>NW_019060339.1:437865-510368 GCF_000696155.1 Zootermopsis nevadensis | reverse complement strand
TAGGAACCAAAATTAAATTTTGGTCTACTCTACAACATGATAAGAGATTCCCCATACCAAATTTAATCTAAATCCCTTCGAATATTAAACATGCAGGTCAACAGATTCGATCATCCTAACAAGTGTTCATTTCATGCACTTCATATAAATGACGTACAAAACAATCAAAATTGCTGTCCCCAGTGACTAAGTAATTGATTAAATAAACAATTTACTGTCTCATTCACTGTTCACTGCCTAACCAAAGGACCTATCTAATGTCTTGTACTGGAGCGCTAGGTTATGTTCTTGAGTTTATACGTTAAGCTGAAGTTTAACATGCCATGAACGAAATATAGGCCGACATGCACAACCCAGTTTTGTAGCTATATTCTAGCAAGTAGTACGCATGCATGAGATAGTAGATGGAACGACTTACAGGTCTATAACTAGAGATAAAGCACAAGCTGGCAAAATAACTATAGTTAGCCCAACATAATATCTCAAACACAACACACCCACACAACTACACAGGAGTTTGCATCAAAAATATAAATATAAAAATCAATAGCACTATTCTTGCAAATAAACAAAGTAAACCTATCTCCATATACAAGGTGTATGCTTACAGAATATAACATCGCATATCAACTGCAGAATTTTTAATGCAAATATAATAAACAACAAGATAGGCCTAAACCAACATCGGCCGTATCAAGCATCAAGGAGAATAAAACATAATAATTAACACGCGACATGATATTTGTGCAATCATTATTATAAAATACGAGCAAGCCTGGAAGTTGATCCACATGTAAATACATTTTTACTGTAGATATTTTTACGCATTTTAACTTCGAGTATTTTATGCAGTATCTAGTATCTTTTGATTTATAATGAAAATCTGCACGGGTTTAGAAATTCAGTTGTATAATCGAATTATGCAACTGAATTTTGCGAACGAAAGTGAGAAAGTATAAATTTTTTCCCTTAAATAATAGTTTTGGCAGCACTGAGAAAAATAGCGAATATGAACTTTCCCGCAGTCAACAAATTTCATGTTTTAAGACCATCTATTCCCCCTCCTCACAACGCGGCTTGAAGTTAACGCAGCAAGTTCTGAGCTGTCTTCACTGGCCTACGCCCTGATGTCTGTATTGGAAACGCGCAATTTTTCTGTGACCTTGAAGCGTATAATTTTTTGGCTGCAACAATAGTTGACAGTTACTGCGCTGAAAGCAGATGACAAAAAGGCTGTTCTCTGCCAGATTTAACATTGCTGATCCATTTGTACAATGTACAAAAGAAAAACAAGAATCTGAAAATACGATTATTATGATCTGAGGGTCCATACATTAGTGGAATTTACGGAAGATGATAGCTTAACATGGTAATAACTGGATGAATCTCAGCGAGTGGGTGTTCTGAATGCTGATGACGCGCTTTCTCGGCGCCCATCGTCTGTAATGTCTTGAGCCTGAGAGCAGAAAATCATATCCAGTACAGCCGAACTGCATTTGAAGCGAGAAGCAGTCATGTGAAGAAGAAGTGCGAGTGAGAATGGCTCAAGACCCAACAGAAACTATTTTAGTCTAATGGAATCAGAAGATTTTCGTATCGTTGAATTAGGTGTATTAAAATCAGGCAAATTTTGTACAAAAATAACATGGCTGATTATTATATCAATATTTTGTCAAAACTTGTAAAAACTTGATTTAAATTTAATTTAGTATACGTCTTATAAAACGCTTTGCGCTATGTAATTGAGGACGTCTTTTACAGTATACCTATGCATTTAAAAGTACCTTTTAAAAGATTCTTGTACTAGACACTATTCTGAGTGGTCTCGACCATTTAATTAAATTATATCCACGAGCCAACAAGCTTGCTAGTAGCTTCTAGTAATTAAAACTACGTACGCAGCGATTAATACCAGGATCTAAGTTATAGGATATAACAGGAATATGGAAAAAATAACATAAACGAAGAACTTTATAGGCCTTCTCTTCACCCAATATTTCAAGATGATTAGGTATTCCATGTTTATATAGAGATATTTTTTAGCTTCTTGCAAAATTTAGGTTGTATTAGACAGATTCGGACGACAAAGTGTAGTTTTGAATGCCATCCGATCAGCAGTTTCAGAAATTAAATATTATAACGGAGTGAGACAGACAGAGAGACAGACAGACACTACTTCAAATGTATGTGTTATTTTAATACGCTTTGTCCAATGAACATATAAAACGCTAATAAAAGGATTTAGAATCTAAAACAAAACTTGAAATTTTAACACTACTATTGAAGTTGATAACATACGTTGATAATTGCTTACAATTATAAAAAAATCTATGTTACTGGCATGTCCGCAGTGCAGATGGACGGGACGAACAATTTCAGTGAGCTGTATTCTAGTTTGCAATCTGTACGCGTTGCAACGTGTTGGACATACGTACATGTTAGCGTCTACAGTAGTAAAGAACATACAGAGGGCAACGAGCTCAGATCCAGTTACTTCAAAGTCAACTTTTTACTTAAGATCCTCCTCTTTGAGGTTAGCAGAAATGGAATAAAAAAAGACTCAAGAAGAAATAAGAAAAATAGAAGGAGAAAAATACATGTTGTGAGAATGGCGAAAAGGCTAGAGATAGAGGCGTGAATCCAAAGAGCATCTCCCCCACCATTTGTCCCCTTACATCGCCCACGGTACGCAGATTCACCACCTCGCTCGTCATGGGGACAGACAGACGGACACAAAGATGAGTCTCCGAGATGATGGAACAAGATGAAGAGCAAGGCAAGGAAGGAATGCGTAGCAGCAGACAGTGTGGGATGGATATTTATGAACCCAGCCTCTGCTATGTATGTATGGATATGCGAACGCTAGGAGCATACATAAAAATATTTAGATCGAACGTCGCAGTGGAATATATAACATCGAACAAGAAAACATAGGTTGGGGAACGTACGGAAAATGCAGTGGTACCTCAGAGTCACCACACGGGTGCTACGCGACGTGTATTTTGAATTTCGGCGACTTGAAATTAAATAATAATTCTTTAAACCTGCAGAGAGAGAGATAGAAATTATGTCTTCGCTTGTTTCAGACGCTGAAATATCCATATGCATTGCTCAATTCTACTAATTAACTCCACACGGAGCAGCGTTCTTCTCAAAAAACTGATAGTCACTTAGTTTCTCGACAAATTTATTTCGTTTCCTGAAGCATTAATTTTAATATTGTCCTCCCATCCAGACATAAGTTTTCCGAGAGGGTTTTTTTTTTAGGTTTTCCAACCAAAACATTGTACGCATATCCGATATCCTCACGCGTACTATGATTCTCCCATCTCAATTTCCTGAATTTGATTTCCTTTAAAATATCTGCTAAAGAGTAGGATTTATAAAGTTCCACGTTGTGAAATCTTCTCTAGTATCCAGTCGTAGTATCTAGCTACAAATATTCCCCTGGACAACCACAGTCTTTGGTACTGGTTTAATTTCAGGGACCAAGTTTCGCACCCATGAGAAACAACATACACAATTAACCTGCAGTTCTGTAAACTTTAATATTTGCGCATTGAAATAGCGAACTGGAAAACAAAGAATTTGAACTGCATAGCAGCAAGCTTTTCAGAAAAAAAAAATTACTCTTAATTTCTGCAGGAATACAATTTTTATTTATTACTGTCTTTATCAAACAGTCTATTCATACTTTAACACATTTTCGTATGAATTTTGGCTATACTTTTATTTAGGCTATATAAATTCTTTCTTGCAAGCCAGTGACAAGACATTTTTATCGGAGTTTTCTTCTAGATTTACAAAGATATTATATCATTCTTCAAGTTTTTCCTATAAATTAACGTCGTCAATACAGACTATAAGCTCCTGCGCGCCATTAAATTTCAATCCGTTTTAGTTTCTTTGGATATTTATTCTTTTGTATTCTAAAACGAAATTCGTAGCACTTCTTTGTGTTGGAATATTTCTAATACGCACTAATAGAAATATATTGTGGTTTTAAAAACCATTAAATTGACTGAAGAATTAACGAAGTGTATCTATCACACTGCTGAGACCAACGACCTATCGCTCTGAATGTCCTTTGTCGACAGATAAGTTAGAATAAGAACGTTGTAATGGGCGTGTGATACGCTTATCACATTCAAGTATCGTTAATAAGACAAGTTGACTGGTCCGGGCGTGGTTGTCTCTCTGGAAACCGAAGTCTGAGAATATTGAACCTGCAAGGTTACAATTCATAACAGGCACACAGTTGTGCTTGGCCTATGAAAGAACATCCATGTCTTCAAAAATTACTGCATTTTGCTGGGCTACACTGTCCATTCTTAGTAATACTTTTTTTAATTTTTAAGTTTTCTACTTTTAAAATTTTGTAGGCCTTCCTTTGTTCATTTCGACTATTTCCTCGTGTTATCTCTAGTTTATATTGTGCTTTGTTCTATTATTTGCATTCCGTTCATGTCTGATGTGTTTATATTGCTTTATTTGTTCTTCTTTTGAGTGCGTGCCTGTAATTTGTTTTTCTTGCCGTCACCACGTACTTTGACAAATAAATTAATAAACATGGTACACGAACAATTATTTACAGCCTATGTAATAACACGTGTTGCTAGGCTGGTATTATTATTGACACAACTCACTATTTTAGTAAAATTTACTTCTCATCGGTGGTACCAGTTATTTGAGGAAGCACTGTTCAAAGATCCTTATAAATGATCGACAAATCCAGACGACAAGTTATAGATCACGTCTTTAAGACCATACCTCAACAGATAAATCTCCGTTCACAAATGTTTACTCTGGCGATGTCTAGAAAATAACTACACTGAATTCAGATCCAACAGTAGATTCTCTGTCTACACTAGCTACTTACAACTACATTCTACATTTGCTGTTACCGAATATAAACTTACTATTTGTACAGCAGGCTACATCATAGGAAATAAACCCAGTGCGTAAATTACCGAACAGCAAAATACGAAATAATACATTAACAAAGGGAAATATTGTTTTATATATTTGAATACAAAGCACTTTACAGTAACTTTCTTCTTAGGAAGAACTACTCCACATTTCATTGGGACATTCCTAAGTAGCCTGTTATTCTGTACGTACTGGGAAGATCTCTATTGCTTGGAGGGAGGTCCTTTTCCTATCGCACCTCACACGCAAGCTAGACGCCATAAATGTTTCAGTATGTTCTATTTACCGATCTAATCCACGGAGGTGAGCGTGCTGGACACCAGTCTAGTACGACTTACACTTCTCCCGAGACCGAGAGAACTCCTCCATCTTTTTTAGGCCCGTGCGTGACTTAAGACCACACTTAGGGTCTTAGTTTAGCTAATTCTCTCACAACACGCCTCGCCTCTACACTGTACAGCATTCATCACTTAACTGTCAACTACTAGTGTGGGTATCACCCATAGAATATTTGGTTTCTCTTTTCACAAACTTAAACAAGGACCACGTCACACAAAGATTAATTCAACGTATAAATGTTACTCAGAAAATTCATGACAGCTTATTTCTCACATAACACCATACTTTAGGTTTTAGAGCCTCTCATAAGATTTGCCCAAATAAAAGTATCTCCTTTCAGGCGGTTTCTGAAGTTCGTATGGTCTATAGCATATGTCTATATTTTGCTTGTATTACGAAGGTGATATCAGGCCCTTCCAAATAAAAGGCGAGTCAGAACAATCAACACCAACTGTACAAATAGGTGAATTTGAAAGGGAGGAAATGAATTAGACCCTCTACATATTACAAGACTGAGACGCAACTGAAAACTAGACCTTCATATGTCAGACCCAGAAACAAATAGAAAACAACACAGCGCAACAACCCAGAAGACAGAAATCTTCAGAAAACAAGTTCGTCATATTTATTTTTCTGTGAGAAATTAATAGTTTATTTAATAATACAAAAATGATGTACTTGAAAAAAATTATGTAGTGAATCCACTACATTTAATTTTCACAGTACAGCTATAAAATTACAAGATGAAACGTCTTTTACTTCATAGGAGAACTTTAAAAATGTAAGATATCCAACATATAACTTTCGTACTGAACGAAATATCAATATAGCATTATTAATGTTCAGAATTTTGACAGGTTCGTTGATTTTAAGACATGGAACCGTGTTGATTTTGGTTGTAATATTCGGAATTTTAGTGAAATTATATTCTCAAAATTGGAGACAGTTTTTTCGAAAAACTGGCAATATAGCCAACATCTACATGGCGCCGTTACCCAAAACAAGATAACATTAACATTCAATGGCCGAAAAAGACTGAAATCATCAATTAAAAATGTTATTAATAGTAACTACATTTAAATATTACCCTACTGACAAAACAACGAATTGATAAAATGTTAATGAATTTGACTACAGCTTATATCATTAAGCAAACTCGATTCAACTCTACTGTACAGACTACAGTATCGATATATTCTTTACCTCCCCTGACAGCTCTAAATCAAGAACACCGTTCAACCCGGAGTGAGTGTCCAAGGTACAGTGAATGACGCTTTGTTTTATGTACGTGTTTCATTTTGTGGACTGATGCGCTTTTAATTAAAACATTTAATCATGTGGAACGGTACGAATGACCGCCATGTTCAGGATTCCTGTTGCCTTGGCGGGTGACAGCGAACGGGTGAGCGATGCGCAGGGCTCACTGAGAATTACACAGCATCTACTTCAATTCCCCTATCCAATATAATGGAATATAAGTCACAAAATAAGTCAACTCAATCGAGGATTAAACAGATTATCTCCAGTCAAAAAAGAGAACACAACTCTCGTCCACAAGCAACAACAACAGTTAAGACGTGTAGGCATAATAATATTGATAATCATAATGGGTATAATAACTATAATAGTCCTTCCAACGATGAGGCTGGTAAAAGAATACTTTAGTGAGGAACGCTTTATATATCCTTAAAACATCAGCACTTGACACAAACAACATCCCAGCATCGTATAATTCGACACTAAGCCTATATATTTTGACCTACTGACAGTGTTGTTTAATAAACAACAAGTAAAATAAATAAACCAGCTTTAAGACTAGTTCATTCTTACATTTTGCGATAGGTCGGTAATGCAGCCGCGAACACAACATTCGCTTAATACGTTCTCGGGAGCAGTGAAACTTAATTCCAATTGTATTTTAGCGTTAATACGTAATCTGTGAAGGAACATGATGTTCGAGTTGCATCAAGGTAGTATAACTCGTAGTTAACAATGTTTCGCGTATTCATCATTTATATGATATGACGTCTTTAAACAACCATCGAAGCATACGTCTGTCAGTCAATATCAATACGTCCGATGCCTACAAGCATATATGAGCTGATAGGAACATTCTCTGACGCACTACGAAGTCTCTGTGCGCATATAAACTAATTTCCAGACATGTGCGTTTCACTTTCTGAAAACTCGAAAAATGAGAACCCCATCTATGAGCCTGTAACTTCGTGAATTTTAATCGGACCACAGTGCGACTTGAAACTAGGCATTATACGACTCTAAAGAACGTTTTTATGATGACTGGGGACGTACCACGCCATGTTTAAAGATGTGTATGTATTCCTTGAACCCGCAAATCCTGCAAGTCATAAATACAATTATTTGATGATGATAATTTATAAAATTAATGTCAATAATAATATTCCTAATAATAATAACAACAACAATAATCATAATAATGATGATGATGATGGGGACAGAGACGGTCCCTGAAACGTCGGTTTTATTGTTTAACCATTTGACGTGGCTGATCACCCGAGAAGATTTTATTCAGTTACGTCGCTGTGAAAGCCTCAAATCATATAGTGAAGAAATAATTTAGGAACGCTGACATAGCCTTTAAAAAATGTAAGGCTTTTTTAACAAACATGCCATTCTGTTATAATGAAGGGTCTAACAAATATTTGCAATCCATTACTTTAAGCGTGAAAATAATTTAGATCGGTTAAGAGATCTAAGATTCGCTACGTAGTAGGTACAATATAAATATACGACCTCAGTAGCCTGTATGAACTGTAGTGATGATTGATAAACTGAAGACGAGAAGATATAACAGTGGAAGAAAAGAATGAATTTCATGGAAATCACTCTAAAATGCCTGCACGAAATCAGGCAGATAAAATGCGTCTAACTTTCGGCTGAGGGAAGGGGCTTTGACGAAACTGATTATATTTCTAATGGTTATACGGTAATAAATAAAACCACAGGACATACGACGGGTCGATGCTACTCATTTATGAAGGCAGATTATACTAATGTGGTGAATATACACTAACAAACAGCAGTAAAATGTAAAGCGTTAAATTAAATAAAGCCGTACTGAATAAACCACACGCAGCTGTGGGGAACGGTAATAACAAACTGCACTGGGATGAAGCAGAAATTACAGTAGAGACAAAATAATTATAGCCAAGAGGTCATTCATATTACCCTATAATGCATGGCATGCCTCGCAACACATGGCATGTGCACGAGAATCTACGGCCTGTTTAACTTCAATTTTTCTCGCAACTGCTGCTGATAAAATGCAGCTAGGAGTGTGGAATATTTAATGGAAGTAAGCTATAAAAGTACTCGCAAATTTTGCAAGAAACACTTCGATCTTGACGACTGCATACAAGGAAGAGTAACAATGCAAAATGGCTCAGGTGAGGCCTTCTCTAACAAATATCAGGAAATATGAGGTTGTAAAACGCGCAATTACGAACTAATATAAACCATTAGCTTTTAAATATTATTAATAGTTTCTTATTCTGCTACATATTTAATACAGACAAAGAAATTGAATGAATATAGGCGTCCAAAGTTCTTCACAATACTTCGTGTCCCGAACTTGTTACTGATGAATTGGCAGAGACATGAACTTCGGATTGCTTAGAAATCGATACAGACATACACATTATGAGTACCAGAAAAGTCCATGGAAAAAATTATTTAAGGTTAAAGTGTAAGAAGAGAATGAATGATGATGAGTGATGAGTGATGTGTAAAAAAGAAGAGTAATTTGGGGTGGACGATAAAGGAAGTATGGTGAGGGGATTACGAATTGTACAGTATTACCTGCGATACGTTACTTATATAAGATAGTCTCCTTTATTTTCCAAGAAAATGGAAAACTTTTCCGTACATCTGACATTGGACGCAATTAAAAAAACGCGTTCTTACTGAACATTTAAGATGTTAACTGATAATGTGAAATCAACTTCTGGGTGATGACATTATGTAAACTTAGAATGTATTTCCGACGTGTCGGGGAACCTCTCTGCCTCCATCATCATGATCATTTAGTAGCCACTCTACCTTGAAGACGGAGATAGGAATGTAACCCAAAACGTCAGAAATGCAACCTAACTCTACGAGATGACCTCAATCAGAAATTGGTTTCACATTTTAACATTTTCTGACAGAAAGAACTTCCGATTCCTCATCCTTCAAGCAACACATAATAGAATTCTGTCCGGAGTCGCAGCAAGGCGGGCCGCGTCGTCGGTTAGGCAGGTAGACGCAGGCCCCCATCTTATTCCTAACATCAGGGTGTCTGCTGTGAGGAAACTGCAGTAGGCGATCGACAAAAGTGACGCAGTGGCAGGACATATTCAGGTCTACACCTACAATCAAGATCAGACTGGTGCAACGGTAATAGCACAGACTTGTATTCCACTGGTTCTCGATTTGAATCTAAAGTGGTTAGCGGCGTCCTTGGCTTTCCAAGGCGCGTGTCATGATTGTTCCCTCAAACGCGTCATAAAATTGTCTTTCTTACATAGATCATAATAACAATTATATCTCGTTTGATAACCTCAGTATTTATAATATGGCCCTTAAAAATGTTAAAAATTTAAAATATCAGGGAATGGCAATAAGATATCAAAATTATATTTACGACGAAATTTAGAGGAAAATAAAATTGGAGAATGCTTATTACTCTTCAATACAGAGTCTTCACGTCTTTACTTGAAATCAAAAATGTTATAATATACAAAATTATACTTTTAACCATTGTTTTGTGAGTACGTAAAATTTGTATGTTACATGATAGAAAGAAGATAGATTGAAGATGAATGATAACAATGATAAAAATTCAATTAAAAAGCTGTACAGGAAAAGATTGGCTACAGACCGGGACCATAGGAATATAAATCAGAAGTTCTAACATCTCGACCACGACCTTCGGTTGCAAAATGATGAAGTAAATTTGTGTATAATGTAAATAAATAAAAATTTCTGGGCCCTGATGACGGATGCAATATGACCTCTGAAACGTTGGTAAACATCGACCAGACTACACAGCGCAACAACCCAGAAGACAGAAATCTTCATATTTTTAATCGCCCTGATGACGGAGGCAGTATGACCTCTGAAACGTTGGTTAACATCGACCAGAATACACAGCGCAACAACCCAGACGACAGCAATCTTCATACTCACCGCTGTGCAAACCTCAAATCTTACATAAATAAATAAAATTTCTTCCGAGCTAAAACCCATAATTAGTTTTGGGCCCATATTTACGATTAATAAATCATTGAAGCTAAACGTTTGATTTTTTAAGAAAACAGGTCATAAACATATCTATAGACGACCTTTATACGTTAAAAATTATAAATATGGAGGGGGTACAGAGGGCGTACGTTATTTATATCAGGGAAATGTAACGTAGTCGAATTCTTTATCTGAGTTGAATTAGAAGAGAAAATGACCGCACAATTTTACAACTATGAATGTGTAATTGTTTCTCTTCTCACCATATAAAAGTCTGAAAGGAAGCAGAACTTTCTTCTCCTTACCAACACGCGATTCTTCTAGACAACTGACTAATAGTTTATTTCACGCTTTTCCACGCATGAGTCTACGTTCAGACCCTCCTATTGCGTCACTTGACAGTCTGGGAACGGAGTCTCAGAATGCAGTGACAGTGGGGTAGCAGACACGTTGGTCAGAATGGACAGTTCGCATTACTACAAGAAGAGGGCAGCTAACGGGCGAGAAAGATATGAGCTAACAATGGCAACAGAAACTATTACAGGTCCTCACTCTTCTGGAAATTTAAATGTATCTTAAAAGCCATTTTCCTTGTCAGGTAGAAAATTCAGCTCCATAGCAATTTTCGCCTGATTAGAATTTAGATACCTTTTCGTGTGCAGTTAAAGTTTAAGCTGCTTCCACACAACGGTTTACTCTTCAGATGTAAGTAGGATATATGCTGGAAATAGAGGATTTGCAGTTAAATGTATTGCTGTTGCTTCGGAGAACCTGGTAAAAAGTTGGATGAGACAAAGAAACATAAGGTCTCATACATTTCGTGTTATATTTGTCCAGTTTATATTCACCAACGAATGAATCCAAAAGATTTTCTTTTATTTACGAAACCTTGCTTGAATTAGTGTAGAAGAACCAAGGTGTAATTTTGAGTTTCAAAACTTCTAACATCAAAAGAGAATTTATCTTCTACATTTTATTACATACATAAAAATCGTATTGGCATGGTCAAATCAAGAAGTGTATGGCAAGTTTTTACCCGAAAATAATAATGTCGAAATCCATTCAAAAGACCTAGGCCAAGATGAGATAATATTAAAATGGATATATGGAATTATTATAGAAGGATGTGGACTGAAAGACAGGAATTTCGTGGCCGACTTAAGAGCTATTAATTTCTACAGTAGAAATCTGCCCGATGGAGTTACTTAATATATACTTCCAAATTACTTCTCTGATCTAAAGATGAATATTCTGTGAAAGGTTTGTTTTGACTTTCGGCGACCGAATTATTTTCTAAAACTTTACACATCATATTAACACACTACGCTTAACTGATCCACTAAAATATAATTTAATTAATAATTATTATGTACAAATATATTCATATCGTGAAACAAGTTTTGATACCTCGCGACCGGTTCCTTGAAAAAGTCTGACCTACATGCATCGTGATCATAATTAAATTCTTTTTATTTTATGTTTTATAGTCATTATAAAAGACTGGAAAGCTGTACAGGAACAGGATATAAAAAATTATATATCATTTTTCACACTTAACTGTGCTCGATGTTTATCCATTTTAGATAAATTCTACTACTACAAAGTTAATCGCTCTAAACAATTACAAGATATGTTACCCTTCTATTCTATTTTCCATTCATCATACAGTACAATGTTTCAAATAAAGATTGCGGATCTTAATAAGATTTATATTTTCTGTCACGCAACGGTACTAATGGCTTACAAGAGGAACAGTTCTTTTAAAGATGTGACAAAATTTCGGACTGATCATTACGCGCATTTAGTTTAAAGACACTGTAAAATGTATGCATAAATGTGAGGGAAATGTTTATTGGATGAAACTTTTAACATTAGTCTTACGCAATTTGTTTCAATCACCTCTTCTGTCGGAGCAATGTTGATTTTTAAAATTTATTTTCAACTCAAAGTAAAGTGACTTAATTTTTAATAAAAATTCCAGTAATAATCCTGAATACTGTTGTATGATTTAAGACGTCACAGTTCAGATTTAATTTTTCTTTAATAGCCGATACGCTCGAACACCAACACCGCTAACAGGTACCGGACACAAACCTGATTTATTCCATCCATTCTCCGCAATTCGTTGCGCGGCTACCTACATACCTAACATCCACCTTAATTCGCCCTCTCTTTTCTTCCAAGTGGCCGCATTTCGTTAATATGTCTTCAGCCTCTTTATGCTAATTTCCCCCCAATTCGACTTCTAATATTTTTACTTTTTCTTCAAAATCTCATTCCTTGTTTTCCATTCTGTACTTTACTATTTTCTTCCTTTACCAATTTCGTCGTCGTCAGCTTCTTCCTCCATTTCACGTCAACCCTTACACTCCTTCGCACAGTAACCCCCACCCCCACCCTTCTAAGTCTACGCTCCAGGACTTGTCTTCATCGGTAAAAAGATCACGACTTCAATAATGGCGTATTACCGAATTGCACCCCTCCGCTGCTGCTGTCTCGTCTCCTGTTTCCAACCCCTTTCCATCCCCGCTTGTCGTCCTAACGGCCAACCCCCAGCCCATGCGCTCGCTACTAAGGCGACGCAGTTCTTGAGATCAAGTTAAGGCCTTTTGCCATTTATACTGAATATTATCTGTTATTGACGCCTTCAGTAAGGTATTATATTTGCTCAAACGGCTCCTGCTTTGTTGAAATAGATTGAATTTCTTTTCGTCAACAATCTTCTTTAGTTACCTTCAGATGCTGCATCCTGTAACCTTACATAGGGTCTATGACTTAGTATTTAAATCTCTTATGAATATCTTATAATTAGTGTATGTAATGAATTAAGTAAATTTTTGGCTTCAGTCAGGTCATTAAAATCTATTATTAATTAATGCGTGAGTGTGTACTTTCTTCAGCAACAAAAATAATAAAGAAGTTATCTTTTTTATTTGTATTCCGTTAGGTCTGAAAGTTAACTTTTAGTAAGGAACCTATATCAATTATTTATAATTAAATTTTAAACCATCAAGATGCAACGCACATTATATACAATTACACATAGGCCTGTATAATTAAATAGTCTGTGCATTAGCCCGAAAAGTTTCGGTATTATCTTATAAATAATAATTGTTTTGCTATGATGATTGAAATAATTCACTTATAAATGATTAGTAACATACAACGGCAATGCTCGTCCGTAAAAATTATTTAAGTTATTTGTTCTATGTAATCAGTACCTCATGTTAAGTGCATAATGAACTGAAAATAGATGTGGAAGGAAACGGTCATGACCCAATTTACTATGTTGGAATTTGCCTCGAAGGACTGAGGAAAACCACAAAGAATTCTGTCAGTGTAGCCTGTCTCCAAACTCGGACTCTAGAACGCGATGAATACGAAGCGACAGTGCTGACACCTCGACCCAAACGTTCGGTGAAAAGAGTATTCACCTGGAGACGATGTTCTTCTGGATTAAAAAGGTGTGTGGACACATGTACGAACCAACATACTGTCTGTCTTCAGTTCCTTACAACCTAGAAGAACAACATAGGCCGTATCCACATTACCGAAGAGTGGTTGCGGTCAAAGTTATAGAACTCCATAATTGTGTCTACATTTTATGTTATAAACTGTACAGCATGCTGTTCCTGACAAAATCAATAGGTTCAATGTATGTAGTTAAGTTTTACAGGCATGAACCAAAATTAAATTTGTTGGACAACTTTTAGTGTAGAATCCTATTACAAAACCTTGTCGAAAAGTGATTGGTAGGGTAGTTTGCGGTGATGAAATATACGGACGGACTGACGGACAAGCGATCCTGCAGATTGAGAAAAGAACATATAAAATCTGTTTCAGGTCAACAAAGTTGAATTCGGGCAATTCAGTAAACGAAGTACTTGCCACTGAACAAATCCTAAGAATATTCGATGACTTAAAACTTTCTGTTTTGTCGTTCCAAATACAGCAATGCCGTGGAAGCGATTTTTAACACAGTTATATTCGCTAGTAAATAAAACTTCCTATATTGTACAGAAACTAAAAAAGCTGATGATCTCGTTTGTATTTTTTATCAATCATGGCCCTTGCCTCAAACCATTAAATAAAACACAGGTCTACGAATGGATTTGTATAAAAATAACCCTTTGAATCCGAAGCTCATATTTACAATACATTTAAATATTTAGTCCGTACCTCGAAGAAAACACAACAATTTTCCATTACAAAGCTAAATTAGTTAATGCTGTTTAGATAAATAATCGCTGTTTATTCTGAGAATTATACGGAACCCCATAAATACAAAATGTGGGGAAAATACAGCATTACAGGCTGTTAAAGCACGTGGTGCATGTAGTTCCCATTATACCTAAAAATTTTAAGAGTGATTTTGACTAATGCATGTTATTTTCCACACAACGATCGTGTCTATATCTTTACAAATTACGTATTATTTCTGATCAACAGAAAGTCATAGAAAAATGTATTCTCCTGCATTTATCAGAAAAAGTGAACATCACTTTTTTCGTCGCATGTAAATCGCTGACGGATGTAATAGAGTCTACAAAAGTTAAAAATAAATTCATGAGTTTTTTCTCAGTAGATGGAAATTTGCCTGACAAAAAAAGGAGGGAACACTCGTTAAGATTTAAAACACTGCTCGACAATTCTGCCGCAAACCTTGAAAATATGTTTATTTAAATGCTATTATTACCAAGACAGTAGGATAAACATGTAATGTTTTACCCAAGGAATCTAACACAATCACAACACATGCAGCTTTGTTCGTCATCATCTACAACGCCCTGGTCATTTCTGGTAATATCAATTAACTGATGCTGCTATTCTCGAAACCACAGCATACTAGGGACTGTTTAGCTTTCAAGGATTCAACATTTAACCTTATGCATGTCTCAGACTGGCGGATTCCATTTCAATTAACAATTCATTTTACCTGTAACTGACAAACCAATAACATTAGGCTTTTACGATTATAACAATTACCTGTACAGTTTTCTCATACTTATTTGTACCTTATTTGACGAAAAATAAACACAGAAATTTATACAACGCCGTTAGGAACCCAGAAAATAAGTCAGCACTACGAAACAAATAACTTTTTTTTGTAACTACTCGTTCATTATGAGCTCCAAAAATAACCTGAGCGCTAAAGCACCTCTAAACACCAGCAGGACTGTAACTTCTAGGAAGAGCAGTGAAATTTACCTTATAGCTTTTTGGAAGCAAATTATGCCCCTGTGAGTGACGTATAGATTAGAATTGCTGCTACTTTGTGGATTAGGGAAACATCTACAATTACACGATATGTAATGAAATCAGTCATGAAAATCATCTTTCAAATTCCTAACAATTTAAAAGTCACTACAGGCTGTACAAGAAAAGTAGCGCAGAAACTGTACAGTTCTAATCAAATTTCTTCATCGAGAGCTCTGATTCTTTCATAACACTGTAAATGCTTTATCATTCGAAACATGTGAGGAACCAGTTATTTCAATTATTAAAAATTTTCGACTAACGGAACAGATTTTTCAGACAGATCATACTTAAAAAATTCACGTCAGACCTTAAAACATGCAAACAATTCATCGTAACAAGAACTGGACCCAACAACGTTCACTTGGTTCTAAAATTAGTTTAGCTTTTTCAGTCAATTTAAGTTTCGAACTCAGTACGCTCCCAGTCTCTGGAAACTGACGCTACACAAACAGTCATAAGTTCCAATCGTTTTCACAGAAGTTTTCTGTTATGAGTCCAATAAAAATACGTAACAAATTTTCATACACTGTTTTTCTTCTCACTACCAATTAATAACAGCCAAGTTACAATGAAAAAATACAAAGTTAACAATTTTTGTACATAAAATAAAAAAATGTGAGTTTTTTTCAGGTAAAAAATTCAGTTCGTATACTGAGATTATATTAAAATAACTGAAAGCTGACTATACATGAGAACTTTTACCCTTGAGCAGGGTCGGTGAGTACGTCAACACTCGCCAATTAACTTATATCTACAATGTGCAGACAGGCTAATCTTTATAAATGAAGAGAAAGTGCAACAGCTGATAATTATTAAGAGGGCCTTCAGTTGGTTCTGGCTCTAGCAGTGCGGTATGGTCTTTCTGAAAGGACCTAACAAGATCAGAGGTGCACAATGGACCCAGCAGTAGTCTGATTGCCTGCGGAGAATGAAATTGTCCCTTAGATCAGTACCAATATTAGAAACAAGCATATTTCATTAATATAAAAATAAAATGTTTATATCCAGTTCTTTTAATGGCAGAAACCAATCAGGAAAATTTGTCAGAATTTCATCTCAGATTCGTATGCAGTTGTAGAACTTCGGAATAAAATTTCATTTAGAAGTACGCTCTTGATATTGGTAATAATGTTCTTTACAAACGGCATTCGCAAATGGAAATGAATCATGCTGCATCCTATGAAACATTGCTAGTGATCATACAGGGGTCTCTTTGACATTATGATCCTATTAGCATTCGCTCCCATACCGGAACTCAGGCCTAGAAGATACCAATTGCTTAATTATTTACAGAGAGCTGCCGCTGCAATGCATTAATACAGAATATTCCAATTATTATTGATCCAGTTCTTATCGTGGTTCGCCAGTCAGCTGCGAATTTAAGCAGAGCATAAAGTAGCCATGCTTCTTACTGAACTCGTTCGGAACAGAATTTTTTTAATTCATAATACTATTCTAATTGCCAATTTTGTAAGTAGCCTAATTAAAGGGACATTTTATTAGAAAAAATAATTACTTCTTACTGCATCATTGTTATAACTTTTATCCTACCATGAGGAGACAACATTTACTGACCGGAAGGATACAATTTGTGCTTAGTTGCCGTCGTGCCGGTGTATGATGGTGTGAAACAATTTAATCAATGACATCGTTTTAATGGGTACGTGTTGTTTTAATAGCCAATAAAATTAATAGCTCAAATTATTAATGCGAAAATGTAAGAAACCCGAAAATTTAAATTTGTTGTATCAACCAAAGTAGACCTACCCCTTCCCTGACTGGTTTTTAGGTGCCTTTACAGTCTAACTTGAGCGAAAAACATCTTAAGGGTCCATTCCTGGCTTTCTAGGAACAAAGAAGCCCGCATAACCCATGGTCATTGTTGGAAGGCACTGTTACGCAACAACTGGAAAAGGTCACTACCGAAACACACTGTTGCAACAACTGCAAACGTGGTTACTGTTGGGGCACATTGCTTCATGACAGAAAGGAGATCCTTGTCGACTCATAACAATAACCTCGAATCACAATGCCACAACAATAAACTTGGATACTATTGGTGACTTTGTTAATCATTTTGAGCCGTTGTTACCAATGTTACAGCAACCTGCTGACGTCAACGCATGTGCTGTGGCAGGAATAGAACTTTGGAATACCAAATTTGTTCAAAATATATTGTACTTAAATCATGTTATTTATTATTTTCCACAGCCTATAGTAAACTCATCCATAATGTTTGAGACGACATTTATAATAGATTATTATATTACTGATTATAATTTTTAACGAACTTCACAGACATGTAGCCTTAATTTCTTTACAGATACAAGAAAATTTCTTATTACAAGAAAAACATACTGAATTATACTTAAAATTTCCATTAAATTCAAATTATAAAATAAAATAACGTGACTGCACAGATATTTAATATTATTTACCATCTTTTTGCCCCATTGTTAATTACATTTGTAATAATAAATTGATTATTTTATGCATTAAACTGCAAGCGTATCTCTTTACCTACAGACTAAAATTTATTATAACATAACGCATTACACCTGTATGTTTTCCTAGTGACTACCAAACGCAGAATTACTCATTACCCAACCAGCTAATTCTGTGATAGCCCTGCAGATAAAACGTATTTACTTACTAGCCTCGTAAAATAAATGCGAGTTCTGTGGAAACTAGATCCTTACCACCAGGATTATTAAAACACGACTCTACACAGCAGATTAATTCAGTCTACCGCTTCATATCTTTAATTTCTTTCTGAAATTTATTTCAAGATTGTCTTGCCACCTAATCCAAGGCCTCCCGCACGATACATTCCCTTTAGAGCGTCCGGTCAATGTGTTGTATGCATTTTATATTTCCCCCTTACATCTCCATGTGCATATGTACTGTCAATCTGTCCTGTTGCAACCATGTTACAACTACTTTAACAGTCTGTAACTATGCGTTTTATCATGTTAAGTTTGGAATTAACTAAATGAACTTCATGATAGAGAAATGCGTTTTCTTTGACGTAGGAACTGAATCTTTACGTAATCAGAAGAACGTGGGCCACTGAGGCGCGTCATCACGTATTCTGCACAGAGAATCTGTTCCGAGATAAGAAGTTTTCTGGGTGTCGCTTGTAAAAAGAATCACTCAAGTCTGTTCTGTTTTAGCAGGTACAGTTTTTGAGAAACCAGTAGTCCGCACTGCGCCAGCAACGAAGGATAGAGAATACGTTATTAAAATTTATGGTTTTAATTTGTCCTGATCTCTCTTCCCGGTCACGTGACCAAAAACCAACCTAAGCTACGAATATAAAGAACAAGAAAGGTGTATTATACGAAAAGAAACAGAGTTAATGGGAAGACGACAACGAAGGAGATGCTAAGACGACAGCCTGATGAGAATTTCCCAGCATTTTCAATTCATTTCCGTTTTCATTTAAGTTTCTAAGCTGAATGTATGGGATGTGGTCTTATTTACTACGCCATCTCCATAATGAGTACGTAAGCTTCTAGGGCTCTTAGTAGGTAAAGTACAGTTGGAGTTAACTTGATGGAATTCCCCTCAAAGACAACCTTTGAGACTGAGACTACCGCAGAAGCCACGCTTAACAGAATTTAGCAACCAAAAACCTCTCTGTCACTTAGAATGTAAATCGTGAAATCAAAGTAAGCCGAAAATTCTAAAAGCATTTCTAATCAGAATCAATTCACGTGCGGTTTTGATGTTGCTGCTTCGGTTTTCAAAATTGAGAAGGAATGCAGACTGACTGAAAATGCTGTAGACCAACGTACTAATGAATCCGTCATTAAACTGCAAGACCACAGAAGGACTTCACACCGACTTAGTGCGCGGCTCAAAGCCACCAGTACAGCGTTGCTGGCTTAGCTTCTTTGTGATTCTGACTTATCTTCACTCGCCTGGATTTCACTGTTCGTGTTGCTATGTTATTCGTTTTTCCGCGACTTTAAAGAATGCAAATTGGTGACTTCTCCATAAAAATACGACTCGCACTCTGTAAAAATTATTCATACTCATAGAATTGGCAACATTAAAAAAATACTTATTTTAAATTAATGTTTCCATTAAATATGAAATTACTAGCATTTGTAACTTTCGATCCACGAAATCAACATTGAATTATTAAACTTATAAGATTAAGATTTTGGGAAGTAAAGAAGTGTTTGTTCCCTACCCAATCTACGTTTAATTAATTGTGTCATCTGCGTTATCTATTCAAATATTTCAGTATATCTGCCTCATGAAAGCTGATGGCTGTACCGACGAAGGCAAGATGGCATTTTCAGTCCCTAGATACGGTCAGTCCGACGAAATGTAGGAATCCTCCAGAGGCCAAGCTAGCGGACGCGGGTCTGGCACCAGTTCGATTATCGAACATGTGCTGTTTGAATTCTAATGCAGACAGTCTCCGCTCTTACGAACAGTTACGTTCCTCGTGACAGTTCGTAAAGCAAGTCGCTATATCCCATAATCGCAATGATATAACTTGGGGCTAGGTTTCAGAACGGGCGAAAATAATAAAACTTTAGAAATCAACATATTTATTATTATCTGAATCTGTGATGATTTTTGGGGTATAAAACATTCATAAAATTAAAAATCTTTAACAAGATGCACACTAATGCAATGCTGGGGTGTGATGCTGACCACTCACCGACGTCTAATGCTGAGGTCAAGAACGAGGAATTATATTTCCAATATGATGTGAGCGCGAAAGTTTTACTATACAAAACTATGGCTTAGATCATAGACCACGACATGATACTGCTATGATTTATAACTTAGCTGTAACTTACCTTACTTGTCAAATATTTCAAAGTATACAAACACTTTTTATACAGAAGCATATAAATATTATTTATTGATAAATTCTAAATTATATAATGAGCTGACTGTTTTGCTTCCCCTTATAATTATGTTATTTACACTGGGGTAGACGAAACCCTACTGTTTCTGAAACCAATACCACTATTACAAACGTATCATATTTTGAATACACAAATAATTTTCTTTGTATTGCACTGAGTATCACCATACAGCAGAAGTTTTCAATATAACAATTAACACACTGCAATAAAGTCATATATTATGTTTATATAATGAGTCATTTTAGAGGTAAAAATAGAAAAGTTATACAATTAGCAGTTTAACGTTGATCCACTACACCTACTTTACATGAAGTTCTTAAAATAAAATAATATGACCTGAAAACAGTCCAGTGTTCAACAGATACGTTTATTAAATAAATGGTTTTCCCTTCAAGGTATCTATCCTTACAGTATCATTAGTCTGCTATAGGATTTCAACTGTTGAGAGCCTCTGTCAGACATTTGGCATGTATTACTAAACACATAATCAGCTGTTTCATGGTCTATACCTGCCCACGACATCTCATATTAGAAAAACCAGACAAACATCCATGCCTAGAGTGGAATTTGAACCCACGATCCCAGTGTTTGAGAGACGAAGACCCATGCTTCAGACCACAAAGTCACATGGCTATCACTAAGAACTTAGTTTGTTGCATATTTATCGAATTAAAATAGATAAAATAAGTTACCATTCTGTGCAGCGTCAAATATTTATAACCCCTTAACTTAACGTTAATTTACAATACATTTAATTCCTGTATGAAGTGTACTATGTATAACTTTTGTTAGAACTGCTTTTAATACATCTGTATGCCCAATAAATCATCAAGTTCATTTATACAAAAAAGCAAAGGATACGTTTGTAAACTCCTTACGTAACGCTTAAAATACAATTCTTTCTCACAAGATTTAATTTTCGTTCATGAACAGGTGTGGTAGAATATTTAGTTACATAGAAAGATAAATTAGTTTTACATTCGAGAGTGGAAGATAACATCGATTAGGCCATCACTTCAGTTTGTGAGAGCAATGCGGACCAAACAATAAGTTTTATACGTGGACGTGCTGTTCCGACGATTTCTGTAGGATTCGACTTTTTATAACTCTTATAACGTTCAACGTGCGGGGAATATGGATGGAATTATTTACCGCTCCGAAATGGTTTTTGTGTGAAAATATAAAGGATCGGAGAAATAAGAAAAATACAGATGAGCCCAGTACGTCAGTGCTGGCAAGTTTTGGGTCCGTGATAATAGTCCAAAGCGGCACCACAGCTCCTAGAGATTTGCGGAAACTGCAGCAGTTTGTTAGCTACAGATTCGAAGGAAGTCAGACTTGTCCCTCCACAATTTAAACACAAACGTAAATATTATATTTACATGCAGATTCCCACAGTGTCTGTGAACTGACAGACCAACCAACTTACATATTTGTTGTCTTGAACTGAGGTTATACATGAATGAGCGTTTTTCGTTTAACCCAAGGGCAAAACCAGGACTGTGCAGAGCATTTGTTCATAACGCACACTCACATACATACATACATACATACATACATACATACATACATACATACATACATACATACATACATACATACATACATACATACATACATACATACATACATACATACATACATACATACATACATACATACATACATACATACATACATACATACATACATACATACATACATACATACATACATACATACATACATACATACATACATACATACATACATACATACATACATACATACATACATACATACATACATACATACATACATACATACATACATACATACATACATACATACATACATACATACATACATACTTACTTCATAATCGAAGGCCGGGCAAGAGACTTTAGGATAATATTAAGATACATATTAGAGAGACACGTTATGAGGTGACCTATGGATGGAACTGGCATTGGTATTAATTGTGCTGAACAAGTTTTATTATGCTTCCATGGTTTTTAACCTGGAGAGACTGGATAAAATCACAAAAATCCTGAATAAGTACTACCAGTATGCAGTCAAGAGTGGAACTAAGTACTTCTAGAATACACGTGCAGAGTGTTAAAGTTATATTAATCTCATAAGTGAGAAGTCCAATTTTGCATTTGAGTTACGATAACTATGGGCCTGGTGGGAAGGTTTGACGTCTTTTGCTTCACGTGATATTCTATATAAACTGCAGAAGGCAGTTTCTGTCATGGAAGTCCCTTTTGAAAGAGGCCAGGAAAAATATTTGTAATATTTTAATTCCCCTGGAGACGTCGCCAGCGTTTCCCTTGATGCGACCAGTCCAGACACGCGTATATGGACGAAGAGTTGGGCTTTCACGGAAAGAGAACGAAGATCCAAGCTAAGGAAATGCCCTTTTTAAGAAGACTGAATTACTTTTTCGCCGGAGTATGGTGACGAATGAGCTTTTTGGGACAGAACCCTCATATATTCTTCATGGAAGGAGATTGAAAAATAGAGAGAAAAGTGTCTACATCATGTACAATGGATGTAAGAGTCTGAGACTCGTACAAGCTTCGTCCGATTTAAGGCCGAGAGAGAAAGTGAAAGTAGTACATGTAAAAAAAGAAGATGAATCCGTGAAGTACAATGATTCATTGATTCTTGGGTTGAGGAAAGCTGTATTCTTGACTGTTTGGCCTTGTAGTATGGTAGAAGTTTACCGACGTTTCAGACTTGCTTTCTATCTCCATCACCAGGGCGATGCCCTGATTACACAGCGCAACAACCCTAAGACAGTCCCCTTCATGCTTGCTGTCGTGAGGACCTCAAATTTATCTGATTATTAGGTTTTTTAACGACGCTGTTTCCACTACTTAAGTAATTCAAAATTTAATAAGATGACTGTGAATAATGAATAATGGAAGATAAGGTAGGGGGCGGCTGTGATGTTATTCTAAGGCACTGAAACTTCAGAAGTAAGGACACCCAGAATAGCAGGCTTTATGTCATAAATCGAACCCCAACTATGAAAATGGAGGTATAATGACTGAACCCTGATGTTCTATGACTACACAGATTAAATAATAAAATGTTATATGAGATGCACCTAATATTTAAGATTCTAACCAATTTCCAAATACCTAATTTAAATAGGTATAATTGTGCCATTTATTTACTTACTTTATGAATTCAGTCCGTACCGCAAAGAAAACAACGCTACACCATTACAGAGATCAACTTGATAATGACGTTTGAGGAAACAATCACCAATGACAATAACAATTACACGAAACCCACGAAATAAAAAAATGCAAAGTTATTGATTGTGGAAGTTATTGGGACTTACAGTGTCTCGTGGGCTGTAAAGGATATTTTTTCACTCCTATTGCATTTCTTGTTTAGAACTTCCAGACGCTATGACACATTTCTGTTTGAGTTCCAACACCGATCTATTGGCACTTACTCACTCCATTTCATTAATTAGAGTTATTAAATTAAATACAACGACATTGCATGTTCTTATGAAACATGCATATTAGATTGTTTCTCTTACAATCGCAAATTAATTGTTGTGAAAATCACATCTTACTCGCGCAAACACAAAGCGTACAGTAACCTCGATACATGTACCATCTGATTAAAACTTCACATTCGCGCGGGATTATTTGTTTGTAACCTTCAGCTAAAACATGAGGGGTGAACAAAAGTAAGTTGCTTCAGTGTCTAGTATACAATTTTGTGTGTTGTAACATTCATAAAATTTTACTTTATTCAGACATGGAATTCTCTAAACCGGCGATGAAAATCCCTTCACCTCGAGGTCACATGGGTTTCTACAATGATCATAACAATGCATATGAACTTCTCCTCCATGAAATTAAATTGTGACTACAGAATCTTACTATATAATGTACTAGACTAGCGTACTGCCCTTAAAGTTTGACGGGAATAACTCTTTTTTGTGTTGTAAAGCTTAATACAACAATATTTTTTGTAAACAGCTTTAAAAGTAAGACCTTTAAAAACATTTGTTTCTTTGTCAAGAACATAAAATGTGAAACAAATTTTAACGGTAAGTGAAGCACCAAAAGCTGCCAAAATCAGCAGCAAAAATCGACCGTCTAATTGCGGACTCCCACCAAACGCAGACAGACCGCACCACAGGCGCCCTCACACTATCAGTCTCCGCCGCCAGAACTGAACTTAATTTCAATTTATTTCGTATCACCTCGTCCAGCCAAACGTGACGGATGCTGACAATAATGTTAGTACATACAGAATATCTGTCTGATATTATTTACTTTTCGTTTGCTGTACTGTAACGCAGTTTACAAGACGCAGTATTTATCCATCCACCTACTGTGTATTTATTGAGATTACCTTACGATATCTGCATTACGTACATAAATTCTGATTTGATTAATTTTATTTTTGTTTGTTAGCAATCGAGTAGTCATAAAATCCTCGCCGGATGGCATACTGCTCTATTTTACAAGTTCTAGTATTATTAAGCAGCAGAAAGTAAAACAGTGAGACAATGCAGTACGTAGCATTGCTTCTCAAAGATGAAAGTAAGGGGAAAGGTGTATTGCAGAAAAGAAGGAAGCAGATAAATATACAAAGTGACAGAAAACACGAAGAAAGGGTTATGAAACGAAAATATGAAATAAACCATTTCCGCTGAACTTCCAGAATAATTTTACATTAAATTCAATTATTAATATTAATAATAATAATAACCTTAAATTAATACTCATATTACTACCATCTTATTTTATAACAGAGGGGTTAAATGAGAACCAATACGTTGTTAGGTTTACAGACACAAATATATTTTTGGTAAACCATTAATATATTCCACTTCATCAAAAATGTTTAAAGCAAATATCCATGTATCTTATTTTATAATAGTTTAGAGTTCTTTAAATGATGAACTTCTTTTAGAAAAATCGATATAATTCGATTTGAGCTTTGTGTATATTAGCGAATGAACTTGTCCTACAAAAATCAAAACTGAATGTCATGACAACGTACAGTATATAAGCCCAATAAAAAATTTTACTTAAATAAGTGACGTATATTCGGAGATCAAATAAAAGTCTTTATTACGCAAGTAAGACTTAATGAAACAAATGCTGCACCTGTTACAGTGCTCGTTTTCTGTATCACAGTAAGGCCTGCGATGGTCCTTGCGTTAATTAGGATTACTCGCTATTTCAAAAAGCGTGATGCTATAATCGGGCGTGTGTGTGTATGTGAAGTCGCACATTTACACATAATATGCCTGATGGATTCACCCTTACCCCTCATTTGAGTACCTATACCTCGTACATGTTTGGTGAGGGGGTGCAAAAGACTACTCAGTTTCATGGAGGGTCCTCTAATTAGGGCTGATTACTCGACACCTGCGCCGGTGCCATAGTCAGGGGTAATAAAACTTCCCTTTAAAATGTTGTATTACTATATCGTTAATAAAGTAGACATGTTGATCCGTAGGGGCAGTGCGTCATATTAAGAGATTATTATGGCAATAACAGTATAATTAAATTTGTATTTATTAAATATATTTTTAAATGGTATTACTTGACGAGAATAAAAACTTTCAGCGTTCTAGAGATCATTGTTGATTCTTAAATATGAAATGAAAGATATAAATTGCTAAAATATTGGAAAGTGAACAGTTTAAATCCTGATTCAATGGATGCGATCAATAAAGCCTACAGTCTATTCGTGAAGTGTACACTAACAAGAAATGTGTTTATTTCCAAATAAGAACAAGTTACTATTACTACGAATCTCTTATTACAAAGGTAAGAGATACATCATATATAATAACACAACATAAGTTATTGGAAACAAATAGTAGGTTTGTAATAAAGAGTCGCATGAAAAGAAGTTCTAGCAAAGTTTCACGTTGTCGGCGTATTTTAATTAGCATACAAGACAACGAATAAGCATATTTATGATCTGTCTCAATATAAAATTTAACATGCTCTAATTATTTACAATTTATCGCCAAAGAAACTGAAAGTAGATTTCGCGTGGCAGCCATGTAATTAACTTCCTTTCTTTCCCTTTTATCCTCTTTTTACCCGTAGGTGTCGAGGCTTTATTTATTCATATTATTGATCTATTTGGACAGTGGTAGGACTCCTTGGATGAGTGATCAGTCCGAAGCAAGGCCTCTACCTATACAATCACAGAAAGACGCGGACAAACATCCATGCCTTCAGTGGGACTCAAACCCACGGTACCAGCGGCCAGGTTTCAAAGCCATACAAAAAAACACGAAAAATTATAATTTTACATTTTTAAATGTTTATGCTTTTGTACAGCAGACGGGAGGCCAATAGAATGGTAAAATAAGGGTAAAAAGTAAGACTAAAATTTAATATTTATAAGACAGTAGTTGTTCTTTACAGGTCAGGAAAGAACTAAAAACACTAAAATTTATTTAGTCTGTTCCTGATATCCGAAGTTTACTGACACACACGAAATTGTTGATAATATTTCATCACAAAGTCCTCGAATTGTAAACTTTTTCGACGATCAGTATTACTACCCCTCGTATACACTGTGGATAAATTTTCTATTTCATCCCTGAAAATTCGTTGCTCGCATTTAGAAGCAGTGAGCATGTGTGATTCGTCATCACCAGAACAAACCGGTAGACATCCTCTGAAAATGAAAAGTAAATAACGGAGAACAGTGTCAGCATTTGTTTTATTACGAAATACGATTCACCGGATAAAAAAAAAGAGTTTCGTGGATAGAATGGATTTATGGTTCTTCCGTTTTACAGAGACTAGCTTTGATTGTAATGCGCTTTATTACTCGTGAGAACATTAGTTAACAAAAATCATTCCTGTATGTAAGTAATTAACAAATATGGTTCCTGATGTAAGAAATAATAATTACTGAATTGTCTTATCAAATTCTGATTTCATTCGTTGGAATTTTGGAGAGATAAACTGAGTTTTCATTCATTCATAATTTAATTTAATTTTATTATCTTTGATAGCCAATAGTTTTAATATCATTTTTGGGGTTTGAATTTCGTCTATTAAAGGAAATAAGTTTATATTCTTGGAACTTAAAGAATATGGCGATATTTCGTTTTGTTTAGAAGTGGAGTCAGATATTTAATTCGTCACTGATAATCCACACTTTGTGCACGTGTTACGTTAATTAGCTTTGAAACGACGCACGTGTATATGCATCAGAGTATCATAGCTTCACTTATTATTCTAATATTTATATCGACAAATACATTACATACAACACGTTTTATTGCTCAGAATATAATGTTCATCTGGCTATAATTTGTAGATGACTAAGCAGTTATAACAAAAACTGAACTTCCCGTACAAAAGATATTTACTACACGCTGCGCAAGAGATATACTTTTTACCAACTATGATTAAAGTAATCCCATCAAGAAGGATAAGATCGGCGGTGCATGAACTACGCACGGGATAATGAGAAATGTGTTCAAAATGTGAAGGAACCCTATCGCTTGGGAGTCTAAAGCGTAGACGAGACAGCAATATTAACATGGATCTTGAGAACTAGAATGTGAAACTGTGTATTAGATTAACGACCTCATAGGGTACTGCTGGGAGCTGTTATAAATATGACAATAAATATCGGGGTTCCATTAAAGACGGGGAATTTATTGATTAATTGAGAGACTATTAACTTCTCATGGACTTTGACAGATATAGTTTAGTTAGTAAAAGAATTCTTAAAATAAAAGTTTTGAAATATACTACAAGAGTGACAGGTTGCAATGGAATAGTAAAATAAGTTAATAAATATAACTGCTAGATTATTTTATTTAAAAACGTAGGCCTACGTAAATATAATTCACTATAAAAATTGAAACATTAGGAAAAATTTATAATAAATTATACAATCTACAAACAAAATTCTGCGTATTGTCAATAATTGTATATTTCTGACAATATCACCAAATATTAGGATCAGGAAATAATTACTGTGATTCCGTGTTTTAAATCTGTAGCACGTATCACTTTCTCCTCTTTCCAAGGTGGAGTAAAAATATCAAAATTGACTTTTAATATTATCAATATTGGATTTTGGATACTGGATATGACATTCCAGAATTCAGAAAATGTGAAGATAAATGTTATAAATTCAAAAAGACGTGGACTAACGTACTGCGGTATTATATTGACAGAACAGACGATTTGATCTATTCTGTGACGTTTTTACGAGACTGAATGACAAGACAATCGGTGCAAACACCGAAAAACAAAAACGTGGAAAACATTACATAACAAAATTTGTTTACTCCATTAAACTTTTCGTAGAACAAGTTTAGAAGATCCGGGATTCGAATCTAGTCAGAAGGTCGGTAATCTTGACTTAATAAAACATATTCCGGGATAGTAACTCAAAACAGGTTCCTTCCAATCATATTCTAAACAGTCGATAAACTATCGTTAAATAAAGAATCAATCATACTTCTGACCAAATCTAGAATAAACAAACTGTATGCTTAACAACGACGTGTGTTGCCTTCTACCTACATTTTGCATGTACAGGAACTACTGCAAGAGGATAATGGAATTTAAAATAATTACTATTCAGTAAATTGCCACAAACCATTTCCCGGACAAATGTGATGTGAGAGTAAACACAGTACTAGGGGCCGAAACTCAGTTGACGAAACACGGGTGTTTATCGGTGTGTTTGTAATACTAAGACCTACTTAAACCGACTTTGTGCGTAAGTAAATCTCCTCCTGCAGCTTTAAGCTATGGCATTTGCTGGCCACAGCATTCAGTCAAAATCTTCTTAACTCCTACAACCTCAACCACCCTCACCCCCTTCCTACAAATTCCCTCCCGAGTTCTAGGACTCACTGGAGCATACTGGCTGGCGGACAATGATGCTCATTTGTTTCCCAGTGCAGTATATCTATATAGATACTATCAGAATTGACTGGCTTTCTCAGTCCCTGTATGCCAACGTACCTTGAGCCACACTTCTGCTTTCCTTGCCTCATCTGTCTTCCTCCTCATTGTTCCCACCCTGCAAACAGAAAAAAAATATAAACCTTCAGTTCCCTGTCTCAACATTGTCATCATAGAATTTGTGCTGCTACATCCCACCAACTCCAGAAATACTGAAATGCAAGATTCCTTGAACACTTACGTAGAAATATAACATATCTATGTAGTTGATATTTCATATGATTTCATTGATATAACTATAAATTGTACGTTTATTCAAGGATGCAATATAGGTTATAAACAAGTAACGTAGAATGAGAAGGCAACTGTGAAAGATTAATTGTAAAGGGCGTGGAAAGGATTGATTGTGTTCTATTTAAAGTGAATCTTGGGCCACAAAATCCAAGCGCTTAAGTCCGAAACCGAAAGTGACTTAAGCATAAGATGTCTTTATAACCAAATATTCGCAAAACCCTTGTATTTGTAACTATTTAAGCAAATGCTAACATGCCTGTACGCTTTAATTAGAAACATAAATTAATATTAACGACTTTTCCAAAACGTGTGACGAGGTTTCGCTACAAAACAAAAGTACGAGGTGCGTCCCAAAAGTAAGTTTCCCACTCGTCCTACAGCTAGCAAACTTTATATTGAGCGAAGCGACTGTGCGTACGTGATAGAGCAATGACGTAGCATGGCGCATGCACTAACGGTACTTCCCGCGTTCTCACAGTAGCATCGTTGCAGCTGTTGAAGATGGAGGTTCTTATTCCAGCTCCCGCCGACTGTGAAGTGCGGTCAGTGATAACGCTAGGCCGCACACGGCTCGACGGACAGCAAGTCTCCTGCAGGAGTTCAGCTGGGAGGTGTTTGATCATTCACCCTACAGCCCGGACCTCGCTCCCAGTGATTTCCATCTTTTCCTACACCTCAAGAAATTCCTGTCCGGTCAGCGTCAGCGTTTTGAGAATGACAGAGAGGCAGAGATGGTTGTCACACAGTGGTTCCAATCCCCGGCGGCAGACTTCTACGACACAGGGATTCCAAAGTTGGTCCCACGGTATGACAAATGTCTCGATTCCGGTGGCGAATATGTTGAAAAATAGCTGGACACTTGCTGTATCTGTTGCAATAAATATTTCCATGAAATTGTGTTTTGTTTCTGTAAACGGCCCCAGGGAAACTTACTTTGTAGACCAGCCTTGTACATCACTTTGCCGTTCAAATTCTCTGGTACACAGCTCGGTAAAGTATAAAACTAGCTTTAAAGAGAAGGTCAAACATGCAAGTTTGAGTCGTAATAATGGCATACATTCTAATGCATATGCTATTTTCACACAAACACTGTTTAAGCCGTGTAGTTGCATATTATTGAATTATATGTCACAAAATTCCCACGTGGAGCTCATATCAAGTGCAAATGAAAATGTATACCAAAATATGTAAATTTTGATATTGGACACAGAATGAGTAATTATTGTTCCTCTGTAAAGCATACGAAGCCCATAAATTTTGTTAACGAGTTAAAAGCAACCGCAAGTATTATCCTTGTATTATTTCTGCTGCATTTCCGAGACTGTACGTGTAACATATGCTGGTCTTTCTTTTACTTTTTCGTAATTTATTCTTCATTGCTATTCGGATTTAAAGGTTGCGTGGTTCCAGCACTACATGCTACATATTGTTAAGTTACGGAGAAATTTCGTAAAGGGCTTAAGTATGTAGTCGGATAGACATTCTATTTATACTTGGCTTATTTAGCGATAAATTTTAAGCATACTCTTAAAAGTAATGTCTAATCGTGGTCTAGTTTAAAGTGTTGTAGCGGAATTTGCCTGGAGATACAAACCTGGGACGTCCAGAATTTTAAGTAGTACTAACCAGTCGGCTGCAATATTAGGTGTCTTGGTAACAATTTCTATAGACAACAACGACTAATATAAATCTCCCAGTGTTTTCTGGCGAATCAGAGTTTGAATATACGCTTCCGGTATCTAGCTTCCAGTGAGAGCTGCTGAGACTTTCCCGCGATACTTGTTCTTAAATTATGGAGCAGTAAAGAGATCCCTGGAAGCTGTACTTATTATATAGGATTCTAACATCACCCTCCTCCTTTAATGAACGTCTCTATTGCTTATTGTTAAAACGAAACGGCTTCCATAACTCAAAACGCAGCGGTGAGCGCGAGACGTGGCAAAGAAGATAAATTTGTATAGCTACCATCCTGTAATAACTCCATCTGCAATAAATTAGAATAGTTTCCCAGCCAATTTTTGCTTCTTCCTAAACAGAATAAACACCAATAACAAGGACAAGTGTAAAGTGAATGATTAATTAAACTTGATACTGCTGAAATGCAAGATACAATTATAGTTCTATAGCTCTTCATTAATAGTTAGTGTTTCTGCTGAAACTGGCAGAAGCAATAGACGTTATAAATCACGGGACATGGCTGCTTTGTTGGCATGATCATGAGCATTAGTCACGAAGCATTCAAACTGTCTATATATCAAACATGCTAACAAAGATTCATGACCGTGAAATTATTGAGCCGGCCCTTGCGTGTCATAGCAAATCTAACCAATCAATTCTTATTTATGTAACACAGGAGTCATATGTTTAACTAGTTCGAAGTTTAGGGGGAAAAGAAAACAAACAGTAACGAGCAAAACGTAATAAAAGTGTAGGTGGTTCAGATTTCGCTTGGAATTTTCACCGTTTCTTGTCAAAATAAAATGAATCAGTTCCATTGAGTACACAAGCTTGTAGAACGAAGGCGATCCGGAAGAAAGCCTAATAAGAAACAAGAAGTCGATTTCATTAAGCTCTGTGGCCAAAATTCTTGGTCAAATCTGAAACGCCCTCGTACTTTTTAATCTCAATGACAATTCTCTAATTTGTGCCCGTTTCATGAATTCAAGATGATGGTTATCCGTATTATTTTATAACTTCTCCAAGCCCACTAAATTCCGTAAAGTGAATTTGTTATATCAAAAAAAATCAATAAATTTGTACACAATACTTCGCATATTTGGCAGGGCTACATGCGAATATTTTTAATAAAAATTATTTTTACATCAAAATTTCAATATTTTTAGTCTTTAAAAAAACAGGGTTCGATTCCCAGACGAGGCAAGAGATTTCCTCCCTGCTACCGGCCTATCCGTAACAGGTTCTTTCACCAGTAGTAAAGTGTACGGGGCGTGAAGCTGACCACTTATCTCCATTCAGTGTGGCGACCAAGAAACAGATGACCTACACCTACATTCCGCCACACGTCTTCGTGTCCTGGTGCTTAGTTAAGCACCAGGGACAACTTAATCTTTTACCTTCCACATGGAAGCTAAAAATTGTTAAATTTCTTTGCTATTATAAACTGGTCTTGATGTTAAATTATCCATCACACAAAGTTGTTGTTGAAAAGATAACTTCATTCGCACAGTTACAAAATAATTTTCCTTATATGTAGTAAAAGAATTTACTAAACTGAAACATTTTATAAGCCAATATTTCAAATAATTCGCGAAAATTCTCTGTGATAAATATTCCCTTAAAAAGACTAAGTTTATTTTAGTTTCGTGCGAAGTAAGGGTTACACTAAGAAGCACAACTAAAAAATCCAGCACGTCTCAGTGAATACCTCAGGGCACCAAATTTGAACTAAATCCATCTAGTACGTTTAAAAGTTAAGAATGCAAAAGAAAAACTTTCTGATGAACAGAAGGACATACCATGCCCATTGTGATTTCATCTTATTCCATAAACAGAACGTAATTTTCACGCACATGAAATTCAATCAAACTGTTGCAAATGTGGGAATACAAGACGTACGGAAGTGGAATACAAAATTGTCCCTATTTCATTCTTAAGTCAGGTCTCAGCGCGTCTGCAACGCGACTGTACGCTTGTAATGCGCTTTGCAGTATGAAGATTCGAAGAGACACGGCCAGTAAGTTATCCTATTAACAAAGTTTGTGGCAACCTCATCCCCTGGTCCCCACATTCTGTTGTTGAGGATTTCCAATATTTCCCACTGGGGGCCTGTACAGTATTACTGTGCCTTATGTCTAGTTCCCTACCTCCTGCATCCACACACACACACCTTGCAATAAGATGCGTGTAGTATCTCAGCAATACACAAACAACACTGCACACAATCCTAACTTCAATTCAAGTTCCTTACATTAATTATACCTTCAGCCATACAACCTACAAACTTTCCTGAGTCTTAAATTAACAGTCAAGGATCCTACAAATATATATTTTAAATTCGTGTAACCGATATTTTACATACAGTTTTTAACTAAGTATTTTTGGATTTGTCTACATTGCATTGCACGTGTATATTTTTAAAAAATAATTTGCTTAACAAAGTATATTTAATTTAACAGGTTGTAGAGTGTTTGCCGGTATTGAGTAATGTTATAAAAACGTTCCTTCTTGAAAATAACACCTGACATGTTTATTTCTGTCTTCTGGGTTGTTGTGCCGTGTAGTCTGGTAGATATCCACAAACGTTTCAGAGGTCATGCTGCCTCTGTCATCAGGGCGATTCATCAGACTACACAGCGCAACAACCCAGAAGGCAGCAATCTTCAAATCCTGCACCTGATATGTTAAAACGCGTGTTTAAAGCTGTTATGAATCGGGGGCATCAGTGCATTAATCTTGGTGGACGGCACTCCACGGGTGTTATTTTAAGAAGTAATTCTGCTATAATATTCCTCAATAATGTCAAACATGTCTTTAAAAACTAAGAATAAATGCTGCCCGTCGAATGATAGGACGAAGATGGCTGCCTTCTGGGTTGTAACGCCGAGTAGTGTGGTCGAAAATGACCAACGTTTCAGGGGAACTTGCTAGAAATTACTTGCAAGAAAGTATATCTAAACGTCGGCAGACTTCTTCCAGACTATACGGCACTGTAATCCGAAAGACAACCATCTTCACCATGATTATTTCCTTCCCAATTCTTTGTATTTCACTGTTTACAGATATTTGTTCATTTCACTGGGCGTTAAATGTAGATAACATACCAGCCAATTAACACTACAAAGGTAATTGCAGCAGCAGAATTCTGGCGAGTCTCGGGTTTGTGTAATTACATTGGCGTTTTGTTCAAGGGCTTTGAAATTCAAGAGCGCAACAACCCCCAAACAAATAAACGTGTAGCATGAGTTTACTAGCCCTTGCTTCGGCTAAAGCAGGAGTTCTTGAGAAGGAATAGGTCTGGGACTTCATCCTGAAGGTTGGTAGGGGGGTGGGACTCTGCTCTATTTGTATGCAGATGTCAGTGTCGCAAATGTCCGACCGGCGGCTGCCCGGGAGTTCTGGGACAGATGGGGTGGGGGTGGGAGAGAATGATGGAATTTGTGCGCTCAGGCAGCGAGCTCCCTGTTGCTGGGCGCCTCTATGTGCAACCCCCCTTCCCGCCTCACTTCTTTCAAGTCATGTCCTTACTTCACGCAAGACTTGTATCCGAGGGTGTGGTAAACTGGGCTGGAAGCATACATTTTGTACGTGTGGGGACAACACCGTCTCCCCTTGACATCATTTCGCTAACAAAGAACCTTATTTCAGAATTCGATGCTGAAATGGGACAAGGCAATGGCAGAAGTTTGGTTGAGTTTATTATTTTCATTTTTGGCAGCCACAATATCTAACATTCGAGTCCTTCGAGGTATATATCGTTCTTGTCGAGCAATGTCACCAACGATATTCTCGATTTCAATAAACAATGAGTGGATGGTAACTAGACCTCAGTTTTTCATGACGACCTCGATATTCGGACTTTGGCAGTTTAGTTTGTTCCATGGTTTATCCTTGGTTAATGGACGTTGGCCTATTCAAGATACAAAGCGGTTTTTGCCCTGTCGGACTGACGAAAATCGCGAAAAAGTGTCATGATAGTCGACTTCAGAACTTAAAATCTAAACCGTGACCACTGGAATGCAAAGAAGTCACTTCATCCCTAAAGATGGACGCAGCACGTTCCTTCGTTGCGTTGTAAAACAATAAGATAGCACTCCTCAACAGCCCAGAAGACCATTTCCTTTAAAACTGCATTCAAAATTTGAACGATATAGTGTCATATAGCTGTCATGCGCAGACTTACCGATACCATTAGTTTAAAAGACTAATAGCATCCTTATAATTTGAACACAGAGATTTCCAGAATTGCCACAGTCTGTTTCCTGTCTTCTAGGGTAGTCGTTCTAGCTCTTGTGCGGAAATATTCAAAGGCAACAGTGATGCCAAGTGAGCTGATACCACAGCTTAGAAAGACGGACGGGGGCGGAAGAAATGCAACGCTGCTCTAGAACTAAAGCTTTGTTATTCGCCAAGTGTTGTCACGTGTCATTTGGACAGGAAAAGGGCGCGGAAACTGGAACAACTGCTCACTTCACAGTGGTAGCAACGGAAGAGTGATGTGTTTGCATAAAACATTAGTTGAGGGCAATGCGTTCTTTGGACAAAAGTGCACAAAGTGAATTCGTAGAGGAAAGATCGTGTTTGTCCGTCCATCCGGCTGGCCGTTCGCATATTTCATTTCTGAATCTTGTCAGCAGATGTAGGTAAGCTTTATTATGACAATTAACACTGAAATTTATTGGGCGAATTTATTCTCATTTCTAACGGACACTGCATAAAGCACTCATCGAATTTTATGTGTTCTCTGATAAACGGATAATTTTACGAAAAGAATGGAACATGGCATATAATATATACACAATTAGCTACAGGATTAGAAACTTCTGCTTGAATCGCTTTCCGTAAACGTAAGACTACAGGAATACCTATTTAACAGTAAAGAAGGAAATTATTCTATGAGTCTCTGTTGTCCATCTTAAAAGTCTCTGACTGCCTCTTCATCATCTTGAGGAAAATTCAAGAAGCTTTTGGAATGAAATTCATATTTATATTTAAAAATCTTAGTTTGTTTCTTTCCTTAATTACTTCTTCATTTTGACGCTTCTGTCTTATTTTTCTAGTAGTGGAGCAAAATACTGTTAAGATATTTAATCAGTCGTAGAGTTTAATTATTTCACATTTGTGATAAGTTTATTCCTTCACAGAGAAATGCAGAAAGAGCAGCATGGATCAAAATAGACTATATTACTTTTCTTTTACTTTTTATGTCCCACTGAAATATTTTCTGTTCATCTACGTTTGTTTTCACTCTACAAATACGGATCCAGAAAGATTTCGATAAAGAGAGGTTTGAGTTTAAATAAGGTTTCAGTTCAGACAGACGATGATGTGTAACAGTTTTACAGTTTTGGAATATCTAAATTTAACAACAGAATAGTTTTTAGTTTTTATATTAACATAATTTAATAAAACAAAGCTGATGCAGCTAGAACTATTTTAACTATGTACACATCAAAATAGAACGAATTATTCGTAATTTATATGCTGTATAAACGCAACAGCATATGGTAAATTATTCAATAAGATATTCATTTCTTTCTGAACTCCTCAACATTTGAAATTGTTTGTACTTCACGTACGTCAATAGTTCGTTTTCAGGCAATTTAACAGCACCAAGCAGTAAAAATTCTGCCTACTAGCTTTGTCTCGTCTGTCTGTCTCTTCGCATGTCGAGAGCAGGTAAACAGTTCTTCATTAAATTTGTTACAGAGGATATTTTCTAAAATGCAGCAACACATTCGATTTTTTGTTAAAATCGGCCAAAAATAACAAACACTTTACATGAAGACCTACAAGCGTTCTGCAAGCAAAAGTGACTGGGTTGCAAATCCCCAGGGTGCCATCGTCACCTGGAAATCCTCACACTGGGAACCACCAGCAGCGTAACCACGTGGGGTTCCAGCCAGACACCCGCTAAATCAAAGACCACTAGCTTCAGGTAACTTCGACATCCCTGGTGCTTTCACAAAGGACAAATTCTGACGAAAGCGCCAAAATTGTTACAATATGTGTATATTTCACAACTTGTTTTATTCAAATCGGAAGCAATATAATTACACTGCAGAGTGTTAACTTTTAATAACATTCGTATAATAATGGGTTAAATGGCCTTGAATTATTCCAGTTTTCTTGGATTGTTTAGGGGCATGATATAACGTTGCGAACCGCGAAATAGGTCGAAAAAAGGAAAAGAAATGAAGGTGTTCGCAGACTTGCAGGCGGCTGTATCCGGGGATCCCCCGACCTGAGCTACACAGCGAGGCCCAAATACATCGCGCAGAGCGCCCGTTAGGCCCTCCCATAAAACTGCTGCAGCAACCCTTATTCGCGCCGTACGGCTTCCTGGGACTACGATCCGGAGCTGAATAATTTACCATGGCTTCCACCTCTTCTAACTTCTTCGTCTTATGTGTAGCAATAGCCCTTTTTTCCTCCTTCCCCTTGTGTTTTCCACCTCGCTTTCACCCTAACCTAACCTCTAGACTCCTACCTGAGTTTTCCATGTACAAGCGTAATAACAGCGGGCTGTGCAACACTAAAAATAGAAGAAGTTAAAGATACTAGCGGGCGGAGCGGGAACACGTTCCATTTTATTACCGGCTCTACAAGATGCAAGAGCCAGCCTTACGTGCTGTTCCCAGAGAAATAAAAGGGGGAACACACTGCATGAAATAATTTAATTAAAAAATTAATTTCAAATTAATTTATTCTCTGAATGAAATTGCTTTACACATTGAATGCAATTCAGGTATTGAATATTTGACATGATTTAAAACAGATAATTTTCATCTTATTCTCAGTTTTTTAACGAGAATTTCGAAATGTTATGTACTATAGTGTCAAATATGAGAACGATTACATTTTAAGCTATCAGATCTTCGAAAATCCAAAATATCCTCTAATTACAATTTCTTAAATACATAGCATAAAGTGACAGTATGCTTGTGAATGTTTTGGGAAGGATTTAAAATAAAGCGATCATGCCCTATTTTACGGTGAGCCTACAACATCACAATTTTTATGGAGTAACTGAAGACAGCCGTTACCTGAGCCGAGATCTGAACCTCCTTGAAATGAATAAAACTACCAATTAAACGGGGTTTTCCATTTTAGATTTACAGCTCAACAAATGCAGAAGTTGCCTGCCCCAAATGATCGGATTCCGTAACAACAATTATAGCCAAAAGCCTAAAGAGAACATGGCAGGCACGAAAAATCATACCATGCGTCTATTCGACTTAATGACGTACTAAGTGAGATTTCAGGTTCTTACAGCGTTGAGTATGAAGATGACAGTCTTCTGGGTTATTGCGCCGAGTAGTCTGGTTTAACTTTACCGACGTTTCAGACGTAGTTGCTGCCTCTATCATCAAGGCTATGATAGATATGAAGAATTATGATTGTAGAGACAGGTAGAATATTGACCTGCATTAACTTTTCATCTCTGAAATACTTGCTTATAATGAAACGAATTATGTAATACTGACTACGTTCTGTTTGAATTTTCTCTAGTATTTGACATATTTATAAATAAATTTGTTGTAAAAAGCTTCCTTTCTTGAGACATCTCTTGAATAATTCAGTAATTTGATCTAAAAAACGCTCTAAAGTACTTTGCTGATCTGGGTCTGCAAAGTTTTAGACGGTTTTTGCAGGGAAGAGACAACAATGTCAGACGTTATTTTGAATAATTGTGTTATTCATTCGTCTGTACGTTTTGAGAAAATTAAGTGTAAGTATTACATGTATGTGCAACTTTCATTACAATGTAATTTTAAAAAGCTACAGCAAAATAACTTTGAAATATGAAAGACAAATTGATGCTGATGACAGTCTTATAATCGAATAAAAATATTTCAGATATATCTGAGAGAATTTCATAAATAAAATGTTTTATCTTGGCGCAGATTATGAAGAATGTTAAAATGCGTCTTAAAAAACAGGCTATGAGCATGTTTACTGTACTCATGTGACTCAGGACACTAACGAAGGGATTTTATGCTGCGTAAAACAAGAACTTGAAGACAGAAATTGTCCTAATGTTAAATATCATACCTTTTGAAGAATATATTATCCTATGGGAGAGTAAGTAAGAAAAGACTGTAGAAAAGCGCATAACGAGAAGCATAAAAATTTGTATTGTTCATGAAATATTATTAGGTGATTATATCAAGTAGGATGAGATGGGCAGAGCTCGTAACAAGCATGAGGCTAGAAATTCTTGTACTTTCCTAGTCGGAAAACCCGATGAGAAGAAACCCACGCGGAGATGGAAAGATTAAATTACAATGGATTCTAAACAGAGCGTGAAGGAATGGTGTGGATTTATCTGGCTCATAAAAGAGTCCAGTAACTCGCTTTTATAACCATGGAAATTAACCTTCGTATTCCATACAAAAAGGGCAATTTCTTTACCAGCTGAGCCACTGCCAGCTTATGAAGTATGGCGTTGTTCCCTGGAGTAATGTCGTTATTAGAGTTTAATACAAACAGCAAACAATAATCGAAAATAAAGGTGAGTACGTACACTGGATGAATTCCGACTAATCAATAGACTTAATAATGAAGTCGAAATAGGAGTTAAATGCACTGGTGAGAAGAAATTCTTGCCAGCATAGACATTCATTCGAAGTTTTTTGGGGAACAAGACAGGGACAGTTCTTGTGTGAGCCATCTGCTGTGCAATCCAACCTCTTGCCAATTAAGGAAAAGCCTCAGGCTGAGGTAGAACATAGCCCCTTTTCATCCTTCCACTTAGTCAATTCCCTCCAGCGTGCGCCACAATGCCAATTTTCTTGTCACCACCAGATGGAGTTGCAACGCAATCGTTGATGACGTCACATGATTACCGATAAGACTATTCCTCCCTTTCCATCAAGGGTTGTTGAAAGGAGATAGTAGAGAGAGAGAGAGGACAATTCTGTCTCTGTCTTCTGAAACCACAGAGTTGTTGAACCGACGGACATTTTGATCTTAGATTTCGGTGTTCAAGGGAATGAGCAGACATACGCAAGCTTCGGACGACGTTTGTCTCCTGTCTCAGGAATACAATCCCATTGCTGAAAGAGAGACGATCTACCGTCTGTCTCTGTCTATGTCTTGAGAGAACGTGCAATTGCAGTGATGGGCACGTCTCAGGCGCGTCAACTTAATGAATTAAATTACGCGCATCCGTAAGTAAACATACCATTTGGGAATGAAGACTAACTCGCGGAAAATAAGAACATCGTTAATTCAGTCTTTCCGTGGGATTCCTACGCTGCTTTCTTGCGCCTCAAATGTCTTGCTACGAAAATTATTCAAACCAGGAGCATGGCTATGGTGTAATAAAATGTGAAACTGTACGTTGATTTTCCTTCATAAGAAGTCATTGATTCTCAATAAGTAAGTTATTTTGTGGTTATTTCTTTTAAATCTTGTAGAAAGGTTCCCCGGCAATTTCAGAATCCCGGCAGAGTGGTTTGCGCAACAGTTTATTGCAGATACTTCCACAGAATTAGCTCACTTCTGGAAGGGTTTTTGACGTAAATACGTCTATAAGGAAGGGTCATTCGGCAAAAACATTTTACGAAAAAGTGAAACGAAAAAGGGAAACGAAAAAGTGTAACTTCATTGTTATGTTACCTAGGAAACGTCATCTGTTTACTTAGCATTGTTGTTCCGTAGGAAACGTTACATTACATTAAAATACATTACTTTACATTACATTCATCTACCACAGACCCACCTCAAGCGTAACCAATTCAAGTTAAGCATTCAAGCATTTTTGTTACCTAGGAAACGTCATCTGTTTACTCGGCATTGTTGTTACCTATAAAACATTACATTACATTACATTACCTTACCTTACATTACATTACCTTACCTTACCTTACCTTACCTTACATTTCATTACATTACTTTACATTACATTCAGCTACCACAGATCCATTTTAAGCGTAACTAATTCAAGTTGATTAGGCAATGTCTTAATCAAACTTATATCAATTGTAAAGCATGTATAAAGGAAATATTTAGAATAAAGCCAATATATAAACTTCCTTTCCGTAAAGACGTATTTACGTCAAATTCTCCGGAACCGTGGTTCCACTATCACTTTTTCATTAAGAGATAAAATAACCTGGGTATATTTATTTATCTACCTTTCGCTAATGTTCTGCTATCGCAACACAGAAAATGAAGAGCTTTTAAAATACTAAGTCTGAATATTCAGAAAATTCAATATCGATATTCCTCTGAAAACAGACTAGAGAGGAGGATTTGTAAATGATCAAACTAAATAAGCAAATAGAGTTGTTTACATTCGCAAAAACATTTTAAACATGTTTTCATCAAGATTTAACAAAAACTAATGTAGGAAGTTAAATAATGTTTTTGTCAAATATGTAATCGAGGTTTTCAAAAGTAATTAAGTGACCGAATTCGCTTGATTCAGATACATTAAATTCTGAAACTGTTATTAAAATAACCTAAATTACTCCAGAATATACGTCTCGAACTTCACAAATTCCATGGAGCAAAATCATTCATAAGAAGCTACTAGTAGTCCAACTAGTCAAGAAGGGTCTTTACCGCGTTCTCAGTAACCCGCTGTTGGTCACTATAAATTCGAGGACTTGTAATATGCTATGTTTCATGGCTAGACATTGCTAGGACCTCTACCAATCCCCAAACCAGAGGACTACCCCTTGTCGCTGTCCGCAACCTGTTATTCAATATATTTCAAGCTACCCTCAACATCTGGAGGCCATCTCTTCCATCAGTAATCTGAGGATGTGCCATGCTGTGGTGAAAAGAACTTCTCCAACTTATCCTCAAAATTGAATAGAATTTAAATGAAATGATCCAAATTTAGAAAGTTATAATGAGCGTATTTGGGATACAAATTTCAATCCTTCTCTGTAACAAATATTTCCATCATGCCGCATGCCCTACAATATTTATACTGTTTCATGAACAAGTCTAAAAATCTTTCCGATAATCGCATTGTAAAATTATGTAAGCTGCTTTCTTTTAGTAAGTATTATTTTTGCTAAAAATTTTAGTGTTGAAAAACACAATACAAGCATACAATTTTGCGAAAGAAGAAAATACCTCTGGCAGCCATTGACAATTTGTAGCTCTCTCTAGTGAAATTCAATACAGACTCAGTATAACAGAATAAAGAACTGCTCTGGGGACAGTAGTATTCAAGTTGGGAAAAGTTGCCACCAAAGAAGAGTTGCTGCAGTGTTTCCAGGCTTGTGTACACAGGAAGCAAACACGTAGGTAGAAGGCGGAAGAAAGGAGACTATTGAACATCTAACGGGCTTGTGCTATTCTTTCAGTGGGCACAGTAAACGATTTACAGTGAACTAAAATTACTTTCTGAATGCAGGCGATATTTTTTAAGAATTCTGCAATTAAAAGGTTTTCTTAGCGTCACCATTCTTCTCAATGCTCTATGACAAAAATTTCCCTAAATATGAATATCAAGACAGAAAATATGAATATACAAGTATAGAATTTCGTTTCGCAGATAAGTAGGAGTATATTTTAAAGCATAAATTAAGGTAGCCAGCTAACTTTTATACATCCAAGAGGAAAATTTGTGAACCTCACTGAACAAACAGATATGAAAGTACATTTTATAACTAATGGGTAGTGTTATAAACAAATTTTATAAACAAACTAAAATATATAACTTTCTTGCGCCTGCTATTAAGGGTTTGCAGTTACTGATAACTATTTTAAAAACATATGCTTCCTTACGTGGAGTGTTTTTGTTTCAAGACTACGCTCCATATTGTCTGGCATTTTTCCGTCCCCAGATTCCTGACCAGCCGACAATAACAAGCGCCGTAGTTAAAACAAAGTATGAGTCTTAAGATTGGTTTCAGTTTGTCTAACAAGCATCTTCTATCTCATTTCTTCTGCTTCTTAAAGAGTAGGCTATTATGTTTACACAACGTTTATGGAGGTCCACAATATCAAAATGTTAATAGTATATGCAAGTGATAGAAGCAGCCCAGATGACAGATGTATCTTAATGTACGCAAGAAATCTATGTTTATATTATATAGCACGATTAATGTATGTATGTATGTATGTGTTACATTACAAATTGTCGTATTACAGATTATAATAATGCATGAGTTATCATCATCAAACGAGGAGATTCGACAGGTTTTAGTATTAATTTCAGTCTCGATAAAACACTTCTGTGATCTAAGATTAAATTCTTAAAATAACTGTTACCACAGCCCTACTTTGATTGTTTATATCAGTGGTATTCAACCTTTTTTGTTCGCGTACCCCCTGATATAATTTCTCTTTAACTTTGTACCCCCAAAGTTGTTGGTGTATAATTCAAGTTATACATAGTATATAATCTACATCTAAAATAAATTATATAAATTACATTATTGATTATTCAGTGTTTATCATAAAATAATATATATTTTTTTAAATTTCACGTACCCCCTAAGATGTCTTCGCGTACCCCCGGGGGTACGCGTACCCTAGGTTGAATACCACTGGTTTATATCGCTATGTATTATTTAGTACTTTGTTTTTTCACAATATGACACCACTGCGTTTTGGTATTTTTCTTGTTGAATTTGAGGAATGCCTATACAGACACGTCTCCAACTAATAATGTTCATAACAGATTTCTAAAAAACGATTGGCTTAAACAGTGAAATATATGTAAGACTTGAGGTTCTCACAGCGCAATAACCCAGAAGACAGAAATCTTCAGTGAAATATATGTTGATGACTCAGGATACAGATAGATACGTGAAAATTTTAGAAGTGTTATGGAAAATGAAACGTGTCCTTTTGAAGCTGTCCAGTGGCAACGCTTTCAAGCACACAATCAGCTCCTCGACAAGAACTCTGTCCCATGGAGTCTGTTGGACAGCGGTTACAGTCCCACTGGAGAGTTTCAGATCCTACCAATGGACAGGATTAGCCGAACAACTTCAATATCGCCTGATTATGATTACTTTGTTTCCTCTGTTATTAGGGCGTCCCTACAGCACAAAGCGAGCTCTGATTAACGCTGCAAACATGTGATCCCACTGGGTTTACAGCATAACAACATGCCAATATACGTGTTCCGACAATTGTTTCGCTCGTGTGAAGGTTAACCTGTGTTTGCTCCGTAAAGCATTTAATTGGCCTGAGCCATGTTGTTCCCTTCTTTACTAACTTGGGCGGGATTATTGTACTATCACTTTCACCAGCTCTATAAGTTAGTAAGAATAATAAGTAATAAATGTGTTGTACAATTACATTTCTTACAAAATCTTTCCATAGAGTGTGCGAAGTTAACGCATTGCGGTGAGGTCGTGCCAGTACCCTGTCTGTCTGTGTGTGTGTTGTAATTCAGAACATTAATTTTACGAATTTTATTACTATAGGTGAAGCGAATTAAAACTGGTTCGTATCCATAGGTTAAATGCGGATTAAACAGAAATTTATAGATTTTCTTAAAGATGGCTCATCCTAAACCACTGTACACATGTAGAATATTAATTAAAGTAGCCTTGTAATTTGCCTTGCATTACAAATATTTTCGATGCGTCGAATAATTGTATGCAAAATTGTGCATCCCTGAGACAACCTTAACAGAATTCTGCTCTAGCTTCGTTCACGATCTCTCCAGGATTAAAGTATGTTAGTCGCTAGTTCAATTCAACTGACTTAAGATTTAGTTCCTCGTGAGCTTTAAAATACTTTTGAATATGATATAACAAATTTACACTGAACATAAATGAAAATAAAATGTAATTATCCATTCAAAACCGCGAGTAAAAGCCATTTCTGAGTACATATGGGACAGTTTTACAGTTTTGCAACAGTAAATATTGGCTACTGCCAAAACCAGAACAGACTTGCCTCATTAAGTTAATTCATAACAACTCAACGTTTTAAGCGCAGTATTTGCCAGTTAATTCAGTTACAGTCCGGGTGAAAAAATAGAGTTATATCTAGTACCCTTTCAACCATAGCGGCTAGTATATGTGCCACCAGCTTTAACATTTACCATAAGTTGTATTTACGGGTTATGTATGTTTCTCAGAATAAATAAGGATTATTTCCTACAACAGCATTAAATAATTAGTCTCTGTAATGACTCGTTCTATTTCCTCTGAGGTAGGAATTGAATACTTCTATTAAATATTATTTAGTTAAACTTCGTGCTTTAGGGGGTTAACAGATTCGTATGAGCAGTAACTTAAATCAAGGGTAATAACGCAGTGCGCGCAAAATCGCAACGAAAAATATCTGAGCTCTCTATGTTGAAAACAGTTAATACCTGAACCAATTTTCATCAATAATTTCGTTTACAGTCATTTCGAATTTTAACCCTACTGTACATTATCTTGTCCATTTGATTTCCCAGAATTGCAATTCGTGCACGATTTGCATGTGCAATAATAGATTTGTTACAGCAATAAATGAGATTCAATATCATTCACACGTGTAAAATTTCACAAAATATGTTTGAACATAATACACCTATATGTGTCCTGCAATTTGGATTATATCTTTCACGCCTGTTTTAATTTTCTCAACCGAAATGTTGGGTGAGAGATTAGCTGAGCGATGTTGAAAAACATATAAAATTTCAGGTTTCTCATGTTAGAGACCTTATGAAAAACATCGTTTCGCAGATGATGCGCATTAATAAACATCTTTATGAATACCCATGGGTTCGGCCTCGGTGACGAGAGATGCAGTCACTAGCGGAGATAATATTCCAAGAAGAAGTTGATTGTCGAGTCGTCACGTAGAATTTCTCATTCCCCTGCCCTAACCGAACACACCCTCTCGATTTGCTGTGTCGTAGTTCATAATTACTCCAGTTGAGCCGAGCAATAAATTTGCCACCATCCCTTCTCCTCCCTAACCTCAGTTTGTCACCGGTAAATTTATGCGTCCGGGAAAGGTGTGACGTCACAGTCAACTCCCCACCCAACCCTCTCATTTTGCGCAACGTAACCGCAAATTTATCCAATTGCACTACACCGAAGTGTATATACGTACTACATTGTATTACATGTAGCAAATATATTGGCCATTCACTCAGTTTGACTGGAAGCGAGACATTATTGTACTATCACTTTCACCAGCTCTATAAGTTAGTAAGAATAATAAGTAATAAATGTGTTGTACAATTACATTTCTTACAAAATCTTTCCATAGAGTGTGCGAAGTTAACGCATTGCGGTGAGGTCGTGCCAGTACCCTGTCTGTCTGTGTGTGTGTTGTAATTCAGAACATTAATTTTACGAATTTTATTACTATAGGTGAAGCGAATTAAAACTGGTTCGTATCCATAGGTTAAATGCGGATTAAACAGAAATTTATAGATTTTCTTAAAGATGGCTCATCCTAAACCACTGTACACATGTAGAATATTAATTAAAGTAGCCTTGTAATTTGCCTTGCATTACAAATATTTTCGATGCGTCGAATAATTGTATGCAAAATTGTGCATCCCTGAGACAACCTTAACAGAATTCTGCTCTAGCTTCGTTCACGATCTCTCCAGGATTAAAGTATGTTAGTCGCTAGTTCAATTCAACTGACTTAAGATTTAGTTCCTCGTGAGCTTTAAAATACTTTTGAATATGATATAACAAATTTACACTGAACATAAATGAAAATAAAATGTAATTATCCATTCAAAACCGCGAGTAAAAGCCATTTCTGAGTACATATGGGACAGTTTTACAGTTTTGCAACAGTAAATATTGGCTACTGCCAAAACCAGAACAGACTTGCCTCATTAAGTTAATTCATAACAACTCAACGTTTTAAGCGCAGTATTTGCCAGTTAATTCAGTTACAGTCCGGGTGAAAAAATAGAGTTATATCTAGTACCCTTTCAACCATAGCGGCTAGTATATGTGCCACCAGCTTTAACATTTACCATAAGTTGTATTTACGGGTTATGTATGTTTCTCAGAATAAATAAGGATTATTTCCTACAACAGCATTAAATAATTAGTCTCTGTAATGACTCGTTCTATTTCCTCTGAGGTAGGAATTGAATACTTCTATTAAATATTATTTAGTTAAACTTCGTGCTTTAGGGGGTTAACAGATTCGTATGAGCAGTAACTTAAATCAAGGGTAATAACGCAGTGCGCGCAAAATCGCAACGAAAAATATCTGAGCTCTCTATGTTGAAAACAGTTAATACCTGAACCAATTTTCATCAATAATTTCGTTTACAGTCATTTCGAATTTTAACCCTACTGTACATTATCTTGTCCATTTGATTTCCCAGAATTGCAATTCGTGCACGATTTGCATGTGCAATAATAGATTTGTTACAGCAATAAATGAGATTCAATATCATTCACACGTGTAAAATTTCACAAAATATGTTTGAACATAATACACCTATATGTGTCCTGCAATTTGGATTATATCTTTCACGCCTGTTTTAATTTTCTCAACCGAAATGTTGGGTGAGAGATTAGCTGAGCGATGTTGAAAAACATATAAAATTTCAGGTTTCTCATGTTAGAGACCTTATGAAAAACATCGTTTCGCAGATGATGCGCATTAATAAACATCTTTATGAATACCCATGGGTTCGGCCTCGGTGACGAGAGATGCAGTCACTAGCGGAGATAATATTCCAAGAAGAAGTTGATTGTCGAGTCGTCACGTAGAATTTCTCATTCCCCTGCCCTAACCGAACACACCCTCTCGATTTGCTGTGTCGTAGTTCATAATTACTCCAGTTGAGCCGAGCAATAAATTTGCCACCATCCCTTCTCCTCCCTAACCTCAGTTTGTCACCGGTAAATTTATGCGTCCGGGAAAGGTGTGACGTCACAGTCAACTCCCCACCCAACCCTCTCATTTTGCGCAACGTAACCGCAAATTTATCCAATTGCACTACACCGAAGTGTATATACGTACTACATTGTATTACATGTAGCAAATATATTGGCCATTCACTCAGTTTGACTGGAAGCGAGACAATATATATATATATATATCGTTACTGTCTCTCAAATAAGAGTTAAAATTTTCTTTCTTTTATAATACGATTTCAATACAATCAGTAAAATATTAAGATAAACATATCCAGGATTATTCTATACGTAGTACTATCGAAAACTCAAAGGACACACAGATAAAACATTACATAATCACAGCGCCGGGTCGCTTGTACAGATGTGAACTTTGGGTGATGATGATCTAGGTAAGTAAGAATTAGTTTCTGCAATGAAATTACTGGCTGAAGTTATCATACAAACAAACAAATGAATACAAAAGATAAATATCAAATATTGTTGAAGTAAATAAAATGACAAAACATATAAAATACGCGTGAATTTATCACACTCGGAAAATTACAGCTATAAGAAGTTAAATACACGCCAAAACGAAGAAGATATTTAGAAATCCATACAACGAAATTGACATATCATTTTTAAAATTTTGGAACTGGACCAGGTCAGTACACCATGACGTTGAATTAGAAGAAGACATTCATGTTTACTTTTTCGGATAAATTAGAGCTTTCCAGTGAACAGTAAATTTCGACAAAGCGGTCATACACAAACTACGATGATACCATTGCAATCATTAAATGTTATGTAGCGTGGTGCTTGACATTAATTTTAACAGAACAAAGTAATTATATTTCAGTCGGGAAACTTCCGGAAAGAAACTATGCCATAAAACACTTGTAATATAAACACTTGGGGACTAAAATTGACGAAACTGTAAGATGTTTTGCAGACATCCAGGATAGAATAAATTTAGTGAAATGCGTAATTTCGATAGATGATAATGGGCTAAAAGAGTTGAAATGAAAACTAAACGAAATATTTTCAAGGCAATAATACGACAAGTGTTGTAATGTGTAGTTCAGAAGTACGATATTTTAAGAAGAATATAAAGAAAACCATTGGCAGTGTAAACAGACTTTAGGAGAAGATAGAAAAATATATCACTCAAAGACAAAATACCGAAATAGGAAGACCTAATTTTAAAAAAAATTGTTTTGCAGAAATTTATTTCGGGCAACACAGAAAGAAAACAAGCATAATCAGTTACAGACACATCCAAAGAATGGCAGATAACAGATGAACCCTAAAGTATGTGACATCAGGAAGGAGAGAGACAGGAAGACCAAGAGTTTGATGTATGAAGTGAATCCAGGATGTGATGAGAGAGAAAGGATTGGAAGAAAGGCAGTAGACAGATACAGAATAACGAAAACTGGGAAGTGGAAGAAGTCAGCGAAGCTAAGAAACAGTTACAGACCAAATTAATACAGAGTCATCAGAGGTATTAGCTATGGCCGAAATATTTAAAACAGTAGTGAAATACGCCTACCCATCAATTTAACACTTTACCTTTTCCAATTTCCTTATATGGAGTTTTAATGCGTTCAAACAAAATCATAAATATGTCATATATTAGTCTTTAAAACTAATAAATTTAGCTGTTACGCTGCAGTTGAAGCTTTTAATATTATATTTAACATTTGAGGTGCTGTAATTAACCTATTACACATACTATTCTGGTTTCATTGACAATTTTGCCAGATTATGTAATTGTTTTGTTCAAATTATGAACAATAATTACATTTACAAATTCCATACGAATAGTGACTACCAAATCGTCATTGACAACATTAAACTACTCTGTCTTTCTCGTATAGCAAAAGTGGTGAGTACATCGGTTATATGTCAGTAAGAAAGGACAAGCTATAGGCTACAAGCTGGTCTGTCCAGTGACTGCTTTTATGCCCTGAACCGCCAGTCTGTGTTATTATTTTGTCCGATTTAGAGCGTTACAAAGACAAGAAAATGCCAACTGTTCGCAGTGGTTAATCTTACGCGAAGCTGTAAATCCCTCAGAAGCCAAGTTGATTCACCCTTCCAACGGGTTATACTTTCAATTTCTCGGACGGACCTTCTGGTTGACATAATCCCTTCCAAGCCACATTTCCCGGTTAATAACCCGTATCGCTTTCACTTCTACTTGTTCTGGACGTCGTGATGTAGCTGATGTAGTCTCAATGGGCGTGGATGAACACAATTTGTAGACGCAACCAATCTCATTGCGGATATTATTACTACTAAAATTTAAGCGCCATTACATAAAGGACGGGTCATGTTACTTAACCTGTTGACGTAAGATAACGTAACAAAATAAACGTATTTAACAAAATTAAATCATTTCGATTTTGGTTTCCTCGTTCATGTTTATTTATCGTAGATTCAAATCTGCTGATGACAGATAAGTAAATTCGCTACAATACACAGTCACATAATTACGCAGCTGGCATGTAATAAAACTTATTATTTCCAAACATATAAATTAATTCGTCCTACCTACTTGGACTTAATTTATTAGTTACATAATAGAGAGTTATTTTCATTCTCATATACGTTTTATCAGCTTAAACACGCAAAAGGATGCAGTCTATATAGTTACAAGTACAGGATGATTCTATATAAGACGCACATACTTTAGTAGTGAGTTGTAGATCCAAAATAAACTATGTAATTTAACATAAACGTGGAAACTCAAAACCGTAGTTATGTAAAGTCAGGGTCCTTTTACATGCTGCAATTTGACATACAAAGCTCCTGGAGAGCCACGGTAGTAGCAGTAAACGTGCGCACAATGCACAGCTGTACGTCAAATTGCATACAACACAATGCTAGCGCATACTAATATTACTGACAAATTGCACGCAAACAGCATCAGAATTGTACCAGATGGCGCTAGTCACAATCACAATCTAACTGCACTCTACCTTCCCATCTGTGCATGATGGCTGGCTAGCGAGGTCTGAGGCCTGTCAGATATACTAGTGGTAACTGGTAGGGGTAAACATAGTTATCGAGAGACAGTGTATTAACCACGTGCTTTGTCCGTCAAATTTCATTACGTAAGAAAGGCCCCAACTTATAAACCAAGGATCTTGCGGACCAATGTCTGTATGAACTTATGACTTGCTCGCGACTCACACATCCACGTTTGTTTGCATTTCAAATAAACAGCTGAATACAGCGACGTACGCAACCATCCGAGCTGGGGCTTACTACCTCACACACACGGGCGGGACTAGGGTTCATTAAATCGAGACTCTACAAGTGTCTGGATAACATCGTCGCGCACGTTTCTGACGTAGCGACGGCCTTACAGAGGACGTGGAAAAACGCGTCCTGTCACCGCAACAGACCGAGGACAGCTGAAGACTGAATCGCTACTGAAAGGCGACTAAGTGACTGTATTAAGATAACGATGTCTTAGTTCGCAGATGGAATCCAGCCCATTAGCCGTACCGATTCAAGGATTTTAGTGAACTTTCTTCCTATAAGAAGCTAATTCCATTTTGTGATTAGGACAGACAGAAACAGAGCTGGATCCAACGTTTTAATACCGTACCCTCTACTACGGTAGTAGCAGCTCTCTTATTCCTGGTTCACTCATCACGAGACAGGCTACCGTCTAATCTGACGACGGGAAAATGATGACAGTTCCAAAAGTTTAATCTTTCTCCTCTGAAATAACATTTCAAGACGTCTTGTAGTGTTACTTAATGAGTATTCTCGGCAACCAGACGTATCTCAGGAGCCAAAAGCTTGCAGAATTATATTTGCACATTCGAATATACAGGGTGAGTCAGAAGTATGTTTACAAACTTCGTGTGCGTGTTCCAGGATTAAAAATAAGAAACAATGTTCCTATGAACATGGGGTCGCAAATGTTTCATTTTCGAAATAATAGCCAAAAATAAGTTTCAATGAATTGACTTTATATCGAAGTGAATCCAGCTTCCAGCAAAGATTTTCAATTAACGTCTGGGCAGGAATTGTTGGTGACATGCTTATTGGTCCATGCATGCTTCCATCGTGTCTAAGAGGACTTTCCTATAGGCGATTCTTAAGAAGACACTTGCCACGTCTTCTTGAAGATGTGCCACTGAATACAAGAAGACAAATGTGGTTTATGTACGACAGAGCCCAGCACACTTCTCCCATCGCGTCAGATATTATCTCAATGAACAGTACCCTCAGCGATGGATTAGGCGTGGTGGCCCAGTTGCATGGCTACCGAGGCCACCGGACCTGACTCCATTGGACTTTTATCTGTGGGGTCACTTGAAGTATGTCATTTATTCAACACCCATAAACAATGAAGACGACCTATGAGAACGTGTGCAGATTGCATGCCAGATGATTCGAGGAAACCCTAGTGTGTACGAACGAATTCGTCAGTCTTGTGTACGTTATGCTCGTGCATGTGTGGAGAATGGAGGAGCAACCTTTGAGCATCTGTTATAAAGAAACATCCCTGTCCTTATACTTGGCAATAAAGGCATACATTGAAAATAATTTTCGGCTATTATTTCGAAAATGAAATATTTGCGACCCCATGTTAATAGGAGAATTTTTTCTTATTTTTGATCCTCGAACACGCACACGAAGTTTGTAAACATACTTCTGTCTCATCCTGTAATTTATATTTTCAGTAACTGAGCATCTTGTTTGAACTATTGTAGAAAACCGATTAACTATGACCCACACAGACTTACACACTGACACATAGCCTGCACATACTTGAATATATGAGGATGTATGAATATATATATATATATATATATATATATAAATATATATATATATATATATATATATATATATACAGGGTGGGTGGGAAGTAAGGAGGCATTAAATAATCGCTTATAACCGTTTCTCAATGTCTACTTACTTCCCACCCAGTCTGTATATATAAACAAGGGGATAGATTGATTAGATAGATAGACAGACAAGCAAGGTTTTTTTTATAACAGATCATAGATTTATTAACCATTAAAATGTATGTACATAACTCCATCCATATGTATTAGAGATACTTAGAAAAAAAAGACAAATACATCGGTGGGTACGTAGACAAGGAGTCCTGTAATCTGAGTGAGAAAGAGATTAGGTTAATTATACACGCATTAAACATTGTTTCAACACGTTGCGTTGTGTTCACCATAACAAGAAGACATACATTCATTATACTACTCAAAATGCGGAGATTTCACGTCGCTTATATGTGTCCTCTTTGTCCGTGCTACGAATAACACTTCCTAGATAAATAAAACTTCCCTTAAGTTCTGAACATTCCCAGTAGGTTAGCCACAATGGAACATTGAGCCTATTCGTGAGTTATCATTTCTGTAAAGCGCTTATTATATTTGCTTTGTCCGGTTAGCCGTCTGTACGCTCATAATAACTTCAGAACGGCTGAATGGATTATTATAAAAATTTGCATGCTGTTTATGTCATTGGAGGCTAGCCCAAAATCATACTTCACAATTATACACAATCGATTATACCGAAGTAATGGATGCCCAATGACGTAAGGTAGATGACATTGTTCATGATATGCCATAACGATGTTATCACACTGAATTCATAGTTATAACTACAACTGGCATGCTTACATTGGTTGCTATGGTTACTATAGCTACGTTGAATTCAACTGTTATATTTGTCACAATAGTTAAAGCAAAGTGAGTACATGACGTAGCAATTAAAAAATAAAAACAAGTAGAAAATGTTCTTATTGCTTTCTTTTTCCATGGTTACCAACCAGTACTCTTCGAGTTCTGCATTTGACAAAAGCAAAATCCTTACGAAAACACCATAATTATAACGAAATACGTACTTTCACCATCTACTTCATATTATGAAAAATGTTTAAATGATGAGACTCCTTTTAGAAAAGTAAAAGGTCCTAAAGTTTAGGGGTGTATTTGAAGTAAGAGTTCAATGTGTTGCCGATGCACTCCAACATTCAATTCGTACGACATCGTTCACTGTGGACAACCACTACTACCAAATTTCATTGATATGCAGTGAGCAGCTTGTGATATTAAACACGTGGGTGAACAGGAGTCTCCTATCATTTCAATTATTTGCTTTGCGCAACGAATGCATAATGGACAGACCACAGGTTCAGCTGTCTTTCTATATAAGGAGCTAAAAACAAGCTTCACTTTTACTTGCGATTCTACAAACGCTATATATAAGAAGCGAACCCTCACAGACCTAGATTGCCCTATTTATAGACCGGTGCCATGATCCGAGTAACTTCGGTTACAGTTTAAACTATTATTCTGCTACAATTGTATGATTCTTTAAATTATCAATTCCCAAACTAGTTTCCAGGACCATTCCCATTATGGTCCAACACTTATTATTATTATTATTATTATTATTATTCAGTGTTCTGTCTTACGACAGGTCCATTGCTCTGCCCAAACAGAGCTCTCCAGTTTCCCCTTTTCTGGTCCAACACTTACTGTCATAAAATTGGTATATCACGCTGTAGACTTGCTGGCTTCCTGAAGAATATAAAATGACGTGTTTTTGAGGCTATCATCACACAAAATTATAATATCATCCATGAAGGTATAATAACATGTCTACTACCTCAGACGTTCTTAAGATTTCAGGAAATGGAATTCATGGCCCATAGTCGTTTACATTCATACCATATTTCACGAAAATTCTTTAACAAATTCGAAAGTGTTCACTGGGGACACATAAACATAAACACAAGAATAAACACACGTACGTATTGGATAATGTTAAAAGGAAGTAACAATATGTGAAACGGAGTAACACCGGTGGCCGTACAATAGCTCAGGCGGTTAGCTGCTTGAAACCCCGGAGGCCTGGGCTTGCGCCCAGGGTAGTCTATGTAGGATTTGTGGTGGACAAAGTAGCAATGGAACAGGTTTCTATCCAAGTTATTCGGCTTCTCCCCGTTAATATCATGTCACCTATGCTCCATATTCACTCAAGTGTCATCGAAGGGCTGGACAATGGGCCCGATAAAGCCGTAGACTCTACTGTTATTACTATGGGGCAGACTGTGTCTGCACGCGTAGACACACAGTCTCCCCCGTAGCAACAAAAATCTATCGGGTTTCTAACGCTGAACATGCATGCCCTTCAGATACTGGGTGTTGTTAATAATATATGCGTTACTCTCCATTCATAGGATATGCCTGAAACGTAGCTATGTGAAGGTGGGTATACAGACCGAAGCAAACAATTTTTCAAGCACAACTGCTTGAACATTGTTCGCGACCGATGTTTATGAACAGTATTGACAAATATTCGAAGTCCAGACTAAATCTTCATTTCAGAAATATTTAGTCTGTTACAGCTGTAATTTTTGACCGCGATGTCCAGTCTTGGGCCACGCGCAGCGTTTATTGTAATGAGTAGTTAAGAAATAAAGAATCTTAAGCTAAGATGAAGGATAAAGAACTTGCTTAAAAGAGTGAGGGGCCAACTGTGTCGCAAAGTTTACAGTGGAAGATGAATGACAGTATCAGATTTTGAGTTTGCTGGCGACTGTGTACTGGGTTCAGTGTCCAGCCAGTACACCAATCACATAAAATCTGTAACTGCAAATTAAATTAACTTCGACTATTTTGATTATTTTGACTAGTTAATTTCATCCACAAGTGTAAACCTTTGATAAGCAAATCATTTGGTTAATTTTATGTCATCAGAAAGGCTTCTAGACTTCTTCGCGTCAGATACTTTTCTTGCTATGCACCGATACTGAGCCAGAAGAGATGTTATTCTCTTTTAAACAACATTCACTTCAATTCCTATGTGGAAAAAAATTTATAGCCATGCATGATGGTCAACATTGCCCTTCTACCTTTATACCCCTGGGAAAGAACCCCTGGTATCCGATGGACAAAACTATGAGTAGGCCTTAGACCCGACCTAAAAGTGATAGCAAAGTGGACAAATTTGGGAAAGGAGGTCTTCACACAGCTCAATCATAGTGCTTTCGCCAGAATTTGATCGTTTTCCTTTGTGAATGGCACCGGTGACGTCAGAGTTGTCACAGGGTCAATGACTTACACGAGGGCGGGGTCTCTGGAAACGGTAAGCAAGATTATGACGTAACCACGGGGAATTCACTCGCGTTGTTGTGCGGCAAGGCTAGGGATCGCCAGTCCAGACCAGCGAGCAGAAACGCGTGGAGGTTTTCATGTAAAATGTTTGTTACTTGTACCTGACTTGAACCAAAATATAAATGTGTTCGACAAATATTGAATGGACAAGAGGTGTGCACAGGATATTGGTTAGGACGCCTGAGGGGAAGAGACCTAGACGTAGATGAAAGGATAATGTCAGGCGGGTGCTATGGGAGATAGGAGTTGAAGGAGACTGGATTTTGTTGGCCCAGGACAGGGTCCGGTGGAGGGCTTTGGTTAATTCGGTGATGAACCTTCGGATTCGGTAAGCCATCTAGTTAGTTAGTTGTCAAATATTAGTAAGACTCTCCAATACAAAATTTTACAAAAATCCGTTGTGTTCCCAAGTTGTTACATTCGGACAGACAGACGGAGATACCTGCAAAGGGAACAGGCAACTTTTTAAAACTTTTAGTTTCCACCTCGCCTTTAAAGTGTAATTCAATTAATTGTTTCTCCCTTCTGGTACAGTGCACCTGCAAAGGTAATAATTCAGGGCTTCCCCATCCTCCTACTCAGAAATATCCGTAATCGGAATTCGAGGGTCACGTTCGAGCCATAAAGACCCCACTCCTAATAGAATTGTTTCCGCAGGGAGCAGTGGGAAAAATGTAAAATTCAGGCTGCCTCACAAGAAAGCCTAATGAAATTAAATCAACATAGGCTACTACCCTATAACGTGATGACGTAATTAAATGCAGCCTCCTGACGACTGCTTTGTAATAAGAACTTCATAGTGGTCGAGCCGCAAAACCTCCGCGGCTACTTCAGTCGGCAATTTGTGGATGATGCTTCTGTCTTAGAATTGAAACCAGAAGGCGCTTGGCTGTTGGGTGCTCAGTATCAAAAACAGTCGTGAGATAAGAGTTGAACCAATCAGCGCCAGTCATTCTCCGTTACCAATGTATCTTTTTCTTATGAGTGTAACGAAATAATAACAGTAATAATCAACAACAACTACATGAAGAAAGCGTTTTAGGCGTCTGGTGGTGAGGCTTAGAGGGAAAATACAAAAGTTGTTCCAGGCACTTAACCAAACACCACGAACAAGCAGGGGTACAGAGAAGTTGATGTTTAACTCAACTCATCATTAACCTTGGCAATAGACGGAAGTGAAAGGTTTCTGTCCTACCAGCAATTAACCCCGATAGTCTATCCCGTAGCAAACTCACTATACTGACAGCCACCCGCGCTGTGGAGAGACTGAGGAAAACCACTAAAATCTGCTCTCGCAACAGTAGGTATATCAAACGGGATATGAACCTGGGGGCTCCTGGACAGTCATGTGGTCATGTAACTGCCTATAAAACGGACGACTATAATTTAAATATCAACAGAGACATGGGTTTTGCTCTTCGCAACATGTGAGGTCCGGCTCTATTCCTCACTAACTATTCTCAGTTGGTATGATAAATAAAGCAGACGAAGAGTAATGGTCATCATCCAGGTCCAAGATCGATCATATTTGAAGGCTTGCATCAGTTCCATCTACACGTCCATAAGTAAAGTTCAGTAGCCACATTACTTTTACCACACATCTTGAATGTGTACAATTACCGCCAATCAACATGTATGTTCCTTGTAACGTGTACCACATGATAATGATAATCAAATCGATCAATTTAATCAAAATGCCGGAAATGCAACACAATTACCACCGTGCAATGTCATGAGGCTAATGACACTACTGGTAGATCACGTGACATATTTGAAATTTTCCACCCCTACCTTTAGTTTTAACAACGTGCCATTAAAATGCATTCTTCGACTGGACGGCAAAATGGAGGCTTGTTCTGGTTGGTTGGTTGGTGTGCTTTGCTATTTCGAGAGGTGACTTCATTCCTATTGCACGAAACGCTGGGTGCATTCAAGTTTGCATCGAATTGCAGATGCTGAGTGGGAGGGGCGAGAGGAAAACATCTTCACTGTCACGATTGCAGCTGCAGCCGGTCCACCAGGGGTGTCACACATCCCATTTTCTATGTGCCAGCAAAAACGGATATTTCGAGCTGTCCTCGCGGTTTGTGACCAGGGTAATAGAAAACAACTGACACATCACGCTGCTTCGTTACTCCTTGCTTCTAGTATTGCAACATTTCGACACATGGCTTACGTCTCTCACATCACTGAATGCGTAGAATCACACCTGAATTCAAAATTGTGTTATAAATACATACAATTTTATTTCTGTTTGCCTTCGTAAAGAATAAATACATTATCTCTAAGATGATATATACTGATGAGTAAAATGCAATTATTCCTGGTGTTTTGGGTCTGAAATGTGAAACAAAATATCAATAATTAAAATACTATCCGAGCTACTAATTATTTTTATCAGTAACGAAACGTATACATCTGTATTCTGTAAGAATTTTAGCGTTTATTTCCACCCCAAGAATTTAGTATAAGACAGGTACGAGTGAAACAAAACGAATGATCTTTGAAAACGCCTATCAGAAGAGGCAAGACAACTTCCAGAAATCGTATTTTATGTCAGCCTTTGCTCATTTCGCTGTACTTTTTTTCGTGAACCCTGAGATATAGCTTAATTTCAAAACGACTCTTAGACACCCCTGCCGTGGTGTGTTCGGCGACCCGCTCGGAAGGGGTCAGCACGCTCCGGTACGAAAGAAGGCCTTCTTTCAGTCTGGTTGGTCCTGTCTGAAGGACATCAGGGGTCATCGTCCCAACACTCCCGATGAACTAACAATACACAGATTGATGCGGGCAAGCGGTGGGACGCATTTGAAATTTCTACTGCGGTTCTTCCGCGGGAATACCCCTGTGTGGCCATGAGATCAAATGTAATATATGTTTTGTAAAAATAACATTGCACAATCATTAAAATGACGTCTTCGTAGTGGATGACGACCGTTGTTCGATTACCATAAGTTGCAAAAGGTATTTTTCTCCTTACAGCCACGTTAAACGTGACTCTAAGATGGGTCAATCTCCTTCTCATATACAGGGACAAAGCAAGAACAGCGTCAAACTGACCACTCGCAACCTTACAACATCAGTTTCTAGACACCTGTTAGATACCTTCACGTCTTGATGCTTCGGTTATCGCACTAGCTGCGTGTGACAGAGTCACTCAGTATAGTCGGAAGTTTCCAGCATTTTGTGGGCACCGAAAGCTTGTTATTGAGTTCGCAGATGTCCGACACTGGACCTTATCTTTGGTCGTTGATTCCAGTCCACAGGGTCTAATCCTATTTCTTCATGACCCATCTTAATTATATCCACCAAGTGATCTCTTCCCCTAAAGTTCTTGGGACAAAATTTCCAAATTCTCTTACATGCATGACACATGGACTGCACATTTTATACTCCTAGATTTGATCGTCCTGATGATATTTGATGAACAGTAGCCTGCAGTTATGAATTTCTCCATTGTACATCTCTTTCCGTCCTACCGTTCCTTGATCTCTCTTAGGTTCAAATATACTCCATAACACCCTATTCTCAAACACCTCAACACGTGAAGAAGGCTGTCTTCTGGGATGTTGCAGAGTATAGTCTGGTATAAGTTTAACGACTTCTCAGAGGTACTTGCTGTCTCCATCATGAGGGCGCTCAGTAGCCTACGTCACGTGCTACTTACTCATCGCCCATATGATGGAGATAACAAGGACCTATGAAACGTCGGTAAACTTATACCAGACTACACAGTGCAACATCCCAGACGACAGCCCTATTCATATTTGTCGCCATGAGAACCTGAAAAGTCAACTTCAATGTGTTCTTCCCTTAAAGAGTGAGCAACCGAATATCACGTCCATATAAAATAGAAGTTACAATTATTTTTATATCTCAACTGCTGGGTTCTTAAAGCCGAAACAAGAAACTTTTATATCTGAAAATTTATATTTATATATGTGTGTACGTGTAGGCCATATTTCCCTTTAAATTGATATACTAGAAGTCTGAACACTGATTTTATTTCCGTCCTTCGATTCCTGTATTATATGGAAAGAGCCTTATTTTATAAATCCAGTTCGATACATCTCCCGCGTAGAATAGCGAGGCAATTAATAAATCAACAAGAACATATCAATGAAAATACTGTAAAATCTTTTTCTTTCTTGAAAAATTGACACATTATTAATCGTTTACAGGATTTATGAGAAGCTTAATTTTCCGAACCTCTTTTGTCACTGAGCGTGGTGTCGCGTTTAGTCTGAGCAGTGATCGTTTCAATTTGTAGCAGGAAATAACTTTCTATTTGATTTTACACTCGACATGCTACACTCTCTACACATTCCTGATTTTGTTTCGTTCCATCTCCTTCGCACATTTCCTTCCATTACTCTTTCTTCACTTCTTATAATACATCCTCGTGCGGCTGATGATAAATGACGGCAGCCCAAATGTAAGGTAATTTGCTGTCTAAACTCTAAACTCACTCAATACTTTTGAATCTCCCAACTGCTAAACTTAAATTTGATTTCGAAAAAGGGCAAAGGGTTTCGTTCTCTTTTCTTCCTTAAGTCTTGGAAATAAGAGGGACTGAGAGTACGGGACAGACGAAGTTGAGTGGAGACAAGCAGTCGTTTGCTTTCATTGCGCTTGTACATTTTTCTCCTCTCTAACTTCGTAACTGACAATTTTCTGGGAAGCACTTAATTTTATCACAAGTCATCGGCAAAAGTTTCATAATTATGTGACTGCCATTGGTATTTATGACAGCATAGATGGAGCCTTACAACATGCGATAATTTTAATTTAATAAGATGGAACTTTTCTTGTTTGCATAAAACACAGGCAACATTTTTTGTTTGTTCTGCATTCTTAACTACATAAGATGGGCATCTGTAACTGGAATTAGAGATACTACGCTCTATTTAACCCACAGACGTGTTTATTCAAAGTTTATTAAGGCAGCAAGAAACCTACACACTGCAAGTGGCTTGGTACAGTAACATTCAGCGACAAATTGGTTAAACAAGATTTAGATTAACTGATTAGTTCCCTCAGTCTTAAGTCCAGCAAATTTGTAATGTCGTGGCACTAGATTTTTGCTATATACATAGCATCAAAAAATGTAAAACTGTAATGACGTTTGCATCAAAATAATTAATTAATAAAAACAAAAAGCACATGACTACCAGCACACGACGATGCCACAGAATACACCGGAAGATATGGTAATGTAACCAGGCAGATCATTCAACAATTACCACTAAAACACAAATTCCAGGGAAGACACATCCAAAATGAAAAAAGTCTATAAACAGGGAAACAAGGTAAACTCACTTATCAAGTAAAATTTTCCGCACCAAACAATAAGTATCTACAAAAGAAGAACCGATAAAAGTAGCAAAACATAACAGAAGTAAAGTATACGTGACACCATTACACAACTCTAGTATTTCTGTCTTCTGCTGAAACCATCCCAAATAATTTCTACAACACCATCTAGACCAACAAAAGAAATTTTATTTTAAATATAAAACAACGTCATGACGTACGTATGTTCCGCATCGCGATAACTTATAGAAGATAGCCTACTTGTATTTCAAATCGAAACAAATTCAACACGTTCTGTAATGACCTATGCTAATTCGTGATTTGCAGCTGTCATAGCGACTGAGCTCAACACAATCCTCTCGGGCCATCAGCCGCGTCAAATGATCTGAAGAAAGCAAAGTTTTGGAAACCATCTCCGTCTATATCATCAGAAATCTTGTATGGCTGGATTCCTCAATCACCAGCTATAAACACACACACACGGAATGATCGAAAAGGCACGCACCTCATTTCTGACACGTTACCCTAGTCAAAAAATAAATCACATTTAAATCGGAAGAAAAGAAAAAATGTATTACTCGTTGGAAATGTCCACCGCGTTCAGCGGTGCATGCATTCAATATTTTCCTCATGTTTGATACAACCACGTTAAGAGTACATGCAGTGATTGTCAATTTGTTTGGTACAGGAAAGTCGACAAATGTATTCCTAAACTCATTCTGTTAAGTTAAGTAACAACGAGATTTTAGGTAGCGAACACTCGTTACACTTTAAAAAATATACGTTGAACTTCGACTATTGAAAGACAATTGACGGTCTGACGTGAACCAGGTTACAACTTGACGTGATCTGCATGAGTTCTTGCAAAGTCACGGCGAAATTGTGCGTTTAATAATGCAACCAAATTGCAGTCATCAATAAATATTTTAATGTGGTTTGTGTGACTTTTCTTATACCTTTTTATACACATTCTTGGAGTGAGTAGCCTGTTTGACCACTTAACGCAGCTGGTGGTCCGAGAGGATTTTATTGAGTATGTGCTAATTACTGTATAATTTACACTTGAAAATATTTATTGCGTTCAAATATTCCATTACCAAACCCATCTGTAACTGAACCTAATTTTTTTTATACAATTTACCTGTTTCTTTCGTCAGCCAGATCACGCATTGCATAGGATTTATGATTCACGTGGGCTAATAGTAAGTGAATAACAGAAATCCCTATCGAAATTCATCTCTCCTTTCTAATCTCTTGAGAATAGCATTTTAAAACGTAGAAAACTCCTTCTGCTACCTTTCCCATCAGCAATGTCATTTTTTAATGTCAGTGTGTAGAATCCGATGAATATGATGATAATGAACGCCATGCTAGGACTGTGACAAATAACTCATTCTCCCCTCATACACCGTCATAGCACCAGCTCAATTTGGACAGATGAAGTCACGCTATCACCAACCATGGTAGTGACAGAGATTAAATTTTCTCGGATACAAATTACTTTGTATGTATGTTACAATACCGCCTGCGTTTTGTACGCCTGCTAGTTAGACATTCATCCTGTCATATCCAGAACTGTTTGTTTCCTTTTAGAAAAATATACTAGTTGATTAGACTGGAAGGTAAGTAATGCCATACATGAATTTCTCGTTCCTTCGTGTTATTAAGACACGAGAAAGCAATAAATCGGTTTGCTGGGGTCGCGAGCACGTTTCAAACTGCTTACATCGATCTGCGCTTCTGAATTTAGTACATGATATATTGAATAGCTATGTATGCAGTGAGGTACGTAGTATGGCCATTCTTCAAGATAACTTTGTTTTCCGATACAAATGGACTCCAGTTAGTGGTAAAATGTGTTCCTGACGAGAATAAAGTAAACGTTTCAAGTCACGTAAAAAAATATTAGTTCCAGTCACAGCACGTTTCTGAAATAAACGCTTAATTTCAGGGTAAGGCCGTTGCTGCGAAATTCACTGAACGATGCAAAACAGCACAAAACTTGTAGGTAATATACATGCATACATGAGTTCGTAAAGAGTGCACGAGGATTTGTGTGATCAATATGATTCCTATTCCTATTGTTCTGTATCTGTAATTTATTTAACGACGCTGTCATTATTTCACACTATTCACAGTGAATAAAAACTGTATTCCATAAATATGAGTACTCTGTTTTACAGCCCTTCATGTTTTATACTTGTTGCATATTTCTTGGACTGTGTTGACCGTAAAAGAAAATTCTAAAAGAAAAACTAATCGAAATTTTATAATCAAAATATTTAATTTTATTTTGCGGCCGACAAGTACACACCTGTAGGCACCGCTGGTTCCAAACCTGAGGTCCCCGGAAGTAACATTCGAGTACGGAAGTCATTTTCACAAAGGTCCCGACACAAATTGTGCGTGAAATGGACTCGTATAAGGCTGGTATTGTCTGTCTGTCTACATGATTCAACTCGAGAACAGTTGGACGGATTTGGATTAAATCTGGTGTGGACATTATACCATTCGGGACTGCCCTAAATCCGTACTTCCAGTTATCTACAATAGGTAATAACAATACTGCCGACGAACAAACTTGTTAGGTCGGACAAACATCAGCGCCACTTGCAATAGGGCCATACAATGATCTGTGGTAGATTTTCGGAATATACAAAACTTTTGAATAGTAATTATTTGTATAATGTAAAATAACAACATTGTGTCTTCATAAAAGAAAACAATCTGACTTTACCAGGAATGGATCTTTTGAAAACATGTTTACAAGTCCTGTACGCTGCCACAGATCTAAAGGCCTTATTACGTGTTTATTATTGATTTGCTGCACTTAAAATAACTTTAAGATCACTTGATTTTATCTGTAACTTAGACCCACATGTGTATTTTTGTACAGAGTAGAACATTACGCGATCCGGACCAGTGAACAGTAATTTGTTGTATGTAGCGTATTTAACATAAATGTTTGTTTAAATCACATACGGATCTGAAATTAATGTTATTTCACATTCATCTCTATTAACTGTGGATCGGTGGTCAAAATAGGAACCAACGTCAAAGTATAAAACGTTTATAACACACCTGAAGGCGCAACATAATCAAATACAAAAGAAAAACAAATTGTCTCATCAATCAAAACGCCAACATCTTAAATAAAGTGTTGTGTTTTTAATCCACTGGATTTTATTCAGGAATGAACAGAAGCCAAAACATGTTTTCTGTTATAAAACATTACACAATAAAGGCCTGAAGCCTGCAAAAAGTTTGCGTGTTTTACTCCCGGGTAAGCAGTCCTTTGAAAAGACGCTGGGTGAGCCCTAGACGCTGGTCTAGACACGGCGGCGAAGAGATAAATCCTTACTTTGTCGCCGATCTGAATCGTTTGGTTCTATAAAAGGCGGGAAATTTCTTGGCTACCTAGGCGACTAACAGCTTCTCAAGGAGGGCATTGCTCTACATTTATTCGTGTGCTGATGTCTTATACTTTCTCTTTTCGTCACACACCACGTCTACAGTAAGAAGAAACATTCCTAGGTCGAAACACATTACTGTAACTTACATTGACAATAACAAGGTGACAAGAAACCCAAACAGAATTCTCATGTCTGCTTCTGACAGAAACTACTGTTTACAAGGTGCATTAGACTGTTAGCACCAACCATTAATTTTTCTTCCCTGTGCTTGTTTATCAGTTTACCGCCTCATTTCTTTCGTTCTAGGTGACATTCGAATTGTATTGCCCGCATTCCACACTGTCTACTGTAGATTGACAACTTGCTTTCATTACTTGGCTGTCTTGCAAAACCGTCAATGGCATACCTTTGGCCTGGCGTAGTGTCGTGACCTGAATTCGCCTCATTTCGTTTAAACTGAGCGGAGCGCAGAACTGACTCATCATTGTCACCTCTACGTACTTAACTCGAAATGACTGGCTTCCTAGTTACGCAGTACTTTTTCCAACTATTTTTTAGGTAATGCTTTATATCAATCAGTTCACACTCTTTATTTGTTGGGTTATGTGTATAAACACATAATGCAAGCATCCAGCGGATTTGTTACAACGTTTTATATGTTTCTCCGTCAAAGTTTGGCCGGCTCCATGTCTTTATTTTATGGTGTTTCATAACAGAAAATATTTTGTGGCTTCGGTTCATTGCTGCATATAAATCCAAAGGATTGAAAATAGACCACGATATTTAAAATGTTTGCTTTTTGATTGATGAGACCGTGGAAAGTGGCTTCTCGCTGTGAGGGAAGAATGCTCTATAGAGTGGGGATTTGGAAGAAGAAAATTCTGAGAAAATCTTGGTCGTAAGACGGGTGACCTAATTAACTACAACCTATTTGTTCTATTCATTTAATAATGTTAGAATTATTAAGGACAATGAGATAAATGCGTACTAAACGTTTAGTCTGAAATGTTAATGCAAAAGGTCATTTGGGATATACTGGCATCTATGGAACTACATTAAAATAAGCCTTAGATGAAGTAAGTTGGTGTACAGTTTTTGATGGACCTGACGTCTTCACGCATGGGAGGTTACTTGATATATTTTAAACATTAGGTAGGATTCCTTGGTCGAGTACTCAGCCCTTCGCAAGGCCTCTATCAGGACAGGAGAGCGCAAGACAGGACGTGTACAAACACTCATCTCTTGAATGGGATTCGAACCCATGGTCCCAGTGTTCAAGCGAACGAGACCTACTCCTCAGGCTGTGAGATCACTTTGACCGTCAAGGAATAATGTTTAATTGGACTAAATCAACGCAGGACAGGCCCCAATGGCTGCCTTCTACGAACAAGACAAAGAATATTACAACACAGCACTTCCAGAGACCGGAATGACTAGATCAATGGTTTACAAATATTCTCGTGGCAGTGAAGATGTTATGTCTGTCTGTGTTCTGGGTAACAACGCCTTTTGGACTCGTAGATAGATATATCCCAATTGACCACTAATCGCTGGTGGCGAAACTCGATATCTCTGCTGACGCTAGCCACAAGGTTTCACATTTCGAATCTCCTTTGGCTTCTCTGATCCTCTTCAGAGTCTTCGTAAGACGAGCGCCCTCCGACGAAATGGGCAGTTCCTGATCGGAAGGGACAAATAAATGTTTAGGAGGAACACACTGCCTCAATAATCAGGGTTGAGGCAGTATGTTCCTCAGAAACGTTGATGTCTACCTACGAGTCCACACTGCATTGGAACCCAGAACAACAACTATAACGGTAAAGATATCCCTGGTGCTTAACTAATCACCACTACAATCAGACGTACGAGGGAGTGGGCAAATAGCTGCAAGCATTCTTAACCTTGGCACTAGAAGGAGGTGAATGGTCAGCTTCATGCCTCGGTCGTTTCACTCCCTAGGAAAGAAAACCGATTATGATGCTGGTTTGGTCCTGCAGCTGGTCTCGTTGTTGTGGAGAAGAAAATATCCTGTACTGCAGGAATTCGAACACCGGTCATCAAGCCCGGAGAATGGTGACTACACGGAGTAAAATATTCTGACGCCAACGTGAGTACCGTTCGGTAGACAATTTCCTTTTTGTGGCAATACGATAGTAAAATTGACTTAGGCGCAAATGCAAATGTAGTTCCTGAAATTTGGCCCTAATGATAACGGTTATTTTGAACTTAATGAAGTTGTATTGAGCATAAAGTGGAGATGATAGTGGGTCAAGACAGGCAAAGTTTAAATTTTCCACACGGAGGTTATTAGAGCCTTCTCAAAGCGAATCTCACGGAAAAATGTTAAATTATCCGGGGGATGAAGCAGGCAGACATACATAAACCATTCCACTAAGAATTCATTAGTACTTTCATGTCACCAAATGGGAGTAAAACTATCGATTTCTGTTCGTCTCCCATTTACCTACGGCCGATATTATCCTGTGACCTGACTATGACTTGCGTGCAAATTGCTTGGCACCGTCTATCTTGGCAATACAGCTGAGAAGTAATTTCTAGTTCTTTCTGTTTAAAAGTTTTCATTTTAGTGACAGTAGCTAGACCCATCAATTTATCCATGTTCTGACGTTGTGACTGTCGTGACGAGCAACCCACAACGCAGTGCGCATTTTCCTTCAGCAACAGCAGTTTGTGCGGTGAGGGTCTGCAACGCTGCGACATGAGTTTTCTGGGCTTACAACATAGAAAAAAGAATTCAAACAAAACAAAATTACGCTGAAAGGAATTAAAGGAATAAACCAATGTTTAAACATTCCAAACATCCACGATTACACCTTTTATGAGATTTGCTTTACAGTTGTATGGGAAAAGACTGTGTGCGTACATTCAAGTGTATTTTATTCCACAGAATTCTTATATGCGTTTATGAAATGTTAGATGAAGGATATTTAAAAATAGAATTTATGTCTATGATTACGTAAAGAAAATTCCGCTTTGACGTTGTTGGAACACATAATATAAGCACTTTAAACTCGATGTAGGTATACGTATTACATTCTTGCACGTGTTAGAAACGGCTAGTACCTTACTTACGACCTTCATGCTGAAATATATTTGTACCATCAAAATGACGCATTGCACTTAACAGTTTGATTTCATGCAAACGTATTTCCATTTCAAGTGATGTAGGTTCGAATGTTGTTACATATTCTGGACATTAGAAAGTTCAGGATTTCGTCTGAGAAGTTTTACTGCAAAAGACTTTAACAGGATTAAAATCATCTCAATACTTCTGTACTAAAAGTGCAGGAAAAATAATATCTTAAAAATTGCAACTTAAACCTGCAATTTGTAAACATAAATACATAAAAAATGAGAACGAAGTTTTCTTGCCAATGAACAGAATTTCAATAATGTATATGCCGTTTTCATTTTCTTGGTTGTACCATGTACTTTCAAGTTCAGCTACAAGAAGAAAAATCTACTACTTCTTGACCCATTACGTTATGAGGTCAACGAATGATAATTACGATGTTTGGATAAAAAAATATTTGGAACTTCACACACTAGGGAGAAACGTAGCCTGTTTATGTTACAGGTTCTCAAGAGGGCGAGCATGAAAATAATTGTCTTCTGAACCGTTGCGTAGTGTAGGGAGATCATCCTGATAATGGAGGCAGCAAGAACATTTGGTACGTCGGTAAACATCCACCACGCTGCACGGCGCAACATCCCGTACATAATGTGTAACTTTTGCCTACTGAAAGTTTGTTTGGTTATTGATGCGTCTTTTAAACGAGGCACTGGATACCAACAGCAGAAAAATAGGAAATTTGGAGACGGAAAATAAATCTTTTCATCTAAACTTAAAGTAGGTTAACACTTAAAAAGTCTTACAGACCACATAGTTTCTAAAAAAATAAACAAACCTAAGGTAAGGATGAACGTGAAAAGATAAATATTTCCCATCAAATTAATTTAAATTTATTAACAATTATCGATGACGTTATTAAGGTGTATGTCGCTGAGAATCACGCCTTGGACGCTTACTGGGGCGTAAAATTAAGTCATCCCTTTTTATGTCAGCATCAAATGAAGGCGAGTGGTTAGCTTCACTCCCCGGCGCTATTTTAGTTTTTAAAGAGCCCCCGGCGCCCACTGCACGGAAAACATAGAGGAAGCATAAACTGATCTCGACGTGCTGGAAATTACATGAATCGCTGATCCTAAGGGTAATCGAACCCCGTCCACAGATTTCGTAACCAATAATTTGATGACTGAGCTATCCTTGCTCGTATTCTTCGGATAAAGTAATATTATAAATGTCGTGCCGAATATAATAATATTTCTTACCACCTATTTTCGTATTTTGCTGATTGACGCAACTGTATTTTACATTCCCCCTTCTTATTTAGTTATCATTTCGAATCCCGTAGTTAACAACAGCTAATTCGAGGAATAATATTCAGAAGACGATGGTCTCAAGAACCTCTCACTCTGCGAAAACTATCCTGCTTTTGTGACATTATTTACAATTTTATACGAAACAAAATAGTAACTTCTCTACGCTTTCATATTTTATTTCGATATGTTAAATTTAGTTTTCGTTGTATCCTGCATTTTTACTCTTTTAAGAATGTGAGGGAGTTAAATTCATAGTTTTTTTGTGAACTGTGGAATACGGTGTCGTAAAAAGAATAAATTGCGCTGTGACTGCAATATTGCATTCAGGTATTCCGCCATATCTCCCCATCCACAAACACCAAACCCTCTTCATATTTTTAGCCACACGCTTCTCATATAATCTTGGCATTTCGTGTGGATACTTAATTTAAAAATCTGAAAACTATACATTTAAAAATCAAAACACAAATGCTTTACACCTGGATTAATTACAAAACAGATTACCAGCTTCCATGCTCGGCATTGTTTGATTATGTGTACGTGTTTTAAGAGAAAACACGAATTAAAATACATACCAATTAGAAAGATATATTGTTTGTTACGAAGGATTACACCTTACAACTTTAAACATAACTTATAATACCAGTAGATATGCTTATAACATGTAATTATTAGTATTAATGAGCACATGTGCCAGTTTTAAAAATTAATGTGTTATGTTACAGAACTAAAATATTTCCATAAACTGTACATTTTTCAAAGATCTGTTATATGACAATACGTTAAAAACAAACAATATTCATATAGAGCTATGTAATTTAACAAAGGGATACCCGAGACCCTAATAAAATGCAGATCAGATAGCCAGCTTTCGTTAACCTCCAGGCTGCACAGTGTCCACACATAAAATGTATGCCATTGTTTGTGGGATTGATCATGATTTTAAAGGCACAGTTTTGACAACTAAACGTATTTGAGTAGGTTATATGATCAAGTATATAATTCATGACACTTTAGCTTTCACACTTTTCCACCTGAAGACCAACAATCACAGTTACTAAAAGGGCGTCTCAAACAAACCAACAAACAAACAAAGAAAAAACGAAATTCGAGCTGTGGTTTATGGAGTCTAGATCACCGGTTACAGCGCAAAATAACATTTCGTACGGAGTTTGAAAGACATCTACCAACAAAACTATCGATATACAAGTGATATAAATTGTTTGATTAGATTGGTAAATTTGAAAAGAAAAGAGACGACGACAATGTAGCTTCTACTTGAGACGCCATTTTAACAACTGCAAATGTGGTGCTTCAGGTGGAAAGATTTGGTAACCCAAGTGGCACGTATTGTTTACTTGATCATATAATCTACTGAAATGCGAGTTCTCTTTCCTGTGACGTTCGGTTCAGAGCAATGTTCTAGCCAGATGGTAAACATTTCATTTTCACACTCTATAAAACACGTTATTCTTAATGGGATATATTCCTCAGACTTCAAATTACTATTAAAACATTATAACATTCGTAATGCAGACTGAGATATTACCCATATAGGAATTAATCTGCGTTTCATAATTTACATTATAATAATTACTTTGAGGATAGATCTATAAACAGAGAGGCAGACAGGCTGCTATACTTTTTAATTTGTCTTTTTTGTTTCAATAAAAGCGATTTGGGTTCTAGAAGACAGACTGAATAGGACTACGGTAATATAAGATTACTGTGAAAGTTTTCTATTGACTGTACTGCTCTTGGAAGCTAAGATTTTATCACGTGGAAAAGAAAACAGTTCGGTGAGATTTAATCCCCTTGCTGAGCGAAACGAAAACAAACGAGTAAAAACATACTTTCAGTACAGATACTGAGAAAGTCACTGAATCACCCACCAACAGTTTGCTTTATATTTTTATCACTCGCGTCATTTTCGCTTCAGTAAATACTTTCTGAACTCGTTTTATTTGTGAGTCCGACATTTAACAAAGAATGAAAACAAGGAGAACTATTGAAGGACGGTGGCAAATTAAAGTTTGATAAATGGCACCTACTTCCAAAGTCATGTCATTACCATCGTCTCATACACAGAGTAGAAATCATTTTAACTAGAAATCTGACATTTTTTAACGAATATATCGTGAATTTACTATAAATGTTGTGATAAACACATTTTTATCTCAGAAATTAAAAAAAAGGGCGATGGAGTAAAGTTTTGAGGTTATGTCTGAAAAATGTACACTATTAACAGATATGTCTTACATATGTTAATTTATAATTCCTGCTTTTCTTTATCTCTTACATGGAGACGATCAAAGGTTAAGTACCATATACAATTATAACTTCTTTCCTGAAGTGTTTGTTAAGTTGCTGGTTGATATTGAAGCTATTGATTAAACACTGGCAGTGTAAAAGTTACGAAACTGTTAAACAGCAAGCATCTGATACAGTTCTTCGTAAATAAAGACTTAGGGATCAAATTTAGATATATAGATATGTGAAACACCAATGGTGTAACTGTTCAATACAAAGCGATGGTGGGTTGTTTGAAAATATCACTTCGGTCTCTGAATTTGTAATAGAGTCTGGGGTCCTTCCTGGCATTGAAAAACGTGTTGGATAAATTCTTGAGAACGATGAGAATTTACGACAGGACTCGAGCGGGAAACATTGCTAAAAGCTGTATAAAATGATGGTTTACGTTCCAGCCTACATTGCCCTTTACTCAGTTCCCTCACGTCCCCCTATTTGGCAATTACTTGTCTCGCGTCCTGAGAAGTGGCTCTTTAGGGGCCCACGAGGAAATGGGAAGAGGGTGAGAACCAAG
>NW_019060339.1:426901-437717 GCF_000696155.1 Zootermopsis nevadensis | reverse complement strand
GCCAACCGGCGAGCGAGATACGTTCCCTCGGTTCTCAATAATGTGTAAGCTTGTATACAGACTCCGTTACATATAGGTCATTTAAAATCGATATCGAATGGGTCGGAATGAGACTCGATGCCGACAATAAAATGAGCAGTGCGCCTTTTCGCTGTTTAGCCCATTCATTTCTTTTGAACGTGACTGGCTCTATTAACTCTTAACAGCGTTTGTAGGATACTTGATCAATGTGTAAAACAATCTAAATACCCGAAGACTAGAATATGCAAAATTAAAACATTTAATTTTCTTTTATATTAGTATGAAATTTGGTACCTCATCATACGAAATAAACACAGGCTGAGGTTATTTGAGCAGTAGTATCGCTGTTTTAATTACTGTAAGACTGTATGCTGCATATTTCTAGCATACAGTCTTACAGTAATTAAAACAGCGATACTACTGCTCAAATAACCTCAGCCTGTGTTTATTTCGTATGATGAGGTACCAAATTTCATACTAATATAAAAGAAAATTAAATGTTTTAATTTTGCATATTCTAGTCTTCGGGTATTTAGACAGGGTAGGGTACGATTAAAGATTCTGAACAAAGTGGTAGCAGACATCCCAAAAATGTTATGACCTTAACTCAATTGAAAATAAAATGTTGATGTTGTTCCAAATTATTTGAAAAATTTCACATTTTTGATTAAGTTATAATCTCTTATCTATTGTTTATCCTACAGTCTGGCGAGAGACATAAACGTATACGGTACTCAGTTTTCTCAGTGTTTAATACTAGACTAGACCAATCTCCTTACTGGCTTCTAACGTGCTTCGCCCAACAAATTAACACCATCAGCATAATCAAAACGGGTTATGTTTTCTTGGTATTTCCTAATGGCTTCTTCTAAGGAGAACTTGAAAAGTAATGTCGACAGATAATCTCCACACTATAGGAAATTCGGAATAAAAATTCATCAGGAATAAATCTCTGTTTTCATACTTTATATCAGTTTAAATTTAAGTCAAATTTAATTACCTATAAATACATTGATATTGCTAAATACTACGTATGTGTGTTCTAAGTTATATGCCGTCATGTTACTACGAAAATTTCTATATAAGAGAACTCAAAATAGCTTTCTATATAACTAGAGAACCAGATTACATTTAATTTCACTAAACTATTGCTGTTAAATGTTTACTGCGATAAAGACATGAGGCTACCTTAATACTTACAATGCTCAAAGAGACTCTGAAGCCAATATATGCGTTACGAATTTTAATATGACACAAAATAAAATAAAACTTGGACGCGCTGACAGGGAGCAGTTGACGGGGATATAATTATGCCTACAGCCTGATACGAAAAGTAGTTCGCTCTTTCTTATTCAAATTCAGACAGCGGGACTAGAATCATGTAATCACATACTCAGTAGCTAAACACTTGGTTTTAAATTTTAACTCTAAAATTAGCCGTTATCCAATCCACCATCCATTCTTTGTTACAATACAAGTTCGGAAAATGTTTTCTATGCCGGAATACACACATGAGTAACATCCTCATGCTTTCTTTGCAACGTTCATTTAGAGGTATTAAATACGCCTTGTTCGACACTTCCTACTTTGACCACCAGATCAAAGCCTCTCAATATCTACCTCACGACTTCCCTCACCCGTAATTCATTTTTTGGACAGACGGACGGACAGACACGATCAGCCCATAATGTGTTCTCCCTATACACTTTGTACAAAGAACACAATAAGAAATGTCTAAAGAACGTGATGTCATATAGTATTATAACTAACTAAATAACTCCAAGGAGTAGAGTTCTTGAAAAGCTAATACTACATTTTGTTAGTCAATAAATTCCCCAACTTGTATGAAATCCAATGTTTTATTGCAGTGTTCATAAGATCTTTCCATTGGTCCCTATCCTGAGCCAGATGAATCCAGTCCACACACCTAAATCCTTTTTCCTTGAGATAAATTTTTATATTATACTCCCATTTATATCTGGTTCTTCAAAGTCCCTTTAGGCTATCCATCTAAAATGCTGTATGCCTTCGTTATGTCCCCATACATTCTACATGATCCACCCATCGTATCCGCCTTGATCACCCTGATAATAACTGTTGAAGGGAACAAGCACAAACAACGCAGCTCCTTATCACGAAGGTTTATTCAGTCTCCCGACACTTTCTTTCCTATACCTAATTAATATCACATAGCATGGTAAAGTAAATCACGATATATTTTATTTAGTTGCATGTTAATAAATAGTTTCCAGCAGTGACTTCAAAAGCAGCGCCAAGAAATAATTGCACTTACAATAAACTTGAACTGGAAATACTACTTTACATCTCCATGTCTTTATATTTTATGAATGTAAAGGCAAAGTTGTCTGCGGCGTACACTAATTGCGAAACAGGAACATTCTTTACATGGAAGAAGCATTCAGCAATTTTTATTCTCAGTCCCTATAGAAGCACACTAAGCAGACGTATGGAGGTGGAATGTAGATCTATGGGTTCTTAACCTCTTCATTAGATCACCAATAAAAATATCTTCTAGACCAAGGCACAGATGCTTTAATCAGCAAGTACAGTTCAGATTTTAGCATGACTTCTGAAAAACGAATTCACCTACTGTCCCAATGCATATTTTCGGGTTTACAGAGATGAGCATTTATTTTCCCATCTACATTGTGATAAGACACATTATTCGTTACATCTACGCATTTAGACTGAAGTTCTAGGTCACATAATTTTATAAAGAAAATGTATTTCATTACGATAGAACCCACTTGAAGAAACTGATTTCTACATGCGTTCCCATATCTCTAATAGCTTTGGTCATAGCCTGTAAGAACAATAATTAGTCGAGAACAACTTTAATTAGGTTCGCGAGGTCCGTCTATAGATTCATAGCTACATGATTTAGAGTGTGGGAGAAGCGACATAAGTTCAATTTGAAAATATTAAAAGTTGACTGCATCGTAAAACTCTGACAACTTTTTGAAGTAATTTTATTAGAATTATAAAATTTCCTGCTTCTCCGCAAAGTTTGCAGTTTTCCATCTAAATTCAATTTTTAATAATAATCAACGAATTTGTATAGGCCTACTTTCCCTTCTATCCCTAAAAGTGTAGCAAGAATCTTTTCATCATAAGAACCCTTTTCCTTAAGATAGGACTACCAATAGTAAATTATTACTTTTCTTAGAAGCTACTCCCTCGTTGGGGCAATCAATTTCAGGTTTTGTTTTGTATCACCTCGTCCCTTGTATTAAGTCGAAAATGTTCCTCAGGATGTCGTTGTGTTTGAACATAAATCTTTCTGACACTTCTTAGCGGAACTGAATTTGCGCTAGTAACACTTTCTGCTATATTTTAATAATAACACAAACAACAACCCATGCTTTTACGAAAGAATCGTCTCCCGTAAATATAATTACATTTACAACTATTTAAAAGGATAGTATTATTGGAGGAGGTATATTTGTTTATTTTTATATTTCAAAATACTTTTTGCAAATTTACAATTACAAGGAAAATGAGTGCGTGATAATGGAAACAACAAGTACCTCTGAAACGTCGGTAAACTTATATCAGACTACACTGCGTGACAACCCAAATGACAACCATCTTCTTGTGTGTACTTCTTAAACATCTGAAGAAAACATTATACTTTTAGCACGGTAATTGAATATGATATATTTTAATGTAAAATAAATTGAGCATTCACGTTCCATAAATGATACGCATACCACATATTCATCAACAATGATTTAGCTGATTGCGTGGGATATGATTCATGTTAGCTACTTGGACGAGGTAATGAACTGAACTCACTCCAGCTGCGATGCGTTGTACAGAAATAATCCTGAAGTCATGACATTAATTCATGCTCCATTGTGAAGTATACTTACTAATTAGGAAACCTGTTCGTGTCAGAGATGATGAATGACCCATGATCCACTTTACGCCCTTTTACGATGACCTCATACACAAACCTTAAAAAAATTAACCCTCCCAAGAATGGAAACGCATTATTGTGTAGGCTACCGACATGGTGAGGCGAATGACCGCGATGTACATCCAGGAGTTCATTTCTCTTCCTCTCTTAGCCTCATAAACTAACCGTTTCAAACCTTTAGGAGGTAGTAAGAAGGTTGATCTATAAATTAACAAAGGGAATTCAAACAATATCATAAAGTTATGACGGGTTATAAATTCGTCGAAAATTTTGCAAAATTCAAATACTGGAAGTGACAATAAAATCAAAGTCATATTCAGGAAAAATTCAGTGCAGAATCTTACATCGTCTCGTCTCACATCTCAAGGACCTACAGATTAAAATAAAATAAAAATTATTATGCTACAGACAGAAAAGAAAACAGAGCACGATAATTGCACAATTTTAAATATGATCCTCTTTATTCGTCTTAAATATAGGGTTATTAAGAAATCTCTGTGCCACACGTATGTCACATGCGCCACCTAGTGTGTGTGTGTGTGCGTGCATAAGAAATTCAAAATTACTTCCCGCCTGCAACACATATTGTTTTTATGCGTGCACGAAGACTTTTAAACCACACTGTTCAAAAACCTACATTTCATGAAGACATGTTTCAGCTATTGTTACACGTTAGGACTATTTGAAATGACTGAGTAATTAATTACCCCTGGCTAGATGACAATTACTTTCGCTTAACGGGAAATGTTCAGTTATACTCTCTTCAAAACACAATTTTATACACATACGTTAAGTTTTATTTTTACATTTCTCGCACTTTAAAGAGTTCTGATCTTAATTTAAATTCCTTGATCTTAGTAGCTGCTAGAAGCTATAGCATTTTCACTGATATTACCATTCTCAAGCGTAGTTAATTACTATAATCCAAGACAAAGTGCAAACAGTATACAAGACTACGACGTAGATTCCGTCATAAAAACTACTTCTCTTCCAGAAGTCGAGGGGACGGGATGATAAGAAAGACGAAGATGACATTCGAGTCCTAACCAAAGAAACAGCCGGCAAAGAAATGCTTTTCCATTCATCTAGATTACAGTAAAGCAGCAGACAAGATAAGGTTAACAATGCAAGTACCTAGGACCATACTTAAGTGTATGAACAGCGCACCAACAAGTCTTGTGTTGGAGAGGCTTAAGTAAAGGAGAAATTAGGTAAGTGAGATTAAGAACATTAGTATGTAAGTACATACCGTTGGTAACTCGGACCTGAACCACGTTCCGGCCAAAATGTCCTCTCTCCTCTTTTATAAAACATCTTCCAGTACCAGGAAACAGCTTCTGAGGAGCCAGTTGGGCGTTTCCTTGTTAGTTAAATAATAAGTCAACGCAGACAGAGTTATATAATGATTTTTTTAAAGGTTTGTGACAGTGGTTAATTCTTTAAAGAACCATTATGTTGTCTATTGTCTGAAAAGTATACTTTATATGCTCGACGTTTCAAATCTGACTCTACTTCCGTCTTCAGGTGATTGGTTGGCATGTTTCTGACACTTCTCTTATTTGTTCTCGTGTTCAGCGAACAAGCCTAGCATTTAAAGGTCATGGGTTTGACCCCGGCCGCTGTCATTGCCCTGATGATGAAGCAGGAAAAAAACCTCTTTTCAAGCAACATAATTTTAATTATCTATATTTTATTTAGCGAAGCCTCTTTTAGTATTTCAGACTATTTAGCGTCGAATGAGAAGTTGTCAATGAATAATGAATTGGAAAGGATGAAGAAGGAAGCGGTCGTGGCCTAATTTAAGATACTATACCGCCATTTGAGGTTCTGAGGGAAACCACGAAATATCTCAGTCTATAGTCGGTCTCCGGCCTGAAATTTGAGTCCGGGACCTCCCGAATACACAGCAGGAGTGTTAACCAACAACCGACCATGACGTTCGGTAGCATGGACATGCCAGTCAGGATTTTGCAAAACGTTATTTTGAAACTTTTGCGACATTTTTAAATCATCATCTGCTCTACGACGGCAACTGGTGCAGTTTACAAGAAGCAGTAGAACGTAATCTACTGCTGAAATCAACGAAAAATTAAAAAAACTGACACAGGTCTCATATTTGTTTCGCTTAGATGATTACGGAGAAGTTAATTTCTTACTCTAAGAATGACACTATATGAACGAAAAAAAGAAGTTGAGAAGTCTACTGTAATAAATTACACTTTAGCTTATGCATATCTATGCACTAAAATTATCGTAATTACGCACTGCCCGAAAAGTAAGGATGTGTCTGGGGAGATTCTGTAAATGAATCTACGCATTACGTTAATATAAAATTATTACCTGAGCAGGGAATAGAACAAAAAGGCATATATTACTATTAAGTAAATGTAAAACATTAATCTGATCTAGGTAAACTATGACATAATCTCGCTACCATCTTGGTAATACAGCTCAATATGAAAACACAGAAGCTGACAATTTGACAAGGATGGTGCCACTGGAAGTAGAAGCTCATGAGATAAAAATATCGGTTCTTAATGTATCGTAAAGTCAATACAAATATCTCATTCGAAGGTTAACATGAATACTGGAAAACGTCATTATTGAGGTTACTAAATCTTAAATTACTTCTTATATTGTTTTAATTTGAAAAGAAGAATTACTGTTTAGTGTAGTGATCCTGCTTTATAAAATGGCCGTGAAGGATCAAATTGAATTTCAAGTTTTCTGGTACACGACCGCCTATATAGTATAAAATTCAACAATGCTCAGTGTAACCTCAGTTCGTAAAAAGTCAATGGCAAATTGAGATGAAGACTGCCTTCACTCTTCAGCAGGTCACCTCATCTATATGAAACACCTGAATCCATAAATATGTAATATCCCTTACTACAGAGTCTGCAGAAATTCACTGCTATAGCTTGCACAGTTTCGTCTCAAAATACAGACTCGCACGCTAAAACGCGAATTTTCGTCAACACGACGAAGCGCCTGGAAATTAAACCGGAAGATGATTTTTAACTTTCACCAGTACGTCAGTCAATGAACCTATGCACGTAGCCCAAGACAGGCCAGAGGTAATAACTGACGGAAGCAAGCTCTGAGCATGAAGAGCATGAATAGCAAATACCAAACGTTAGGCATGAAAAGCAATAGGTGGCAGGAAGTAAATGTTAAACAAAGAGAGGAAAAACTTGTGCGCATTAAGCATAAAAACAATTAAATGCGTATAGCTTAAGAGTTAATTAAAACTAACTTGGCTTTACATCATCCGTATTTCATCCTCGTACGGGGAGTGGAATATAACCAATTTGTCACGTGATCCATGACTCGCCTTGCATGTTCGTTTCACAACGCTCTGACAGGTGACGTTCGCCGTGTATCACGACTGAGATTTCATTTTGCGCTTCGCAGCATTGTAACAGTACGACAGCCGATTTCAACAGAATGTCGAATCTGGATATAAACCACGCAGTGTCCCCACACTGCTGCCACTACTAAAAGGTAAAAATACCTGATAGGGAAAGTACTCCAACAATCTAGAACCTTTTACTAATGTAACAGGAATAACAAATTGCGCGTTCCTAACAGTATAATAATATTTCTAAAGACGGAACAGAGAAATTGAAACCTAGAGATCTGGACAAGGGGTTTGTAACTAGACTATGCAAGCCCATATCTAAAAAATACAATTAAGTAGCTTCACTGATGTATTGAGCATCATTGAGTCTTGAGTATAATGCCATTGAAAAAAGTTAATGCTGAAAAGCTAAGCTGGTCAAGAAATTTCCCTCCTTTTATGGAACTCGAAAGTTCATCACCATATTTACAAAAGCCCACCTGTTTATATCCTCAGCTAGATAAAATTTGTTCACAGGATCATATAGCCTGTCAATTATTAAGATTCGTTTTAATATTAATATAATCAAACGTTTTAGGCTGGTCACTTCAGGAAGCATTAGATGTGGGGAATTGTATTTTATTTGTAATTTATTTTAACAACTGCGTTAGCATCTCACAATATATATCATTAAATGACAGAATATTAAGTGAACAATAAATTGTTGCGGTCGAGTGGTTAGTACTCCCACTCTTTATTCGGTAGGTTATAAATCAAAATCTCGACCCAGAGACCAAGTATCCTAATTATTTTTGTGGTTTTCCTTAGTGCGTCCAGGCAAATACCGGATTAGTAATTTAAATTAGCCCACGACGACGTCCTTCCATAAAAAAGTAAAGTTTGTCCCACTATACGCCATGTAGGCGTTTGGGGTGAGTGGAGGTATAGCTCCTCTCTTCCTTGATCTCGGCACTAGATGGCGGTGAGTGGTCAGCATCACGCCCCGGCCGGCTTTATCCCCGGGAAAGGACCCCGGTAGCCATTGTAGAGGAGGCTGGGACTTCCATCCATACTATTCTTAATTCATTATTCTTTAACAATCCTGTTATTCGACGTTACATAAACCTAATATAAGTTACTGACTGCTTCACTGGAATGCTCTTGTAAGGTGAACACAAGAAGACAGTTCAGATAATAACCTATTTTCACAAATAAAAGTTAGATACATTGAAACCTACTGGTAGATGGGAAAATCTAGTTTGACCGACTAAACACAAGGTTAAATAAACATCAGCAAATAAATAAAATAAAATTGTAAACGCTGTGATAGGAAGCTGTTATAGCCTATTGTATTGTACCATACATCAATCTATCTGCATTTTCTGAGAACAATTATTACGATAACCAGTCTCCGGGTCAAGATTTGAACCGTACAGTAGGTGTGTAATGTAGCACGCATGGGAGATATCCTATGAGACATGCATATAAGGAAGAATCCCCTTGAGACACCTTGGCGTAAATGTGAGAACAATATTAAAACTGAACGCAAATTAACAGGATATGATGATGTCAACTGGGATAGGAATCAGTAGCGGTTCCATTAACCACGGGAAACTTGTTGGCCAGATGACGAATTGTTACCTAGTTTGACTCCTACTTACGGATTTCCAATGTCAGATATACATGTTGATACGTTTTACCTACTGTAAGCTGTCAACAAAGACACTTTACTTGTGGACTTTAAATGATTTATATTTGCACAACCATGTACTTAAAATAAATGACTAAATATACATATTTTATTCATATGAAGACAATTGTATTTGCAATGTAATTTTTCTTATCTCCCTCGACTCGACTTGCATGGAGCTCACAATACATAACGAGTCAATATTTGTTTTGTTCCTACAGTGATTCTAACTTCAACTTGTATCATTGCATACATTCGCAGAGGTGGGAATATTTAATGACACAATCCTGTTGTAGTCTCACTGGCAATCAAGTAACAGCTGAATGATGTAATATGCAACATATGACAATGTTTAGGCTTATACAGAGTGATATGTATCAGTCCAATCAAAGTAATTTACCTACAATAAGTTCTGCAGCCACGAAATCAATAATTTGATCTCACCGTGCTTCATAGACACAGCAGTTGCTTGCCCGCCCATCCGTCGATCTCACTACACGCCAATTGAGTGACTTAAACATATTAAATTACCCCATTAATAACACGTCTGTCTTCACATCACACTGTCATGTTCTTTAATATTTTCCCATGTTTTTCTTCTTTTGTTCTATCCGCCTTCTATTTCTTATTTCCTTTCTGCTGTAATTCTTTTGCGTCGTTCTTTTCCTCAGTATCACGTTTGCTTCAAGTCACTGTTTTGTGAGGAAATTTTGACTGTGGTTTAAATGACAAGGACTGAAATTCCGGTCCGTTCTGTAGTAACAAGCCCCCACGTAAAACTACGAAATATTCTAAATTTCTTTTATTGGTGGGGTGGGGGGATTTACAGTCCATTTCTTTAGACCAAAAATGGATAACAGTATTCATGAAAGTAAGAGACAGTCTAATTCATTTACACCGCTGTGACTTCACTCTTGAAATTTAACAAAACTATAGAGTATTTCTAAACAAGAGTCTAATGGATTACAAATATTTTTTTGTCTCGTTATACAGTCTTGACGCTTATTTTTAGTAAAATCGACTTTATTTCTTCGTTGATGGCGTATCGTCAAACTTGTGCTGTAAATATTCGTAATGCATTGCAACGTACGAATTTATTGGGTGCGTTTAAAGTTTTGTGTGGGGATAAATCATAAATAAGCTTATATCCTACTCACAAATTCCGTATGAATATTTTTTGTATGTTAATAATTCCAAATTTTGTAAATGGCGAGATATTTTAAACTTATGTCTGTCAAATTTAACGTAGTGGGAATCCATACTAGTAAAAATTATGTTAAAAATCGACCACCAAATTTGTATAATTGTATTTGTATTTTTACTTTATAATTTTTGTAGCCTTAAAATAAATTGAAGTATTTTAAGGAAACCAGGGCTGATAATTTCTTCTCGTATAAAATTTTTACAAAAATATGAGTTTAAATTTATGGAACTGAAGCGAATTAAGACGTGCATTATTATCTCTAGAGTGTGGCTCCGTGGTGTGAGTACGATAACCACAAAACACTGGTGTTATCTGTTGCTCAGAGTGGTTTCAAGCGAGATGAAATACTACAAGCTGCAGTGCCTACGTTAGTTGGACTTTATTGTGTTTTCAGCAGCATTACATATAGTTTGTTGCAACAGAAACTACAATAATTTATGCATTGCTATTTGTATGTGTATCTGAATGTGTACGGTGTAGGAAAGCAGGTCTTTGTCCCGAAGAGACAACGGAACACCACAACACCGTAATCAAGGCAATGCAGTCTTAGCAACGCAGGACTGCACAAGCAACAACCATCACCCCCCCCCCCCAATCACACACACACACAACCACACAAAC
>NW_019060339.1:397844-417104 GCF_000696155.1 Zootermopsis nevadensis | reverse complement strand
TGCGGCATCTCACGTATTACTTCTTCCAGCTATTCTTGTTAATTAGATGAATCACTGGAAAACGGATCCTGAATCACGAATCGTATACCAAATTCCCTTAGGACTTCTGGCAGGAGGAAATGGTCTAGCGTTAAAAATCCATACCACAGGGTGCTTCTTGTTCACGCAGGTCATGTCCATCCAGAGACCTGGCTCCTGTAGGCGATGTGGGCACGAAGTCTGCAGTGATCAGACAAGCACACGACGTAACATGTTCCGATGTGATTGGTGGAAGCTAAAGCAACGACCAAACTACACGGTGCAGGGTTTACTCGAGCTTTTCTAGTTGCTTACTCTGTCAAATTTCCTAGTTTTATGGAACTCAAAAGTCATCATCGTACGCACACGATACTGCAATTTTACGCTCATATGAGCCACCTGAATCCATTCAGTCCTTCCAGACCACGTTTAATATAAGTTAATTTTAGTATTATCCTTAAATTTACACACATTTCTCCAAAGCGGTGTCTTCCTTCCTGCGTTTTTGATTAAAATGATACACACCGCACTCTACAAATATCCAATGCGTGTTTCACCCGTATTCCGTCTCAGTCTCGCTGATTGAATCACCTTAAAAAATTAAGTATGAATACAAATGACGGAAGTAAAAGATCACATTTCACACTCACAAAACATAAGTGTTAACATTATTTCGTGCAGCCTGATTCGAAAGATCCTGTACGCGCACTGCGTGGCAAATATGACGTACGTGTTTCAGAGGTCAGTATGACGTAACCACTGCTTTCCTCGAACTAGTGCCGCGGGCGGTTATCTCATAGAACGCTCAGAGGATCACACCGACTTCCGACTTATTCTATATCAGGTTCCTTGCCATCACAGCATGATGCGCTTTCGTGTTTAGGACGGAGCAAATACCTTCCAATCGCTTGTGGAGAGTAGCTGCAAATATACAGACAACCCAAAAAATATCCTTAAATAGTGGGAGTTGGGCGTAGGGCTACCAGCCCTTCAACTTCGCATTTCACAGAGAAGCTAAAAGTGCTAATGAGAATATTCTGCTACAACATACAGATAATTCTTGTTCGTAGGTTTTTGTGGCTGGAATACGTACTTGGGTAAATTCGAGAATAATTTCGCAGCAGAAGTGTGGACCTCATTTTTAGTTCACACACTCTGGAGATATGTCGGGTCATTCTTCTGCCCACCCTCTTTCCGCCTTGGCGGAAAATGTCTTTCCTTTGTTCACATAATCTACCTGATGGCAGTTTTGTGAAGAGATATGTGGAGTATGTGCTGAGAAAGCAGATGTGTAGGAGAGACAGAAGACGGTGGGGGGAAAAAGAACGAAAACAACAACCACATTCAGAGGATCCTCGGAAAAGTAGAAGGCAAGAAATGTAATAAAGCAAAAAGAATAAGAGACAATAACGCGGAAGAAATTGACGTTAGGAATTATAAAGAGTTGGTAGCGCGTATTGCGGGTGGAGTGCGCGGTAGCTACAGGCGACTCGGACGTGAGATCCTTGGTTAATGAAAGCATCACAGAACCAGAAAGAAAAGCGGGCCACGGGAAATTAATTCTGAGAAAGGAACTAAAAATAGAAGAGAAAAGCAAGTTAATGAAAAAGGAACGTCTTCCTCCGCCCTTTTCTACCACCTAAAAGATAAGGATAACATTTGGGAACATTAATTAAAAAGTCTCTTCAGATTTTTCAATTTTTTTAAAGAAACCAAAAGATTCTGTTCTGCACCCGATGGGATGGTAATTAGTGTAATTTATAGTTTACAATTAATGATTATACCATTCCACAAGTTTTGCAAAAGTTTGTCAAAATTACGGCTCGCATACCGCAGTTAGGAAGGAGCTGTGGGGACCAAGTTGTTCCAACCAAGCAATTTCGGAGGGCGCATTCTCGCCTGGTGGCACAAATCACGCTTACTGCAACACAGATTCCATCAGTAGCTCTAAGTATCAACTGGTCGACATATGAATGCAGGCTGACGTTATATGATACACGCGATTCTTATAAAACAGGATTCGAGATACACAAGGCTGTGATTACGAAGATGGCTATCTTCCGGGCTGTAACGCCTTGCAGTCTGGTAGAAATTTACCAGCGTTTCAGAGGTCCTTCCTGCCTCTATCAGCAAGCTGATTACACGGAGCTAGAACCCAGAAGACAGTTATCTTCTTATAAAATAGTTTACAAGACATTTCCGTGTTCCGGAGATTAAGGCCTGTAACATAAATGTGGTATGGGAAGAGTCCAAAGTAAAATGCCACTTGTTAAAGAGTAATATTTCTCCCTGTGGTGAACATATACAATATAGGGGCCTAAAGTGAATTCAATTTTCGGACTAGCTACTGATAATCACTAAACTATTTTATTTGGGGGTGGGGCTGAGAAAGTTCTGGCTTCTTTGGATTTGTTTGATTTCCCGCCTTTTTCCTTATCGTTGATATTTCTTCTAAGGCGAAGCTGTAATTATGTTACCACATGCCATTAGCGTATTGCATGAAGCGTGTAAATTTCATTCTGATCTGAAAATACTGTGTTTGTTATATGATAAATGTAAAAATATTATTCCCTGCCGTTATGTTTATTAAAATTCACAAATTTCTCTACTGCTTACAGACTAATAACACCCTACACTAATCTCAATTTGTAAAAAAGTATTATTTTTAATATCAATTTCTTTGTTTATGTATATTACTGTGTAGTTCTTTCTATCATTAATCGATGTGGCAGATCACAGATCAATGATCCACAATCGGCGTTCGGCAGTACGGACGTTATCGATATAAATATAATTATAATTTGTAACGCACAAAAATATATCGATAACTTTATTCAACATGTGTATGTTTTGTTTTCATAAGCCTGCAATCTTATAGAGAAAATATTTGTATACAGATACATATTTATCGCCACGCATAGTTTCGTACCTTATTTTTGTGAAACGACATTCTGCGATGTTCCGCCATATGTGTTTGACAAATCAGGATGTGCCGCGGGTGAAACACGTGGAACACTGGCATAGATATGTTTACTTTAATTTCTTATTTTGTTATACTTTAATAATGATTTATTGTAATCCGCACAGAGTGGACAATTTTAGCAGGCCAGCTCCATTTAAGTGAAAATTCATACTCTTTTTTGGATTAGCCTTAGTTTCAATACATTGTTCATTGAACAAGAAAGTAGTTTTCTGAACTTGTCATAATACCACAGTGGTTTAATATTACTGTGTAGGCAAGAAATGTATATACCTGGTCCATTTGCCGTGGGGAGGTAATTGTAGCCAGTAAAGAATAAGATACAAGTTTAATGAGGTAATAATAATCAATAAACTTCTGTCGACAGCCATGGGCGTCGTTACTAAATGCGATGGTGGAGAGCAGACATATCCTTCTATGTCAGTCGGTTAAAGCTTAAAAAATATGTCGGCACATCGACTTGCGTAGTAAATTTTAACTGCATTCTTAACTACAGTAATTTAAAGGCAAGTCTTGTGGTAAATTATTTGGTCATGTGCTTAATAAAAGCAGGATGTAATTCCAAGTTTATAATTCAAAGAATTTATAACAGTGACAAGACACGCATGTCTGCGCCATTACTTTCTTTCTGCGTGGCATTTATAAAATAAATCCTTGCTTCCACTAATTTTAATACAAATGATGATTATACACATCAGAATATGGTTAAGAATGTTATCTAAACAATGATGATTATGAGTCAACTAGTGTAAAAATTATTATGATACACGCGATTCTTATAAAACAGGATTTGAAGTTCTTAAGACTGTGAATACGAAGATGGCTATTTTCTGGGTTGTAACGCCCTGTAGTTAGGTAGATTTTACCAAAATTTGAAAGGTCTTTGCTGCCTTCATCATCAGGGCTCTGAAACGATGGTAAACTGTTACCAGACTACAAGGCGCTGTAAATTAGAAGACAGCTACCTGCGTAGTTACCACCAAACCCTACTAAGCATTTTACAATTAAACAGGAAATAATTTCTCTTGTATCTTTAGCCTACAGTTTTTTCTTATTTCCTTGTATCTCTTTCGTATTTTTATCTCCTTCCCTGCAATATAGGCCAACACAGAAGAAGAATAACAACAAAATAAACCGTACTTGGTGTTAGGTTATTGAATGTTTATTGCGAATGTGCTGAATGTAAAGAGGCCAAAAACGAACATGAAAACGTGCGTGCCGTATGCCACAAGGCAGGAGAAAATAATTCATATTCGCCTTTCTTACCGTTAAAGTACCCATGTAGTCAAAATGGAAAGAATGGCTGGTTATTATACTTTTACTCTGTCCCTTGTCTGAATTTTGGATAAAATTTATTGGTGCAATGACCAGAGTTTCTTCTTCGAAACCTCTATATATTGGACCCCAACTGCATTCTGATTTATGAACACTTCCATCAGTAAGTCACACATCCACTGATCTACTTCAATGAAAATACAACTTTTTCCTTCTTAGAACTTCTGTAGTAAAACCACTAAAATTATATAATTTAATATTTGTTATTTACTTAGAATTAACTCATATGTAAGGAAGCATTCTTAAATTCAAGGTTCCACACAATAGTAATAAAGACATATCAGAATAACATCTGTAAAATTTGGAAGAAAAGAGACATTCTCGGCTTGCAGTAACATCAAAACACGAATAACAAACACGATAGTCTGGAAGACCATAGAATAGTAGTCCGATTTTCTCTCCAAGTCAATTCTCTTTCTTGTTTTCTGATTTCTCATCTGCGTTTAAGTGGCTAAGATTCAATTTTTAGATACCAGGAGAATTTCGCTTCTAAATAAAATTTAGCGTTTTTCTTATTACGGGAAACGAAAGCTATTGGTTGTTAACGATCCAACTCAAATTGTAAATCTGATGTGATATTCGCTGCACACTGAAAGTTTGTAAAACAAATACACATTAAAGCAGCAGCTTCAAAACAAATGCGTATAGAATTCCAATAAAACCAGGCAAATAACACCAGGATATCTTGTCCAAAACACTCCAGCCAAGTTCAGTGTTTATTTTTGTCTCTGGATTTGAAACTCTTATTTTTCGGCTCAAACCAAATACCACACCGCAATTTCAGCATGGTAAAGATAAACTGTTTCAATCCAGAAATGAGGTTTTAGACGAATGCGTCATAACAACGCATTATATTTAATCGCGGCACAACGCAACGTATTTCGGATGTTTATTTCGATTTGCAAGATTTCATTGCACCGGGAAAATATTCACCTTCATGAACTATCATTTTCCGAAAAAAAATTAAATAATGCCAATCTAACGCGACTGTCCATCCTGTGTATCACGTGACATTATCATATTGAAATTAATTTTGCCAGCATAAAACGTTCCATGTTAATTATAGAAAAGCGACGGAACGAAGGTTTGACGAAAAACAGAATATTAATTGTGCATAATGAGTTTTTCTCTCGCGTTCATTATTTCTGTGTAGTGATTTAGTGGTTTTTAATTTTAAACGAAGTGATTACAATAAGTAAGATTATTCTTTTGGGCATTGTCCATCGTCTAAATTATAAAATAAAATTACGACGTTTCGGAAGTTGGAGTCTGCTTCTATCTTCAGGTATAAGAGGGGGGAAGAGGAAAAAAAGTCTATTTTGGGCCCCCTTTGTTCAGCTATCCTCAAACCTGGACCCTATGTGAGACTAGCTAAACGAGGGGGCCCAACACGGGTCTTTCCTCCTCTATCCCTTATTTTCTCATCCTGAAGACGGCAGCAGAATTCAGCTTCCGAGACATAAGAAATTTTATTTGAAATTTAGACGACGGACAATGCCCAAAAGAGTAATTTTACATATTATAACGCACTATCGCCAGAAACTTTCTAACTTCGATGATTTGAATACAATTCAGTACAAATTTATTATAACAGGTACTATTAATAATGCAATACGCTACTGAGTTTTTAATACACATGACACAGACTTAGTCTATCATATTAATGCTTCATTCCTGTTATAATGTGGACCGGGTCCTAAGTTGAAATAATACAACTGGCCAGACAGCTTATGAGTTTGTTAGGTCTGATTACGTCAGATGTCATGTTTCTATCTCCCTCACACACTACAAGCTGTGCGTATCTTCTGTTTTGTCACATAAAACTTTATTTCTGACACAGTCTTCCTGTAGACAGATAATGCAAGTAAAGAAATACATTAAAAAAATTGAATGAATAAGAAAAATAATGATGAAAGAGAGAAGAAAGAACAAGGAAAATGGGGGAAGACAGAAAGGCCATATTAAAGGTTCTGTCAAATTCTAAACTCCAAGGGGTTCGCTTCCCCCTTAGGAAAACATATCAGTCGGTACGGGGACTGGCACCCCCGATGTACCCGAGCTACCCAGTGCCTGAGGGTATAGCTGGGTCACTCTACCTCCGGGGGCTGTAAGTACGGAGGTCTAGTCCTCCAGGTTGGGGGTTGGGTGTGGGGCTGACAACCCCATCCTGTAAAAAGCAACTTGTTACAAAATCAGATGAAGCAACTGCCGGATGGACTCATATACGGAGGACTGGCAAACAGATTGTCTGTGGATGAGGAAGAGTGGAAGAAGCTTTTGAAGAAGGCCACGGCCCTCACAGGGCTGTAGAGCCAATGATGGTGATGATGATGAAAGGGTTCGCTTCAGGAGTGTGGGAATTAAAAAACCTGTTGAAAGCTTCAACCACCAGGGGTTTTGCTGCTGACAGTCACCCCATCTGCACTGATGCCTTCTCAGACAAGACGCAGAAAACTTGATCAATCAGCAGAGCTGCTCTGTGGCTGCCCGCTTCATTACTCGAATGTGACCCAGTTCTGTTGCAAATTTAAACCGACATTTTCATTCAAATGGAAATCAAATTAAACTTTTACAAAGTTCGCAAAAAAATAACAAATTGTATAGGAACATCCAATTAATGAAGCACAAGTTATCCTAACTGTATTATTTAGTGATTTTTCAGATCACTTGCAATAATATTTAGGAACAGTGCCTTAAAAGAGGTCTTGGCAGCATCCTTTTCAATCTATCACAATTCAATTTCCACAATTTAATTATTATTTCACCTCTTTCGACGCGAAAACCTCTTCTCTGCCGTGAAATAACCACGAATTAATTCGTGAAAGTCGTTTTAAATGTAGGATTGTCGTTTTAATTAGCTTCTATTTGTAATATTCTCTGAATGCGTTTAACATCTCCTATCGTAGTTTAATCACCCACACTTACTCTATGGTGAGAGCATTATTTGAATAGTCGATTGCTAATCGGCTCTTCAAAGAATAGCCCAATATCGCAGTTTCGTGGTATCTTACATTGACATGGCCTATTGGAAGACTTTAACATTATGTTAGGGATAGGCTATATTTAATTATTATAGTCATAAATATACTGATATTGATTATGTCGCACACCTAATTATTTGTATGGATCATCTTTACATGATTGATTGACATTAAGGTTCGTTTACGGCAGTTAGCTGTAAGTACGGAATGAGGCTTAAGAGAGAGGCCTTTTTGGAGGAAATATCCGATGATTCGCCCGGACAGGCTAATGTAAATCACACATTACTCCGGTCAGACTAGCCGATAACTCTGTCGACGTTCAAAATGGGTGCCTCCCCCTCTCGCTCTCTGTCTTGTTGCTCTGGGGCGCATCGTGTGTTCATAATCAAGCTTAATAAATTAGAATGTGATTCGAACGATGTAATATTGCAGACTAGAGAAAATCACTGGACAGTCGTTCCAAGGATTTGTACAAGCAACATCAGGAATTGAATTGGTTCTAGAAAGTAACCAATTATTGAACCGTGTTCATTAAAACCATGCAAAACGTGATGAAAACCTGAAGAGCAGCTATTCAAGAAATCACAATTTTCGTGTCTCAAGTTTTATTTAATATATTCTTAAAATCTGAACTTTTTAAGTTCAAGACACAGGTACTCAGAGGTTCATTCTCCCGATTGCACAGAAAATGGATTTCAAAACGCATATGTCCTAGTCCATCAGTGATAATATTTGTCTTTTATTCATGGTACTGAAATCAAGATCGTTAACACCAAAAACAAATCCGTAGTGATTAAAATATAAACGCAGGCCTAAGTAAAAAGAACATCAAATTTCATTAGACAACTCAGGGCCGGACGAGTCAATATACTGCTCAACTCCTAAGAGGTTAATAAAGATAGTCCCCAGTTATAATAATGATTCTCAAATATTTTTATACATATATAAATTTATAGCATACATTTCAATCGCAGGAAGACGATATTGTGTCGAAAGCATTTGTATAAATAACCCAATATAATTAAAAACATTAAGTAGACTGAACCGTACAAATATATTTATGCAAAGTATAGGTAATTAAACAATTCATAATAATTTTGTAAGTTCAAAAACGTCTCATATCAAACATTGCTTCAACTGAACTCCAAACAATCTTCCTTTTGTAAACGTCTATGTATGGTTTGTTCTGAACATAAAGAATCTTTCTTTTGTATTAATTGCTATGAAAGACATTTGAAAGTCCTTATTTTTCGAATAAACCGACGTTCTTTAATTAGATACCCTTAACATCTGCTTACGTAACACTAAAAAGAAATATAAACCCGTACGTAGACCTAACAATAAATACAAGTGTACTTTATTTTCTCAGGTTGTTGCTGTCAAAACGAAAAGTGCATCTATCCAAGCCTCATAAAGGTTATTAATTACATCAAGAACTTATTTATAACAACATAAAACCGAACACGCAAAACACGGGACTTTAATCATCGCATACGTACAATTGACTTGCATTAATTACAGCACGAAGAGCTTATTAATCATTGTACCTCACATTGTGCGCTCAGAAATTTGTTGGAAGGGTCAACTGTTTTAACAAGAGGTTCAATGACATGTACCGGACGTCTTGTTCTTTGTAACGAGATTCGATAAGTAGACCGCATGTTTCTTTCTCTTGAAGAAACTTCAAGTAACATTTTAATAAAAAAAAAATTGTATCATTTCCACTGAATCCTTTCCCAAATTGTTCTCACTTGAGTATAAACAGTGTTACATGGGGATTTGCTTTACACCTTAATTATCACTAGATTAGACCTACATTAAAAACTTATTCTGAAAAGTTGTTTATAGTTAATGGCAAATATGCGCTACAGCACACAGTACATTTTTTTAAAAAATATGAAGAATATGCATTCCACTTTTTAAGGATCTAAAATATAAACGGTACAATCTCAAAAGTATTAAGACATTTAAACTAAGAATCATAGAATCATCCTATTATTAGATTTTATCCCTTTAACGTCCTGTAGTAGATATATGTACCACCTATTTTGCGTATAGTAACTCCAGTATTTTGCCCAAAAGTGTATTTATTGGTTTCGTAAGGTTCTCCAAATAGAGAGCAATTACATTCCTATACAACATTGACAAACTGACTTTTGAAATGGAGACGCACTGTTTTCTTTCACACAAATTCATTTTTAAACGTTATTCAGACGAGTTCAGCTTAAGGAGTTAACAAAGCTTGTTTTGGTTGGTGGGGGAAGGCGGTGTAAATAAGATTCTCAATAGGAGTATAAAAGTTAAAATTAGATTTCTAATTTGCTTGATATAACCGCGTTGAATAAGAAACGTTTCATGTCAAACCAGTAGGGTTATATTTAATTCGAATTTACCGACTTTAAACTGCTCAATAAAAATCTCTTGGGGTTAGTCAGGTACTTAATATGATAGCTCATTATTTAGTTACCTAGCTTGTTACATCATTAATTAGTCGGCTATTTAATTAGCCACTTACTGTGTCTCAAGAACTTCGAGATATTATACTTGATTGCATTGGGCCACATTTCTTTTCTACAGTTAGGATTATAGAACGTTAAACCTGTAATTAAATCAAACCACTTGTCGTGTATTACATTTCATGAGATAATATGCTAATAATTTTGCATGTACATATAATTCAAGTCGTATTGTCTGAATATGATATACTAAATCTACTGCGCTTGAGAGAGTGTTATACAATCAATTAGAATTGAGAGGCTTATAGAAGTACCTTTGTGTTTTAATATCCTTTCCCACGCTAGTAGTCTACTTGATGGTAATTAATTTTCACCGCAAATAAATATGATTTATAACAACATATAGCAATGTTAAAACAGGTTAGTATATTTATTAATACCGCGTAATTCATAGACCTACTACTTCGGCCGTCGTGGTATTCTAGAGAGACATCTAACAGTAGTTAATAAACTTTACGTCAACATAAAGAGTCTTAAGTTGTAAGTTATTGGACGGATAATACCTGCTCTTCAAGAAGCAATGTGTTTCCCGTCTTAACGCTCTGGTACCGTCTGCCGGTATGCCCGTGAAATACGACTCGGCGTCTCAAAGCATTTTGATGAACACACTAGCAACTTTCTCCCTGACCTGCCGTCTCTTTTCCACCGGACGCACACACCATCAACAACAGTATGTTTCAAGTGGGTCTACAGATAGGAACTACGACCTCGATCATATTTTAAGTTCTTTTATTTTTATATGTTACTTATTCGGTCTAATTTTTACGAAGAAGACTACGTAACTGAATTGTCCCTTCATTGTTGCGTTGTTCAACACGAACTTAAATTATTTTTTTTTATTTTATATTTACATCATAACTGGGATACTGGGAACGACCCGTTCTTCAAGTGCCTGAGCACTGCGGGTCCCAACTTTTTCGTTGGCTCGATCTATAGACATTCGGTAGGACTCCTTGGACGATGGATTGGCTCGTCGCTAGGTCTCTACCTGTACACAGGACAGCACAACATGGAGAAACGCGGACTAACATCCATGGCTTAAGTGGGATTCGAACCCACGGTCCCAGCGACCAAGCGGCAAAAGGCCCACGCCTCAGACCGCGCAGCCACTGCGGACCCCTACATCATAACTAGATACTTTAACTATTTAAAAGCCACAAATTTTTCACTTCAACGTCCCGAAGAAGTCGGTATAGCGGTAACATTTACAGTTTTATTCAAGAGGTACTTGGTTTGATTCTTAGCAAGATTATCGACAATCAGGAGAGAGATCTTTGTTTTAAGAGTATCTACAGGTAATTTAAAAAAATACGATAAAGTAGGATACGATTTCCTTCATAATCCTTAACTAATTGCCAACTGTGAGCTGGAATAACTGTTATATAGTGACTGGCTCCGGGTTAGATAACAGTTCTTCGATTGCAAGCAAAGGCATTAATTATTCTTTTCGGTAACACGTCTATACCAGCTGTAGTTCGTACCCAGCCTCCAATACAATGTCGAAGTCTTGTTTGCACGGAGCTGCATCTTCATATCCACTATAAGCCTCCACGCCATAGTGCTTAGACACAGCAACAACTTTACCTTTCACTTATCATTCATAACCACCTTCCCACATCATTTAACGATCTACATCCCTTCATACAAAATAGCGCCGTTGTATTTCTTAAGCATTACAGCAACCCTACTTCCGCAGAACTGATACACCCCTTGTTGTCCATCCCTGGTGTAGATCACGTCACGACCTTACCCTGATTGGCTTCAGTCCCTGAGGTAACACTGTGCTTTTTTGTGGAACCCAACGACCGCCCCCGATTCATTGTAGTTTATTTGACGTCAATGGAGCGTGATGCTGACCGAATCAGTTCTATTATGTGAAGAATTCTGCGCCTCTTCTACTTTGTTCTGAATTCTGCATGTAATGTGGTGCATGGCAGTGAATTTCTCCAGCGTATAGTCCTATAGTCCTGTCATTTTATGGTTACTGCAGAGTAATAGCTGCGCAGGAAATATAGTCAATTTAGTTCTAGAAAATTTACCACTCAGAGTCTGTTTGCCAGCTTCCATATAGTTACGCATGAGAGAGTTTTAGAGTAGGCAGCTGAGGGTGATGATTCTAATGACGTATGTCTACATACGCTTTGATTATTATTCCTCATACAGTCTTAATACGTCAAAATCAAGGTAAAATTGTGATCAACGAAACAAGATGCGCAATAGTCAGTCATGAGTCTATTGATGTAAAAGTAAAGTTTTTCGTCATATTTCGTAAGTACATTAAAATATTTGATGGTATTTAAGGGATAATATTCCCGAGAGATTTATATTCTGTCATTGTATGCAACCTAAATTATATCTTTTGATAAGACATATGTAATTTAATAGATTAAACTTATTTTAATAACGTTGTATCGAGTGAAATATTAATCGAAGAAAATTATATGGTAAGTGTACGGTTAGATGGAAAGCGCCGGGCAGATAGCGCTAGTAACTTGGTTTAACATGAATGATAAAAATGCAAACAATTCAATTAGGATTGCTAGAAGACATTTAATTTTTTTATTTCTATACGAAGATAATTTAGTGGTAATAACACACACGTTCAAAAAAAAATCTCTCTGTAACAAAGGAAGTTCGTACCCGACATGAGAATACAGTGCAGTGCAGCACATTCCTAGTTGAAAAATGGCACGGGGTACATTTTTCAGTTGAGGGACAACTTACAGCTTTAGATTACGTAAATAAATTGTTCCAGACACAATGTTTTCTGGAGACAAAAAGTGGGTTAGTAATTGTATTTATCACTTATAAAACCCCACCCGAAACCGATGTCTGGACTGTTATATAACTTGCAGGTTATTTGTATTACACACTTGATATTTATCACTTAAATATATGCATTTAAAATATCTAATTAACTTACCGAATGCAGTATTTGAAGAAATTCCTTTCTTTCTTAGTATTGCAAAGTTTCTTCGACAAATCTGCAACAGATAATTATCATTCAAACAGCCTGATTACATTAAAGTGGTCTGATTATATCTGTCAAAATAATTATTAAAACGATTTAAATGACTTGATGTAACTATATTAACGGTGCTTACATTTATAAATGTGTTATTTCTGGCCTAGCAAGTCTAAATAAATACATAAACAGAAGACTCGTGTTATTATTATTATTATTATTATTATTTATTTGACTGCAAATGGGTTTTTACCCGGTGGCAGTGGTCCTACACTAAGACACAACAAAACATAAGACAACAAAAACAATAAGAAACAACAGAACAATGAGACACAACAAAACAGTAAGACAAAAAGACATAAGACACAACAAAACAATAAGACAACAAAACAATGAGACACAAAAAACATAAGGCACAACAAGAACAATAAGACACAACAAAGCAATGAGACACAACAATACAGTAAGACAAAAAGACATGACACAACAAAAACAATGAGACACAAAAAGCATAAGGCACAACAAGAACAATAAGACACAACAAAGCAATGAGACACAACAATACAGTAAGACAAAAAGACATGACACAACAAAAACAATGAGACACAAAAAGCATAAGGCACAACAAGAACAATAAGACACAACAAAACAACACACATCACTGTTGACTATATTTACATAAAATCTTCAATGTAAATACTTGTATTTTACTTCTGATTGATTTCATACACAATATAATCATTTGAGAGAATATTGATGTGTGGTACAGACAACGCCAATCAACATATCATAGGCAATTTTGCATCAAATTCCTTGTCATAGAATTGAGCATTTCTTATCACAACTGTTATGAATAACAATGGTTCACTGAAGAATGTATTTTATTCCCAGTTTTAAGGGCAGCAACTTAATTTTTAGCAAGGCACGCGAAGTGTAATACTACTGCCACTGATTTTACACTCACGAACATGCAAGCTGACAGACGTCTGAGGTCGTCGAGGTTTTAATTAAATTCTCCTCCAAATTTGACCGCAGTTTATAAAGATTGTAACATTGCAGCATTGTACAGGGGATCAGTGACCACTGTGGAGTATTATTAGAAGTGGAATGGGAAGAAACTTGCTGTGAACCTCAGGTAGAAAGATTAGTCCCGGTGTACTATAAAACAAATGTTTTAGGACTACAAACCTTCCTCAGGGATAAATTCGCAATATGGGTAAGCAATGGGAGATGTGTCGAGGAGATATGGAATAATTTCAAGAACATAATATTTGAGAGTATCCAACGTTTTGTGCCACATAAAATATCGAGAAAAAATTCGGACCCTGAATATTAAGGAAGTGAAACGGTTGAAGTTAAAGGTCAGGAAAGCATATAACAGCAGAAAATTATTACAACAGCACCAAGAAGAACTGAAACGACTATCAAAGCAGTTGCTATTAGCCAAACAAAACGCACAGGAAACATTTTTAAGGTCAATATTAAGAAATGAAGGTAAATGCTGGATTGATTTCTACAAGTATGTAAAACGACGTAAAGGAAACAGGGAAAATATTCCGGCGATCAAGGATGGTAATGGACGGCTCATTACTGACTCGATAGAAAAGGCCAACTCCCTTAATTTCTATTATTCTTCGGCATTTAGCTGCGAGCGTAGCATCCCACAGATGCAATGAGCTACCTCAGGCGAACCCTTCGCTATTAGTACTGAAATCATTAGAAAAAGGCTAGGAATGTGGTTAGTTTTTTTAGAAATCTTATTACAAAATTATTCTTTTTGCAAATTCTGAGTTTGTGAAACAAATGCCTTCTTACTTAGCTCACAGACGAGCTTTTAATACAAAAGACAAATAATAATGTTCTTCATACAGATTCGGGAGATCTGTACAACCTAAGTCCTCATTTAACTGGATAACGGAGGAAGGTTAGACGCGATTATAATCGATTTTTCGAAGGCCTTCGATTTAGTTCCTCACGATCGGCTGCTTACGAAAATCGCGGCATCGGGAGTGGACTCGAGGGTAGTCGCATGGGTAAGGGAATTCCTTTTAGGCTGAACGCAGAGAGTTAGAGTAGGAGGGCAATTATCAGAGAAAGTCAGAGTAACGTCAGGTGTACCGCAAGGGAGTGTATTGGGTCCACTTCTATTCCTCGCGTACGTAAATGATATTTGGATGAACATTGAATCGACTATTAGACTTTTCGCAAATGACTGCATAATATATAGAAAAATTATAAATAGTGAAGATATAGAAAGATGCAGATGGATCTGAACAATCTGGGGGGAGTGGGCGGTTGAGAATGCTATGAAAATTAACCCAAGTAAAAGTACGGCAGTTAGTTTCACGAGAAGTCGGGCGAAGGAACCACTAAACTATTCGTTACGGGACCAAGTAATTCCGGAAGTGAGCAGTTGTAAATACTTGTTAATACTCTTAAGCAGCGATTTAAGCTGGGCTGACCAAGTAAATTATACTGTGAAGAAAGCCTGGAAGGCACTTCATTTTACAATGCGTGTTCTCAGAAAGGGAAATAGTAGCACTAAAAGTCTAGCCTACACATCACTAGTGCGTCCGATTCTGGAATATGGGGCGGCGTGCTGGGATCTTTACAGGGAGGGGCAGATAAATGAGTTAGAACGGGTGCAAAAGAAAGCATGTAAATTTGCATATCATAAGAGCGATTCGAACTGTGAAACCCTGGCACAGCGTAGAAAGATATCGCGTATATGTGCTCTCTTCAAAGCGTACACGGGAGAACGGGCATGGAAGGCTATAGGTGACAGATTGCAAAGGCCATACTATCTGAGCAGGGTCGATCATATTCGGAAAATTAGGAGCAGAAAGCAAAGAACAGATATCGGAAAATATTCCTTTGTAAATAGGACCATCCAACTCTGGAACCAGCTACCTGCGGAAGTTTTAGGGACTCTGTCCTGTAAACCAAGTACTTTTAGGAAGAAGGTTAGAAAAGTGATAAATGAGGTGGAGTGAAGGGAATACCTGGGAGGGTGCAGTGATGTGAGGTGAAAGGAGGTCAATCGGGATGAGGATGGGAAGGCTTCATAAGTGTAGTGAAGTGAAGAGAAGGTCCTGATGAAATGTGAGTGCATCAGTTCATGATATGTAATTCATTACTGTTACTGTCTTAGGTCTAGTTGGTATTAATTTTTAAGTTATCTACTTTAGGTTATCTGTTGTGTTTAAATACTTGTGCCTTATGGTTTTGTAATCTTATAAGTTGTTTTATTTTGAGTGTGGTGTGTTATTTTGTGTGATGTGTGTTGTTTTGTTGTGTCCTATTGTTTTGTTGTGTCTTATGTTTTTTGTGTCTTATTGTAGCACCACTGCCACCGGGTATAAACCCATTTGCAGTTAATAATAAATAAATAAATAAATAAATAAACGTAACTTCATGATATTACATGTCGTTTCCATCTCATCATTATTAAATTGATGACCTTAAACTACGTGGTAAAAAGTATAGTTTGTAAAGGTTCTAGTTATTTAATTTTATCCATGTCCTTTTCAATTTCTTTACCTTAGATACGCAATTTTTAAACAACTTTAATCTATGTTAATCCCATGCGGTGAGAGACCAAGTTTCACACCCATACAAAACAACAAACACACAAAAAACAGGCTTAGATTCCTATAAGGTAGGTATATATTTTTGTTTTTGAGTTTTATAAAGCAGATGGGAAGGTAAAATGTACTGAACTGTATGGTAGTAAGCATTCTCCTCGGTTAATCTGTTCTTAGATTCTTCATGAATGTAACTTTGATTTGTTACTGACACAGAGCTCACTTTAAACTTCTTAAGAGATAGATTCAGCTGCTAAAAAAGTGGCATAAAATACCCTTGAAGCCGCATTAAGCGTCCATGAGAGTTTGACCACCAGTGAGTCTCAGCTTCGTGACTGCACTCTTGAAGATACCCGCGCTGCCTGAGTCGTGAGCAGCGATTACAGCAACTCAGCAGGAGACATTAAGAAGGCCAATTATTTCCATCGAACAAAAAGTTTTAGAATCAAACATTTCATTCTGAAGTTTACAGCTGCGGCTTCATGAACTTCTGTTCCACACCGAGGTCATGTTAAGGCTCCGAAAAGACAGAGATTCTTACATGTACGTAACATTATTAACATACGTATTAAGCTGTCCGTACATTTGTCGTCTGTCTATATCATGATTCAGATAGAAGCTACAGAGTCAGCTCTCAGAGTCTTACATAAAGAAGCTGAAAATTACCTGATAAGATATTATACATTTTCAAAAAATTCAAAGTTTCATCATTGAATTCATAAAACGTTCTTTAAACCATAGCCAGAGACAGTTGAATTCAGGCTACAGCATTGCATCTTATTTTTCAAATACCCACTTTAATATTATACCCCAAAAATGAGATAATGGGAAGTGTCCAAAATATGTATCAGATTAATAACACGCCTCTGTCACATAACTTTAGCCTCTCTGTAGATCTGCCCTACGTACTTACTAATTCGAGTCTCAGTTACGAATGATTATCATTTCTTCACCAACAATTTTATTATGAATTGGTAAGACTTTTAAATAGCATAGCAATGACATCAAATCCAGATATGTAACTCAGAAGAAATTCTACACATAAAGAAGGTAGGCCTATGTAAGTATGGAAATTATGTCTTACAACAGGATCTTATCGACTGTAAGGAGAACATAACATCTCTCATTAGAGAGACGCTCCGCGCGAGAAACTAGTTATAACATTGTTGGAGACATAAATTAAGAACCCAAATTGAGCTGTAAATCAAGTAAAACAGTAACCTAGTCTGTCCGGCATAATACAGGATGTTCACGGAAACCTAAACACCTTAATAATTATTATTTATAAGAGCACTAAAATTTAAGTTGCCCGGAACGTGTACTAATTTAAAGTATACATAAATGAAGGTTATAGCAGCATGGTACATGGTAAATTTTCAGTGTCTCTGAGTTTATGTTTTGCAGTCCCGCACAACAACCGCTATATACTCTTACCTGAAAATATCAGTCTTTATTTAGCACTGCAAAACGTGTTCCTTCTTCGTCGTTTCATTTTACTTCATCCCACAGGTTATTTCACAACTTTACTTCAGAGCATACCCTATGTTACGGTAGTGTTATACTTTCATACCAAGCGCTTGAAAGACGATCAGAATAAGAGACTTTAAAAGTTCGTTAGAGACTGCATAAAAACAATTTGTATGCACTGAACATACACCATCATGTCCATATGTATTCATTTCTAGTATGGTTAAAACTATCCGTAAATAAAACTATTGGCATTCATCAATATAGATTTATTCGTATTAAGATAACTATAATCCATCCCTTCTATTCAAATAATATCCCTATTAAAGGGAAAAATAAAATAAAATAGAACAGCAGGCCTGTATAAAAATTTAACGGATTTTAAGAAACAGAGACGAACTCTCCACTTATTAATTTTTTATACCTGCTACACATTCCATTTATCTCATAATTAGTGTTATGATCAAGCACTATGCCCTTTGTGACATGTTTTAACGTAATACATTTGCAGAGAGAGGTTGTTTTACGTTCAACCTTCAAACTGGAGTATCACCCTTTTCGCGACTGCGTGTCGGAGCATGAAGCTTGAGGACTTTAATACGTAAATCTTTACCTGTACTACGCACCTACTCATACACCATCACTACTTGGAAGTTAAGACGGAGAATCACTTCTCTCTCCTACAGTTAGTCGTAATCTAAAATATTATGTTATCACTCTAAATATTAATAAAGTCGTTACTTCCCAACTTCAGGCAGAAGCTGTTATAACACGGTAAAGTTGATTTTATTTTTTTATGGAGCTATGCTTTACTTATACCGGGAAAACCTTGACGGCGGGTCACGCAGTTCCGGCCGGGAATTATAAAGCGACGGTTGCGTTCAACTTTATTAGTGAACATACTGTAGGCTTAGAATGATGATAATTCAATTCAATTCATTTATTGAAGAGCTTGACAACAGCCAAAATGGCCAATAACAGCCAAGCACTAACAACAATACAAACATTACAATACAAAAGCAAATAAACAATGAACTTTATATATAAATGTACAATATTAATTTATTGCAAAATAATTAATAAGTATATGACCTAATATTATACATAGACAAAGGAAACGAAGACGTAAGAGATGAGACCAAGGCTTTAGTATCCAACGGCTTCCCTTCTGAAAGGACCAAAAATCGCTATGATGTGAAACTACCACGAAAATGCTCTATGTACAGAATCCTGTAACCGATGTTGGTCTTGCCAGTATAATCTAGTTTTAATCACGAAAGTAACATTTGCTGATGTAATCACTGATGGCAGTACTGGGAAACGAAATGATGAATAGATATGCAAGATATTTCTATATGCATGTAGGAGGGTGCTTTTTAAGTATGCAGCGTGGTTCAGAGAACATGGATATCGC
>NW_019060339.1:381393-397825 GCF_000696155.1 Zootermopsis nevadensis | reverse complement strand
AAACGGGAGAATAACGCGAAATGAAATATACATTAAAATGCTGGAGAAATCATTAAGAGAACCAAATCAATTTTCCTGGACGAAATATGTTTCATTACAAAAGTCTCGAATTCTTTGTGTTTATTTTTCGAGTATCTTTATATTTAGTATTAATGCGTCGTTTCTCTGAATCGCATATCAGATTAAATACTTTAACATCACAGAAATCAGAGTGACGATTATGTTCATAAATTAAAATCCACACTTAATCAGAATAGTGAATTGTAGTTTCATACAACGTTCTTGTTATTGCTATTATTATTATACAAACTTCGAAACATAGTATCTTGCTTGGTAATTTAACGGTTTTTCGCGAGTTAAATAAATTTCCTAGTATTTTACTGAAGTCCCTGTTTATATTAACCTCCCATATAAGCCTACGTCTTCCAAATAATCTCTTCCGTACAGGGCTCCTAATCAAAATTTTGTGAACATTTCTTATCTTCCCCTTGCCTGTTATCTGCATCCCTCTACACCCATGAATGAATTGGTAAATTATATGTTTGTACAGACTATTTGGATTAATTACAATACAGACATCAAACAAAAAAAGGTTTTTGTTGATTGTTCAACAAATAATTTTGGTTACGTATTGTAAGTTTTAAAAAAGAGATTTTCTCACGATCACCGCGTGATGACCAGTACTGAGACCGACCACACTATTCGGTGGTTACCGGAAATATTTTTCTAGGCATAAAATGGCCGCAGCTTGCAACAAGCCACCTGCCCTTGCCTATTTCTGACGTTAAAAATACTTGAAACTTTGCTTCCACATTTTAATACGTGTTAATTGTGCAGCTAACTAAAGAATCAACTTAATTCATTCGCTAGTTAAGTGTTCTGTTGTACCGATTTTGTACAGAACTTGGCATTGCCTACTAAAAACTATAAACAATTACTCAAAATATATATTATAAACAGTAATTTACATTTTTCTCTACGTTACATGGGAAAACAAGAGAAACATTTCAACTTATGACCTGTAAGTGTTCATTAGCGGCAAGAGCATATCAGACATTACGTTACATATTACATTAACTCCGTTGGCGAAATTCAGAGATAATTAACGCACAAGCAAATGGCATACATAGTAATTTATTTGCTATAAATAGAATAACAGAATTCTGTCCTGACCCGTGTTAAGTTTCTATACAGTTATGCTCCTGTAGGCACTGGGAAAAATTACGGAAAGCTTCAATTAGGACAATCGAAATTCGAGGCGGGTACCTCCAGAACAGCCTTCAACCTTTCAATATCATATACGGAGGGCTTGTGCGTTTTATGTTTTTAAGAACATTTATGGGCATGTGATGAAAAAGCTTTTAATTTTGCAAATACAGCTATATTTGCGAACTTCCGATCTAAGAACTTTCGTAAATATAGGAATGGGTGTATAGGCCTAATCTTGATAATATTTCACATAGATAAAATCCTCTTCTTCGTAGCAATTTTCTTGATATACTATGCCAATAGTCTGCACAGCAAACCTGTCGAAATTACGATTTCTCGACGACATGACCGGTACCATAACGATGGCATTATTGTAAAACAGAATTTTATACCTTGAGTGTATATTTGGATACAAAATGACGCCGAAGTGTGGGATTTACTTCTTTTCTACACCCGCGTTTCTACTCCGAGTCCCAGACTGGAACATTTCAATCGAAGAAGTCGATATTCATCTATAGAAGTCAAATACTTCTGAACTTTCTGAACTTTCACTTCCAAGATATTAAGGTAGCGATCGCCAATATATTTGAGCCTCCCCTGAACGTGGTCCTCTTCCAATAAGCAAGTCAAAGAATGGACTTTCCCTTGTGCGTGAGATATCTCCAAGGAATTAAAAAATAGAAGTAAGCGTAGCTGCGGCTGAATGTGACTTCCTGGCGTGTTACAATGCGGTAAAGCCACTGGGTTAGTACCTTCAGAAGTAGAGAGGGAACTACCTCCCACGTCTCTGGGGAAGTGACCGAGTCGATGTTTCGGTTAAGCTGATTGGTACACAGTGCGGTTGAGGGTTGTTTTTTTATGGTTTTGCAACCAACAGGACGATGCTTCAAGAGGACCCATTACTTACAATCACCCTTCCGTCTGTCTATCTCTTCAGACAGGTGAGCTTCCAACATTATAAACTGCCTTCGTCCTTATTTATCTTCGTCTCTTCTTTTAAAGTTCTTTTTCTTTCTCCTTTTATCTGAGATAACGTGCTTGGTTGACAGCTCCTATTTTATCTCCGAAGACTATTTCATTGGCGAAAGTTCGTACAGTACGGTTTACAACTCAGATATTTGTAACCAATATACAATATTAAATTTTTCTAACATTAAATTTATCTCATCACCACTGAATCACATAATACTTTTTCTTGTCTTCCAGACATATCACATTAGATTACTGTAGTTGATAGATCATCAAAACTTCGACAGCCAGTTCTTGGTACTACATTAATTAGGCATATTTCATCCAACAGGCTTACTCTCACATCGCTATGGCTGATGATAATGGAGTATAAATATTTATACTGTGAAATGCACCGAGACAATGAGATTTCAGATTATCTCGGCAGCAAGTTTTGAAAATGGCTGTCTTCTGGCTTCTGGATTGTTACGCCGTGTAGTCTGGTAGAAGTACACAGATGTTTCAGAAGTTCTTGCTGCGTGCGTTATCAGGACCACGAGACTACACGGCGCACTACACCAGAAGACAGTTATTTTCATATTTGTCGCTCTGAGAACCTAAAATCTCACATCTTCCTTCTTAATGTCCTGAGAGTAACATTATTTGGCAAGGTGTACAAAATACTTAGCTCCCATTATAAAAATTTCTCTAGAGTCTTACTGCATTATTTTTCTTTTCCATATCTTCCTCACCATTTTGTTCTCAAATCACTTTCTTGTAATCCCGAGAGTATCAGTCACTGAGTCAGTGAACCTCCAAAATATATTCTGGTCAACACAATGTCTACTGAACTAATCGAGCACAGCGAAACAAACATAACTTGGGCCTACTTCTGGCACTTCGTTGTTTGACATATTGTTGACACGAACTATATATGTTATAAATGTTTTCTCCTTTTCAACACGATTTCATATATCTCTAAAACGTAACATTATTCCAGAAGTCAGTGGCCATTTTCGAAGGCCTGTAATTCTTAGATGCAATGTGTCAAGTTTTCTTGGTGTATTTAAGTAATTTTAAGAAAGCGCCTGGATATTAGCACAAATTCTAAATTTATAGAACTTAATATATTTGCATTTAATGTATAGCACAAACTTCGTTAAGCGATATTCTTCTCCCTAGAGTAGGTAAGATTATCTATTTTAAATACAATGAAACAAAAAAGAATATAGCTTTACGGCCCATGAAAACACATTTCAAAGAAGACAACTCCACCTTGTGTACTTTCAGTGCGTTTTATTTTTCCTAAAGCAAGAGATCCAGCTTTGGCGTGGGTGGGCAAAGCGAAAAGTCACTTTCCTTCTCCTCTGATCTCCATTGCTATCCTATGGCAACCAAAAATTCCTTCCTTTCAAGACATTCAGATGCAAATGACACGCCAAAATAGAAGACGAAGAAAGCAATGAAAGGGTGTTCCACTGTAGCAGTCCAAAATCTGATCATCAATCGCTTCTGATGTCAATGTCCGAGACGAGCGGATAAAAACGAATGAAGGGGTGGGGGGGATTGACGTAAAGAATGGCACGAGCTCCGGGTGCAATCTATTTTTTCTATGCACCTGCAATGCCAGTTCTTTGTACCATGCCATTGCACGTTAATATAAACCGGCCTTGCAGCACCATCTGCCCAGAACCATGTTTCATCACACTGCCTAATCACAGCGTGAAGAATCACTTTCCACTTCACAAAACAATCAGTCATCAACTTCTGTAATACATAGTTATATATCTAATAGATTTAAATCGTATTTTTAGTTTGTGTAGTTTACCTTGAGTTTATACATTGCTAATGCATCGCATTCCTTAATCGTTTCCTTCCCGGGCCCTCCTAATGCCATATTATAAAATCAAGTTTAAAAGGGTCTTCTTGATATAATATAATTAGCTCTATTCCAGATGTTGGATGGAGCAATACATTTGTCCTGTTAACAACATTCGCAAATTTCCCTTTGCGCCCCACAGACTTCCCTCTTAAACTTACAGGGGCTTCAGAATTAAGAAAATACTACAGATATTGTGGTCTGTTCACTGATGATAAAAGCAAAAAAGCACCTCTGAAACGTCGTTGAACTTCTACCAGACTACACGGCACAACCCAGAAGACAACTATCTTCATAAAATTTACATTATTTTATTTCCGTGCCTAATATAAAAATGCTCAAATTAAAATAAAATCGGTAGATTTTAAGGAGATGGAATTCGAATTATATGCTAGGTACCAATACATTGATGACAGTTAAGTACCACACAGGAAATAATTCAGAAGACTGCAGTCTCAATCTATTTATCTTTACATATTTCAAGGAACAAGAACAAAATAAATTAATACAGAAGCAAATATTAGTTAATCCATCATCAACGCAAGTATAAAGCGACGGCATTACAAGTGTCACAGTAGTTAACAATATCAGCATCTACTGTATGATTTTCCTTCAGCGCACAAGAACAAGTTTCAGAGTCCAAAAACAGGAGCTTCAATTGCATCCATTCTTTATTTTCTACTTGCCAGCAGCCGGATCAGGATTTTGTCATTTCATTTAAATATTAAGGCAATTAACAAAAAACACCAACAAACTTTGATGTTACTACTGCAAATATGTTCACGTATCATTCAAAATTTCGTTTATATTTCATTTGTATAAGTTATTCAATTAATATCAACTATTTAACTCAAACGAACTTTTCGTTATACGGAGTGATACAAGAATTACAAACACGCGGGCAGCATTCGAAAACACCGGCGGGCCGTTAATTGTTAACCCCTGAGCTAAAGTACCCAGAAACGACAAAGTTCTAACAACACTCCAGATATGTCAACGGATTAAATCTGTTCACTTTTTACTTCCAGACATCTTTCGTGAATACTGCTGATGGCTGCAATTTGATAATCGCTGTTTACGCTATCATATTTAAAGTTTTGCGCGTCAGCTAACATCTACACTAAACAAGCTCCTCTACTCATCTCGTTACGTTTCGCATTAACCCTGCTTCTCATGTTATAGTGCACCTCCAGGTATTTCAGGCTAAATTAATGCCTGTTATCTATAAGGTATTCTTGAGTGCTGGAAACAGTATCAAGTAGCAGAGGGAATCTGATGCTAGCAATATTACGAGGCGTAGTTCCTGGAGCTAAGGATTCAAGAAAATCGAGACACATTTATCTTACATGATAAACACTTCACATTTTGTGCAGGCCTGATATCAAAAGACGATTTGGTACCATCGTGAAGCTACCTAACGAATAGGAGGTAGAAATTTCTGGATAGGCAAATGCAATAAATTCTGATACCAGTTACCAGGATTCACGACAATAAATATGGAAAGGTGTGTTTTTCTTGGGTGCCATGGTTACCTTTATTTATCTAAAATACATAAAATAATGCATACAAAAAAATTGTTTAAACGTTAAAAAAACACTTAGTGCCAAACGCGTTTCAACCTCAAGAGATCATCATCAGTGACAAAAACATTAATTCATTAGTCTGTCTATAAAATCATACAATTATAAGGCGATGGTTTGTTTTATTGCCGAGCATAAAAAGTCACACTTTATAAAACCATACCTTTTTTACTATGATTCCTATGTCTACGTTATTTACCTTGGTTTCTACGATTAACTTGGTAAATTTAATTACTGTCGTTCCATTAGTTACCCTGCTTTCTTTAGTTCCTGCATTTGACTTGGTTACCATGGTTGTCAATGTTAATTTGGTTATATTAGCTACCACCCCCTAAATGCAGACCGACATGGCTAACCCTGCACGGCCACCCCTATATGAAGACAGACAGACCAAGCGTGGATTAACGATCATGTATTGTCACCAGAGTGCAGGTCAATCTTGTCTTCTACTTTTAGTACAAAAGCCAATGTCCGTCACGCTTCACTGGACGAATATGCCGTTCTTACGATGCGGACTAAAATTTAAAATAAGTCCTGATGACAGCGACTCTGGTAGCAAAAATATAAATAAACCTATGGTGGCGACTGTATTGGTGTCTGGAGGTGTCTGCGGTTGGCGTGAGTTTGGAGTCAAGAGGTCGGTTTTGTGTTGGTGCCGCTGGGAGAAATCTGGATTCAGTCGCCATGACGATGTTTTAACATTTAACTTATTTAAGAAAGAAATGGTATAAATTTTATACTTTCAGTGAGATTTATAACGACGATGCTGCAATAAATCGCATTACTTTCGACACTAAAACTCCCTTTCCCGTCAACTGTGACGGGCCATACTGCGCTAGTGTTATCTGTAAAATCCTTCCGTCTAGGGTTCGCCGTCTCCGTCTTTGGACTGGTTGGTAAGTTACCATAATCGACTTTTAGGGTGCACAACTGTTTCACTGTCTGGAAGCGGTTGAACTGTCTAAGGTCATTGATAACTATGAATGCAGCATCCTTTTTAATTCATATTTGTGCATCCTGGTCATTTGGTCGAAAGAGAATAGACCAAATATTTTATAATGATTGTCGAAATACTTACATACTTAAGGGTGATGCACTGTTTTTCCTTGGAGGAAATAATTACATTTTATAAAATAATTTAAATAATATTTTAACTTTAAAGGGTCAGTGCATCAAACGATCAACACCCGGTGACATACTGTTAATAATATAACACTGATCAACGGAAATATATATCTTTGTTTATAAGAACGTAACAAGATATAAGGAATTTCAGTACAATTCATTTGAAACCAAAGGACGAAGACAGGACAGTTTCGGTAACTTTCTTCTTTCTTAACGGGTAAATTTATTTATAGCAAGAAACGCCATTATTTTTGCACAGATTATTTTTAGGGAATCTTCGGCAAAGAACGTACAATTTAACACCGCTCCTGTACAGAATAGTAAAAAACATTAATTTTGGAGAATCAAACCAGAAATATTACTGGCTGTTCTGCTAATAAAATTAGGCACAAGGGTGTCCATAACTTACTAAACGGGCCGTCATAAAAATGTTAAATTTAAGAAAACTACTTGGAGAGGTACCTCCGAGAAAATTATTGATTTTTATGTTTCCAAAATGAGGCACAAAGATGTCTATAAATGTTTATGTCAGATATGTAAATTACCCAGTGGGAGAAACTATGTGAGGTCAAATAAACATTACTACTCTGGCTTAAATGAACGAAATGTATAAGCACAAGGTTAATATTTCGTATTATAATACGAAAACATATTTTTTGGACATTCTGTATCTTAAGTCCCTGACGCATGATATAGTTCTACAAGAAATGGGAAATATGCTAGCTTTGGTGGTATAAAGAAGACGCCAAATGTATAGTGAATTCAATGGCACAATAAAAGTGCAGGGAGTATAAGAAGAGTATATAAAACAGTGCAGAACGATATCGATTATAGCCTGTTACATGGACCGGAAATTTGAACTTGACAAGAAGAAATAGACTCAGAAATAAATGAGTCGATGTGTCTTTTCTGAGGTCAAGAACAGAGGTCTTTGTGCTGGACATATAAATCCCCAAGATGCTCGATTGTAATCAATATTCAATATCCGTAATTACAGGAATACTTTTTATATCACAGTATACAAGAAATCAGGAGACAAAAACTAAAACAAAAACTAAAAAATGTTTCATTGAAGGTCATTAGAACAATGGAAATTTTGTAGTGACGATGGCGAAATGTTAATTACGATTGTTCTACTAAAACCATAATAACACCGACTATTCTTCAAAAGTGTTGATCTACTAGACCTATACACCAGTTTTTAAAACACATAATTAAGCAACTCAATGTTCTGAGTCTATGCATGATTCTTTTATAATATAGATTTGGAATACCTCAAATACAATGTTCATCATTCATAATACAAACGATTCTCATACTACTAATAAACTGCCCGTCAAGAATTAAGTGACAAATCTAGAGTAATAAATAAACATAGTCAAAATTTTATCCAGTAAGTCCCTAAGTTCATTAACATAATATCCATGACAATGGTTAAACAACAACACACATATTCATAACATTCTGCGCCTTTTCGTACAATATTTAATATTTCCCCATAAGATGCAAAATCTCTTAACAGCATACCACAGCAACGGTTATAACAACACACATATTCATAAATATTATTCAATGTGGCCCGAAATCCTCTAAATAGCAAATAATCACTGATCGAACAAAAAAAAATCACTTTTACACAGATAGATGATTAAACTAACCAGTTCTTTATATCATAAACAGCTGCCCGAGTATTTAGAGATACTTTATTGGAGGTACTGTTTAACCTTGGCAAAGCTTTCCTTTAAAACGTGGTATAATGTCTGAAAACCATAAACATTTTAACTCGTGCATTTCTCGGGTTATAAGCCAAAAAAAAGCCTCTGCTCTAGATGAACACAAATGATTTATCTAAAACGAAAAATATACTTCACAATACAAATTCCTTTAAGTAACTTATATTTTCAAATGTACTGTCTAGAGCGGTGGTTACCATGAAGATTATTTTCCCGCTTTGTTTTCCTTAGACATAGTAGGAGCTTTATATTTACCTTATGCTTTTGTTCGTGTTTATTTCAAACAAGAAGGTATGGTATCATTAAACGCAGTTAAATGTTTGTTGGAAGGTAATAATTTTCAATGTTCATGCTTGTAATATGGGTCAGTATGTTGGTTTTGTTCGTGATTCAGACAGTGTGTCACTGTGCCGTATAATTTGCGGTGTAGAGTATACTTCAGCGCCTGTAATTTCTGTGCGCAAGTCAGAGGTAAGAACCAACGTCACCTGCAATGCTGAATTTATTGCAGTTAACTTCTCGTCGTTAATTAAGGAGCAGAGTAAGAAATGAAGGTGTGAAAACTTGTACAGACTCAGTCCTGATTTATGTGCTATAACCCCTGTGTCACCTTACAAAAAGTGTTCCTTGTCGTAAGGGATAAAGCTTCTTTGTATAAAGATTAGCTAACTAAGTCACTGAGGGATGGCAGAAAACATCAGTTGCTCTATGTTAGATGAAACAGTGGTCTGTTCCTAGGAATAATCCCTGAAATTAGCAGCGTAAGGTCACCATTATTTCTGAGGTCAAGTTAATTATTTTGTTCTGACAGGTCATGCATTACTTAATAACTCTATGTATTTATTTTCATATTATTGCCGCTGCATCAGTTTTATTTGATTACATATGTGTATTTTTAAGCTATGTAGGGTACCCTAATGTTATAAGGCACGGCAGGAAATAGGCCCACTGTCGACTATTTAATTATTTGTCCTTTTTACCGCATGAATGCGCCACATGCTAAATAACTCCTTCAGTTGTTGTTGTTGTTGTCTAGTGATGCCTGCAGGACCTTCACATCTTCATTAGTGTTCAGTTGAAGTGGCCAAGAAGGAGTTCTTTACTCTTTTTCTTCCTTTGTTACGAGTACACATAACATGCAAGTAAAGATTTTTATGTTTTTGTTATGTATTCTAAAAGACCGATTACAGTGTAAAATATTCTTACAGAATCAAGAACAAGTTTTGAAAATTTCGTTTTTGTTATGCACTGTTACTGTAATTTAAACAGAATTACTGCTTTTTGGGCCTTATTGTGTGCCAGTTCAGTTATTGTGGCCCAATTGAACGCCTGCAATTACAGATTTCAGATCAATAATTATTAATTGCATTTTTGTATTTGAGATTATTTCTGAAATAACGTACATTTTTCATAAATACGTATTTCTATGTAGACTATATTTCATGGGTATGTAAACTCTTCTTTTACATAGACCTTAATACTCGAGGGTAACTTTTGTTTAAAAGTTAAATGTATATATTAGCAAGCTCAGCAGTAACTAATAACGGATTTACATTCTGAAAATTACATTCCTAGTTAATATCTTACGTCTCTCTACCTCAGCGAATAAAACAGTTAGAATTTAAGATAATTACCGCATAATTTAGGCTTAATTACCACATTTAGTTCGTACACCGATTCGAGACTCACTTCTATACCGACTAACTTGCCTTACTGCACAGATCTGCTCCACCACGATCTCCCATAATCCTTTGTGCGAAGGAATTTTGTTACAAATTTGTGACTTCACTTCGTGAGCTGTTTCAGTCATACCTACAATACTGCAGACCCTGACTTCCCAAGTTGCGATTGTTAAAGTTACACTGAACATAAATTAGTTCCGCGTGAAACAGTTAACGTAAGTCTCCCCTTTGTGTTCGTTGTCACGTGAATACCCATGGCGACATGGAATGCCTGGTATTACGTGACGTAATCATTACACAAATACAAATACGACGACAGAATGATGTAAAGAAATCATGAAAAGAGAAATACTGTTTAAGAAATTTGCCTGTATGCTCATTCTTACACACCGATTAACGTTCGTAAGTACTTCAAAGACCGAATGAATGGATACAAGAGATACGAACAATTACAAATTACAATGAATTTACGAAAACCAGTAAGAGTTGCAATGGAGGGGTAAATATTTTTAAACTATGCTTCCTTATAATGTATAATATTTTAAATTGTTTCCAAAATGTATTTAGAAAGCACACACTTGGTGATAAATGGACTTCACAGCGTACTTAAAATTTAAAACAACAATGTCGTTTCTTCATTCCCATTTTGCTTAGCGATATTCGACGTTTTGTCATGTACGAAAAATAAAAAGAAGGCAAGAGGAAATTATGCGAAAACAAAGGATAAGAATGAAAAAAATAAAAGGAGACATGTAATCCCGTCTGCAGCTCACACATTCTGCTGGTGGTACTGAGTTTATGACCAGTTAATTCCTTACTATTTTGGTCTATGTGCCAAATTTTCTTCGCATTCTATCGTTGCCCGCCAGTTCCTTAATTTTTCACCCTTTTCAGCTAATACATCTGCCTGGCACGATCTTTAAACCCTCGTACGTTTGCATAGTGTCATTAAGTCATTAGGCACCAGGGACAATTTTACCTTTCGATTTCATCATGAGTTACAATTATTTTTATTGTTTAAAAATATGAAAAAGTTTAAGTAATTGCAACATATGCATTGCTTGTACTCTTTTTATGGTGCATAATCCAGGCCTACCCTGTTGGCAAAGCACCTTAAGTCCATATGAACTACGTAAAGGAACATAACTTATAACAACAAAATGATTATGGTTAAACTCTTATCCGGGTTCCATCAGACACGAAAAGAGTGGATGCATGTATCGCTCAACGCGGTGGAATTTTTAACATTTAAGATAACATTCGTTTTCGTTTTCAATTTTTTTATACAAACGAACAAGTGTTAGGAATGTGTTAAGTGATTTTTCGATTATCCTGTGCAAGGATATAACATAAATTATTTTTGTCATATCAAATTTCGGGGTCGAACCACTTCATATAACGGTATCCGTGATATTGAATCTGTTTTCCCACTTTACTGATATCGATGACAATTTGTCCAAGTACAATGTCCTGTAGGTGCATAGAGAGAACATAGGTAAAATCCATGTTTTCAAGACTTCGGCAATGCATGCAGGGGAATGGTCAGCTTCTTGCAAAGGCCACTAAAATGAAGCAATGGTAGGAATAAGACTCTTCTAAGTGTCGTACAGCCGACCTGGCCGCGGTGGCGATGCGAAAGGTACTGCGCCTACCACGAACTGAACCACAGTCAAACAGCGCATAGTAAATTCATTTCACTGGTACTCAGCTAGTAATGTCGTAGCCAACGGTCTTAGAATACATCCCGAACGCTTCCTGCCCTTGGAAAGCTTCAGCCTCATTCGAGGTACACTAACTCATTTCCTCATGTTTGGTGTTCAACCGCGGCTTCCCTGTCTTTCTGCTTTATAAAACAGCCTCTATGCTGGTGCTGTTAATAGCCAACGGTGCAGCTTCTGGTTCCAGGCTACAGACAAAATTAATTGGCTTTGTGAACGAAACTCGCTAGCCAACCCGGAGAGAGTGTTTGTGTGTGTGTGTGTGGGGGGGGGGGGGGTGAAATAAATGGCACTGCCTCAGGTAGTGAGCTTGATTTATAATGTGGTAATACCTGAAGCCTCCTTCTGACGTGTCCATTCCACAAGTAGGAAGTGTCATCTTTAATATGTATTGGCCAGCTTCTTATTTATAACGAAATATATAAGCTTACGATATCTTCATATCCGAGTTTCCGTCTCGTTAACATCTTTTAAACAAATTTACTGACTTTCAATACACTCTGAATGAACACGTCACTGTAGAGCAGGGGTTGGCAATCTGCGGACCGAGGGTTGGAAATGGCTTCGAAATCTTTTTTTATGCTGTACGTCACATGATGTAGGAATTGGCCAATGCAGGAAATGCAAACATTTCCCGCTGCTGAGGAGAACACTGGTATATATACATACATTATCTAAGCGTAAGGGCAAACAGTCACAAAAAGAAAAATTGTTTACATGTCTGTGTACCTATAACGTTAAATTCGCGTTATTGTTTTGATGTGGTATTAATAACTCAGTCATAAAACTGTGACTGTAAATCAAAACTGTTTAAAAGCTAATAAACAACCTTTTTGCAGAAACTTGGTTGGACGGAGAAACACAGCTATTATCCGTTTTCAAGTGAATACCGGCTGTTTTATTTAAAATGGAATGCCATGATCGCTTCCTTCTAATGGACCATTCACACGTACGACGTTACATAAGGTAGTCTCTTAGAATGGGGTATGTCCAGAAGTGACCACGTTCATACTTGTAGTAAGGTCTGGTTGGAAACAGCCAGACGGCCTTTACTGGTATTATAAGACGAAGTATACACATCGTAAAAAGTAAACGTTTGATAAATAAGTAAAACTGAAATACAGGTGTAATAATTAGCTATATTAAGTTGTGAGATGGTCTATGTCAGGGGCTGGCCAACTTCTCACTATCGGATTGCATGTGCAATTCATATCTTTGTCGAGCTCCTCAAAATAATAATGTCGTCGAACTAGGTAGAACGGCGTTTCTTTAGCTTAAACACCCCACATCTTTCTACAACGGTACACTACAAGACACAGCTGAAGTAATGCAGTAATACTACACAAGTACAGACTACATTTAAATTCACCAGGATTCACCAAGCCGTGTCAGCAGTTTTGATAAGTTTTAATTAGTTCTAAAGTTAATGACATCTTAACAACATTCAAGTCACTAATCTTATATATTTTACGTTCTTACTTCAGACAAAATGAGAATTTACAACTCTGTATAATGAGCACTAACTTACATTCGAACCTGATGATGACCATACTAGGCTGAAACACGTCGTTCAACAAAAATAAACTAATGAACAGTGACTGAGAATTATCATCAAGAATCAACAGAGCACGCCGCGGGACTACATTGCAGGACCCTGATCAAATTTCAGGTGATATACCGAATTTTCCCGAAGACAGTGAGGAAAACCACGAAAAGATATGTCAATCTAACTGGATCTCGCGACGAGGCTTGAACCCGGGATTTCCCGAATACGAAGCATAGTTGTAACCATTATAGACATTTTAATCTTGTATTTATGAGGTTATGTGTATGACTGATTCTGTACAGAATAACGGCGTCCATACTTTGTCAAACGATGATCATGATGGATATAAAAGGACTTTCAAAACAAAATGCGATAACATTAGTAAAATCTCTCCAACCACGTGGCATTGTGTTTTGTACATACGAGGTGTCTGAAGCGCATTTGGCTCAATTTCAAAAATGCGTCTCCGTTGTTTGAAAACTTCATGAATGTTATTTATTTACATACACACAGAGAGAACGGTTAGTTAACTTGGGTCCACCAGAGAGAGGCTGACAGCGCACGGCAGCTACAATCATGCAAACGACACTATCAAATCTTCATATTTCAGTCGTGCGTAGAAAGATTACTCTCACATTCCTGCAGAAGTACAGTCGCATGTGACAAACATAGACTACTATGCTTTTTCCGGAGCATTCTTCTGTCAGATACGCTTTTACAGATAGATTCCTGCTTTTCAACGTTGTCAGAAAAATAAATTAAAGAGCAGGAATTTAAATGTTTTCCTTCAGACCCTCGATATGATTGCAGTTTGCTTTCTTCTGTACATAGGCCGTAACTAACTTCGTCGTTAAGTAGTTAAAACCACTGCTCGCATTCACATTGTCCCTGGTTTGATTCTACACTCTGATATATTTTCTAACTCAGGTGCTTCATGCTTTAATTATTCTTTTAATATGTCGGAATATAAAATAATGATGCCCTCTGTGAGTTGACAGGGCTTCCGCTGAAAGCTCCCTACCCTGTTTCGCGTGAATTAACAGTGCAGGAAGGACATAGATGAAATTATTTTATGTGACGACAGTTCTCATACATGCACAAGGAGATGAAACTTGGGTTAACAACATAAATAGTACCGGCGGTAATCTCAATCACAGGAAATTAATTTTTTAAAAAGTGCTAATAAATTTATGTTTTATGGCTTCCTTACATTCAAATGCCAGCTTAATTGGTTTAATGTAAATTCTTACATCTCCAAAACAATAACCTTCTTCAAGTAATTTGTGATAATTCATCCACAACAGGTACTCGTGAGTGTGATTCATGAACCTCGTTTATCAAAACGGGTAGCCCTTATAGCCCCTTACATTCTAAACACTGTTGGAAATCTTGCAAAATTTTAGCCGGAAAACGAGAAGGCAGAAGACATCTTGAGACACCTAATATAGATAGCAGGATAACTCTAAAATCCTTTAAAAAAAAAAAAAAACTCTAAAAATAATAGGGTGTGATGGAGTGGACTCGATTCATATGGCTTGGGATATGGTCAAGTTGTCTTATTTTGAACAGACTAATGAACCTTCAGGTACCATAAATGAGTCAATTGTTTCATTGCGCGTATAATTATTTAGACTTTCCAATCAGTTAAATAACCCGAATTCTTAGTGATATGTCTGCTGACGGTAAGTACAGGTATTTGAATTCCATCCTGTGGCAGTGCCTAGTGATTTCGTCTACATAAATCTGTGTCATAAAGCTTTAAAGTGTATGCGACTTCAGCGTAGGTAGATGATCCGGAATTTACCGTAGGCAAAGGCGGGCTTTCGTTATAACGACGATTAAACTTCGACTTACACAGAATCTTACGACGAGCTGCTGTGAGTTCTTTTGCACAAGACTGCTTTCCTCCAAATGTTACGTGCAGGGCCTGTGCTAACAGTACAAGGAATTTCAGTGAGAATGGATTCGATGGAAGGCGTAAGAAAAATTCACACGTAAAGAAGTGAAAAGTTTCTATTGTATGCTTTAATGGCACCATTTGTTTGCAGTATAAAAACGAGGTATCGCTTTTAAGTACATTTTGCAATATGTAATGTTCCTCTTGTAGTCTGAAGACGGGCAGGTGGTTAGAAAACTGACAGTTTCTTTGTCAACACCAGTAATTAGCTTTCGCCACAATTAAATTACAACATTCATATAATTAATCGAAAGACTTAAAAAACAGTAGCTCGTGTAAATATGAGCTTATCAAGAGGTACAGCAAAGAAGATATCATTGCACTTTGGAGATATGAGACTCTTGACTTTAGACTCTCAAATTCTAGGATAACAAATTCAAATTTATAGTTATTTTCAGATTATTTTATTAATATTTATGGTATTTTACGATGGAGGTTTACTAAGCAACATAAATCGGATACCATTTATCAAAGCAAGTGTTTAGGTTCTAACGGCGGCGTATAAGCAGGTGACAGTCGTCTGAAATTTTGCGCTGTGTTCTGATTATGTTGGCAGTAAGAACCATCGAATTGTCAGTAAGCCTCCTCTATGGCGCTACCAGTTAATTTGCAAAATTTTTGAAAGCCAATGTCCCATATTTTATCAGTTTATATTGTAGCGCATAATGAATACAGTGTACATTAAATCTAGCAGTACATTTGTTGTGCAATATTTAATAATAACGCCCTTTATATATTTTTATTTTCTCACTAGTAGCATAAAGAAAGAATTAAAAGTAAATAAAACAAGAGACATCCAGAGCTTTACAAAACAATTTTAAGGTTTCAACAACTCCTACTTACTAGTGTGTTCAGTGTACCTATAGCTGGGTGTGAGGAAGCAGACAGGGGACCACTCCAGGTTCAGTTTAATGCACTTCTTAACGCCTCTGAGAAAACATACTGTAGATTGTGGTATCGTGTTAGAATTGTGTCTTTTCCTTGTTAAGCTTCTACTGATTAGACACTCGGACATGCTGCAATTCAAAATTAAGCCTACTGTAAAGTCTTTAAGA
>NW_019060339.1:338288-381362 GCF_000696155.1 Zootermopsis nevadensis | reverse complement strand
GCCTCTGCTTATTCAGGATAGCACAATACAAAAATCGTGTACGAATATTATTGCCTCGTGCGGGGTTCGACCTCACGATTTCGGTGTCTGATCTTGCAAACCTCAGAGCGAGCAGACACTGCGATAGGAAATCACGTATTTATACTGTATCTTCTTGCAAGTTGTTATCGAGTGGTTAGTATTCCTTCTTCGTATTCGGGAGGTCCCAGGTTCAAATTGCGCCCCAGAGAACGGATGCCCTGTTAGAGGTTTTTGTGATTTTAGTAGGTAAATGACGGGATAGTAGCTTGAAGTAGGCCACGATCGTTTTCTTCCACGTCCTTTACAATTCTTTATTTACTATCGTCCTCTCATTCGACGTTACACAGTCTGAAATATTGAAAGCGTAGTTAATAAAAAAAAGTATGTTCAGTTACTTTCAATATCTTACGAACAGGAATTTTATCACGACACTCTCCGGCCAATTTTTGGGAATGTTAGAAGCAACTTTAGTGACAATAAATTCTGGAAAGAAGTTAATAACGCTGAGTTCCCTTCAGATGATTCAGACTGTAAAATAAAGCTAGAAGTATGTGCAAAATAATAATTACACAGTTTATTGATCAGTTTATACGCGTAATTTTCACTGGTGCGGAATCCAACTACAGTCTACATTAAATAGATTAGATATTGGCATAATCTCAAAGCACTGCACAGTGTGTACATTTGTATATTTAACGTAAACAATACGTAAAACAGGATATTAATAATTACGTTCTTTTTGTGTATTTATCTCCATATAAAATTCCTCAATAGTAGGCCTAGTTAGGTGTCTTCGACGAAGAATGTTGTAACAAAAGTTCTTGTATTTTTCTTGAATATGCATCACCACACATCACGATCCTATATTAAACGGGGCTAATGTCACTTTTGGCTCAAGTTCGTGCAACCGCCGAGGAGTGTCGTGTTGGTAATACAGACGGCAGGAAAACGAGAGTACGGAGAAGCGTTAGTCCTCAGAGGAAGGATGTGAATACAAAGTTCCATGAAAATCCTCAAAAGTTATTGGGGGAAGGGTTTTAGGAGCATATACGAGCACATGGACCTAACGGTGCCACACACCTATCCGTCATTATAAAATATAGTGTTTACGTGAAGCTATACTTGCATCCTTAAATACGTCTTCATGGTGCGATGCTTAAATACGCACAGGGATAGCATTTTATCCTGCCTATCTTTTCCAAATAAGGAAATATGGCTAAAAGAATTGGTGAATTCTTTGGTTGCATTCGCATTTTTTCTTGCAGCGACAATAACATGAAATTGACTGTACCGGCGAGAAAAAACTAACATTATTATATATTCACGATCCAAACAAAGAGAATGCGGTGTGTTGCCAAATCGTATCAGGCTCCCCTCTCCTCACCTCACAACCATTCACCAACCACTGCACAGGAATGCGAATATCCTGTCCATGCAATTCCTCACTAACCGCGGATTTCAAGTCGCGCATCCCCTGTTTTGCATTTATAAGTCCAGTTTTGCCAAACGCGGTATTCAGTTTTATATCGCGGTCTTTAATGTGTGTTCATGGAATAATCGATGTTTTCCACACATTTACTGGAGGCAGGTGTGTAATGTTATCTGAAACCACTTTTGTCGATTTCAGATCATAACTATGGTATATTTATTCACAATGCGTGCAGTATCCGTCACCAAATTGCATGCTTCAGGGTAACAACAAAATCGAACAACACCGCAACACGAACAGCGGAGCCCGGGTGAGAAAAGACAGCTCAAAACTAGCAGCGTAGCAAAGCAAACAACGCTGTGAAGTCTTCCGTGGCCTTGAAGCATGCAATTTAGTGGCGGCTACGATAGTTATTTTTCATGCCTAATTAACTGCATATTTTGAATGTTTACTGAATAAACACGCAAATTTCTTAACTTGTAGTTTTCAGTCAGTGTTTTTCACTGACAGTCTCCGCGGGTGACGATGGATAACGAGGACAGACAGAGAAAGGAAGACTGCAATTGGGCCATCGTCCTCCCGCTCCATTCCTGAGTATGATAGGCCACCCGTCGCATTGTGTTAGGGAGAATGAAATTAAAGCCCCGGTGATCTGTAATATGCGGGGGTGAATATCTGGTCGCTCATGCGAGATCATATGCCGGGAAAATTCGTTTTCAGGTCGGATGGGAAACTGATTAGCCGTTCCACGGCACAAGAGACGCACATCTGGCAACCCTGTGAAGGTCCCATATGGAACATTCAGAGAACTAATTCCATGTACAGAGAATCGGACAATACCATCAGAACAGTGTGATTAAAAATATAAAACTTTATACAGCAATGTTTTTAATTCCAACCTATGCTAATTGGGGAGATAGCTTTTAAAAACAGATACAATTATTCAGATCCGAAAGTTATAATTATTATAGTTCTTCTATTTCTGTGTCTAATTTGTGATGTAACTTTACAAACAAATGTGATAATCTAAAACTACTGGAGTCATTTTAGCTCTAATGAAAATCTACGTCTGTAATGCGACCAAATTATTAGTATGTGGAGTACGTTTTTGAAATTGTTCATTTACAAAGTGGTCACGATATTTCCTGCTCTTATAGAACCCGAAATTCTATAATCGTGCTCATAAAGACTTGTCATTGGATCCTACCTGATCCACCTAATTCCAGCTCATACTCCCAGATAAACATTTACTTTAAGATCCACTCAAGCATTTTCCTCTCATCTACCCACGTGTATCCAGAGAGTCCCTTCCCTCGAGGACCTTCTCTCAAATCTGGCATTAATATGCCATTTATCCACGTTTTCTACATGTCCTGTCCATCTCATCCACTTTGAGTTAATCAACTCAAGAGTATTTCCGGTTCTCACGGCTGCGATTATACAAAATACTGTTTTCTGAGCCGCTGTACCGTGATGAAAATAACAAGCACCTCTGAAACGTCGGTAAACTTATACCAGACTACATCCTGGAGAAAATTCATCTTAATATTCGCTTCGTTCTTGTCCTACTTCGTGCGTCTTAGGTCTACATAAACATTTTCAAACTTTTAATCCATCTGATATTTGAGATTATCAAAGCAATGTAGACGTATACTGTGGTATTTTGGTTTACTAACATTTCGGAGGAACGTTGGTAACATGTATAAGACTAGACAGAGTCACAATGCAGAAAATCACAACGGAATTCTATCTGTTTTTTAACAATTTTCTTAGTGGTTCTTAAGTCACGCATTTTGTAATAACAGACTAAAACACTGTGTAGAAAGGACGGGGCACGCGCAGAAATAAATTCAACTCAAGGTTTGTTTGAAAATAGAGTTTAATCACCGCGACATCGTCGCCCATTCATCGGCCTGTGCTTTGAGCATCTGTCTGTTTGAGAAGAGAAATAAAAAGCGGAAATTTACTCACCTGTGGCTTAGTGACGAGCCGAAACTTATTTAATTTTAAGCTCAGCTGAAGGTGACACTCTTCAAAGAGTCCGTCAGTTGTTTAAATATTTAATATTAAGCTGAAGGAAGGAAATAAATATTAAATTTCGTTTTCACTGTTTAATCGTTCAAAACCGAGGACGTCGACATTAAATTTAGTTATTACTAATTTTAGAGCCATAATGTAATTGGTCTGAATCTTTAACTGAGCATTTTACTGAATACAGCATTGTTTCATTGTCTCTCCAGCTATAGTTTGAATACCTGGTCTAAAAGTGGGTGTTCTATTGCAGAATTATTCACTGGCGAGCTTATTACGTAACAATTCTATGATTATCCATTATTTGCGCATTATACCATATAATTATACTACTTCTGCCTTCTTAGGCAGAGCGCATCCTATGTTAAATACTCGTGTCTCAATTTCTTATTGATACTATCAGGTTTTTCAATATTTATCTAGGCCTATTTCTTTTCTTCCTTCTGTGTGATGTGTGTACTCTTGTTCGGATATGTGTGTGGCTGTGCTGGACATGTGTAATGAGTCTATATTTGTTTTACACCGAGTTCAACATTAAATTGAAGACACGAATTATTTACTCACATTGTAGTTAGCTGGTCCTTTTCAAATTCTAGCTGTATGAAACTTAGCAGATTTTTGTAAACGTAAAACAAATCACCGCTGAAATTACACTCTAGGCCAACATTTACTTTCTCCTTTCGGTATTTTTTTTCTTTTCAGCGAACCTTCGATTTATACAGGCAGGTTTTACTTTAATTTTGATAGATGATGTAAAGAAAACAGAGGTATTCTTGTATGGTCTTCTATCGTTTGTAGCAAAAAACGAATAAAAATAAGCTACTCGTTAAAGTACCCAGTGTAAGATAAAGTTAACGTAATAAAAAGGGAGGTTTCCTCGTGTTTTGTCTCAGTGATTCCCTACTTTTTTTAAATCAGATCCCTGGATGAACTGTTTCTGTGTGTTTTTGTCTGCTCTCCTATTGATCGACGCGCTACCCCAGTTTCTCTTGTCTCTCCCCCGTTGCCCAATTTGCGACCTCTTCCCGTGCTAATGTGATCACTCCTACGGAACCCTCTTGTACACGGCTGAGGAACTTTCAAGTGCCTAGCCTCATTCGCGCCAACTCTCCAAATGCAATGACTTTTAAGGGGGCGTCGTTTGTCCGGTTACCGCGATGCAAGTATCTGCCGCTCCTCTTCAACATTATCCTTCTCCTGACATGAGGGTTTGCCTGAAAAAACACTCAACTCGCAATTACTTTTCCCCTCCTACGACGGAAAAATATTTTTAAAATTATTTCTGTCTACTTTCTAGTCCGTTTTCGATATCTTTCAGCCTAAAATCTCAGTGTAATGTAGTTTTCAACACAAATTTATGCATGCTTTTGAAGAGTATTTAGGCCTTATAAAATTTACAGGTGAGAAACTACAAATATCTTATAAAAAATAGAGAATCTTGATATAATTTTTGTAACATGTCGCCAAGTTCCTTTTTTACGTGTTTATTGTTTTGGCAGTTCGATGGAAAAGAAGACTTAAAATACCTTGACTAACATCACCCTCGTAAATAAATGGATTTGTCATCGTGGTTCTATTCCATGGACACTGATGTCGACATCGAAATGTTAATTATGAAAATACACTACGAGAATAGCATTAAACTTCCAGAAGTTTTTACCAGCCATTAAGTACAATGCCCTTTTACTTTAGAGGGGCTATCTGCAGACAGCAGAGAACTGCAAATTAATTTTACTTGTACGCGAATATGCAATACCTTAATTTTTTTACTCCTTTCACATCAGCTTCGTCTCCAGCATGATGCAATGGAAACCGGTCCTACTTTTTAGCAACATGAACACGACCCCGTCACACGAACAACACGAGTATCAATAAGTTCTCAGAAGACGTTATGACGCATAGATTCCTCCAATGTTAGGCATTATAGGAATAGTAAAAACAGATGGAACTATAAACTAATAGACCTCCTTATAAAAGTTAGTGATGTACTTTCGGGCATAATTTTGATTAATAGCCCTACATAATTTTTTTAAGGTTGCCAGAAAAGAATTCAGAGTTTCATAACTTCGTCATAGTTCAAATTCATAACATTTTCGTATAATATTTTTAATCTATAATCATACAGCATTTTCTTGTTTCTAATTTATGATAATCCATATACATGACCTACTACAACACAACGCTTGGCATACTTCAGTGTTTAATTAATTTTTGCTACGAAACCAAAACCAAAATACGTATTTCACCATGTTACTATTTTGCATGACCGATATACAAAAATATGACCTTAGTAGTAGAATTTGAGGTTCTCATGGCGGTGATCACTAAGATGGCTGTCTTCTGGACTGTAACGCCGTGTAGTCTGGTAGAATTTTACCGACGTTTCGGGGGTCTTTTCTGTCTCCATTATCACCCTGATGATGGAAACAGCGACGTTGGTAAACTTCTACCAGACCACACGGCACTATAAAAATAAAATCCTCGCCTTATTTTCATCGTGTAAACTATTTTACATCATCAAATATCAAGACTCCAGAAATGCCTCAAACGTCGCTCCTGTGACAAAACTTCACACGAAAACTTGGTCGATAATAGACTATGATGGAGGAGTAATGAGGACTAATGAGTACACAGATAACGCGTAATGTAGCCTATAGTGACATAATGTTCAAGTCCAAGTTTCATGTAACTGAATAAATTTCAAAAGTTAATTTGGGCGGAGGGTAGGGCCAGTATATAACACAACATACACGTCTTCCATTACAAAAAATACTTCCGTTATAAAAATAGAAAAATAAAATAAATATAATTTAAACTATTTGTTTTACAGGCTTGTGTATATAAAATAACACAATGGCCACCTAATGCTGGAATCATAAGTTCAAATTCCGCTCCGTGTATGCGGGTATATCGTTTCAGGTGCGTATGCAACACTGCGGAGCAGTCCTTCCGCCCGACTGCCGGCATCAAACAGTCAGGGAACGGACAAACCGATTTTCATTACATGTAATAAAAGAGATTTTTGTGAAAAAATTGTTTTTTTAATTTATGATTTTATTTAGACAGAACAATTTTAACGACTACTGAACTACATAGAAGAATAAAAAAAATTATTGAGCTTTTCTGGCGAACGCTTAAATTAAATGTACAACGTATACTATTACACATTTGTTTTCTTTGTAGAAAGAGAACTTAAGACGAACCTATCCTCCAAACAAAGAAGTTATGCAAAATGTTTAACAGATTAGCTAACTAAACTATACCAATTACTAAACTAGCAGGAGAGTCGGCTTTGGCAAAAATATAACTACTTTCCTAAACCACGTTTCAAGGTTAAGACTGCGTGTTGTTTCACCTCCTTTCAACCTCCTTATGACCACGAATCGGCTATAGAGATTCCTTCCCGTTCAACAATTACAACATCTGTGTTGACAAAAGTGGATTTGAGGAAAAGACAACTTAACATCATGGAAGTTTTAAAGCAGTGTCAATACGTTGCTGTGTACTGCCAAATATCTAAAATAATTTTAACATTGCTTGTGTTCATTACGAAGTTACGGAATATTTCATTCATTGTCAAGTTAAACTATAAGGAGTGAGTTTTATTATTTCTTTGATGCATATAATTTTGCGTATACTTCGTTCGTCAATAAATGTTTTTATTCTGTACTATGAATAACCTGGGGGCCAGTCGCCTTCATCAAATATTCTTTGTTGGCTATGGTTCCGCAAAGTATGGGAAGAGTCACGTAGGCCAATCACTGCCTTAAACTCTGTCTGCCATGTGGTCTGCGAAGTGTGACTGGATAGTATTTTGTCTCTAAGTATTTTCGTAATGGTGTGCGCTTCTGAATCTCGACCGTTCCTAGTTATTCTCAAGAGCAATTACGAAGTACTAAAAGAGTCACCCAGAAGTTGTCCTCTGATTATTCATACAATACTCAGCGTTTAACGAGAAAAGTTTAGAAAGACTTTTTATAAAGCTTCCACTTCAGACAGTTGTAACAGAAAGCATCATTGTAAGTACAAGTACATAGACATTGTTAATTGCATTAGATAATTGCAATTATATTCAAGCTGAGAGGCATGAATCCATCAAATGGAAGGAGTTTGTTAGTGTCTCTTTATTTGTATTGGTGGGAGGAGCTCACTTCGAATCTTGGCCTCGTTACTAACTGTAAGTACGGAGGTTTTGTTGGCTTCGCTCAGACTCCTCAGGCCGGAAGTACAGTGAAATAAGCCACGGCCGTTTCACAAGTTCACACCTATCAGCGATTTTAAGCTTCTTGTCAACTCATTCGCCGATAAAACAATGCAATTTAATATGTAGGAATAAATTTTTAAATATGCTTGCACTCAATTTAAAATGTTTCGGACAAGAATTTGAAATTCGAACGGACACATAACATGATTATATCGGACAAAACAACGTAGTTACTAACTGAAGGGCAAAATCAACCTTTCTGTATGCAGACTCCGAAATATTAGAGTAATTACCTGAACTTATGAGTACATATATGCACATTTTATTTAACTTACTATTCCAAAATTTGCCTCAGTCAATATAGCTACTAGGCTATGGACTGAACGACCCGAGATTCGATTCCTGGCAGGGCCAAGAGATTTTTCACCACTGTATCGAGATCGTCTCCGGCATTGAATTTATACCGAGGTCCTTTTCCCCGTGGAGTGAAGCTGACCACTCACAACCCTTGCAGTGCCGAGGTCAGACATGGGTTGAGCCACGTGTCTTTATGGCATGATGTTTAATAAGTACCAGGACTTTACCTTTAACATTTGCCTGGAAGGACTGGACAAACCCTGACAGGATAACTTGTCTCCGTGCAGGGATACGAACTTTGTAGGCTTGCCTGCCGAGTATGAAGCAAAGTGCTAAGCACACAACGGCGAGCTTAATTTTTGAGCTCTTGTAGAATTAAAAGAAAATGGAACGTGTCTGTTAGTTGCGAGGTAAAGAGGATCAGAGAGGCGACAGTCAAGGAAAAACAGTCTGTCATCGTTACGAGTAACAGAAATCACTTTCTCACAGGGTTTTCGCATCTTACATTCTATTCACAGCGCAACATAAAAAGGTCTGGCACAAATTAAAGAGTTGGTTCTGTACACCAGAACTGTAAAAAAAAGGGTTCATATGAATATGGGTCAGGGAAAGCTTCCTTTCCGATTGAAAACGTCTGAAACGGCTTCATACTTTCTTCCTTTGCGTGCTGTAATCGGAAATAATAAAACAAATGATTAACATGTCCTTCGTGAGTTCTTGAAACCATCTGCACACCTATAAAAGACAAACATGTCTACCATTTTATTGAATGAATAAACACTCATTTTCAAAAACCACTTCGGCACGAAATTTCTTGAATTTAAACACTGATACAGTTACTCTTCAAATATTTATACTCAGGAATTATAATTGCAGTTGAATGTTGTTAATAAAGTAAATTAAACTTAGTAGAGTGCAGACTAAGAACTTAATTACGAGCGGAAAGGCCAGTGTTAGAGCTGCCGAAATGTATCTTACTGAGCCGTGCAATTTGGTGTCATTCCCCCCTCTTTTGGGTCCGCTGCAATGACTGCATGACATTACGCCGCGTCCGAAATTTCGGGGTGGTAAGGATCGTAAATTGGGAAGGAGACTTGTCCGATACCATACTCATATGAACATTCATAGGAAACCTGTCTTTAAAGCTAACAAAGAACACCTATCGGTCGATCTATATCTGTCTATCTGACTTATCACGTTGTCGTAATAATGACCTTGAATACTACTGTTATTGTTCTTAATCCTTAAGAGACTAGTGATCCAAGTCTAGAGCGCCTCTAAGCTATTTTATTAACGTAAGAAACTGCTGTGCATTTTGTGGCGTGAAAAACGCCTTTTGGAATTTTAGTGTACATAAAAATGCACACGTTCCAATTTTTATTTTTCATTCTTCTGGTGTATTTAATTTACTCTTACATTTATAACAGACTTTTAAGACATAACATGTATCTAGTAAAGATGAGTGTTTCATAGGGTTGTTTTGTTTAACACACTTTTTAAAATATTGAAAGCCGAGGGATCACCCAGAAGTAAAATTTCCTACATAGAAGCTGGAGACTTTTTAAAGTGCTTAATTATTTATTACGAGAGGCAGTGATTAGTGCACGGTGTTGCAAGTCACAAAAACGCACAGGTGAGAAATTTCTGGCAAAATGATAGCACAATCGTAAACTTGTAACTCTGACTCCCTCTCTTTGCCCCACAAATCGTTTCCCAGCCTCCGACGCGGCGTTCATGAATCATGGTACAGTGTATAAACGCGCTAAATCACATCCTTCTTTGTACAAACACCTTTGCATTCACATAAGCATATTATAACGAAGAAATCTTAACAGTATATGCGCACCTCGATTGTTTCTCTCAACCTACTTTCTATCAACACTGCATTGTGTTTAATGGCGGATTGTCGAGGTGCTTTCTTCGTAACTGTTCCTCCCTCCCCTCCTATTTAAGCTGCTTGTTGGAGCTGCTTCTCTAGGGGGCGTCTATGCAGCAAAGAGTTCTTATCAGCACAGGGAGATTTTTATACACATTATTTTTTAAATATTACAACAGTCACAACAGTGTTATCTGTCTAATATTTCCTGTGATATGGATATTCAGTCGTACTGTGAGATTTGTTATAAACGCTGAATAATTTAGCCTAATTCAAAAGCAAGTTTCTGATATATAATTCTGTAATAATTTATTTCTGGATAGGATTTGAGGTTCTCACGGCGGTAGGTAAGAAGATAGCTGTTTCCTGGGTTATTGCACCATGCAGCCTGGTAGAAGTTTACCAACGTTTCAAAGGTCTTCGCTGTCTCCATCATCAGGGCGATTATCAACTAGACCAACAAGTCTACGAAGAGGTAATTATCTTTATTTATATTTGGAATATGCGTGACTAGAATTCTGGTCATATTACTAGCTATCATAACTGAGGATTTTTGATAGTTTTCCTCAGATTCTGTAATTCATTTCCGGAATAGCAGCCAACTTTTTAACAGGTTACGAGAACCTCTTTTTAGTTTATCTATTTTCGTTATGTTCGACATGTACAGTAGGAAGAGTGTCATTAAATAACATAAAAATTAATCGGTACACAAAATTATGGTCTCTGTTTAGACCTGTATAAATTAAACACCTTTGATGTATAAATTAATTCAACAATTTACGTGGCAGTTGAATAGTATCATTATTAGGTCTGTACGATCATAACACAGGAAAACGTTCTCATACCTCCTGAAAGACAGAAAGACTCAGTTCCACTGTGTGCGAGGTCTAAGACCATAAATGACTGATTTATTCCTCTGTCTTTAAATTAATTTTGTTTTTCTCTAGAAACGACTTATAAGTGTCTATTACACGGCCATTAATTTACGTGTATCCTATTATTACTCTTTATTATGTGCATTATAATTTCACCAAAACAAAATTTAATCAAAATAACACTTTTATTTCACACCAACAGAACCGCAGATAGGACAATCTGGTATGTCCTTTTTGTTTAGTAAGTGCCTTTCAGTCTAGCACTTTCAGGTCTAAGTGACGCTAATAACATTCTTATCGTGTGCCGAGCTCTTTAAGACAAACTGCAAGTAGGCTATTCTTTATCGAGATAGAGAGGGACGTCCACATTCGCGGCTAGAAACATTAACAACTAAAAAATAAAAAAAGATTAACACTGCAGCGTGCAATTCGTGACTTGCAGAACAATGGCAGACTGTGACATGCTGGTGATCTTGCTTTGCTGAATTTATTGCTCGAAACGGCCAAGGAGATTTGGTCTTGTTGGAACGGTGACCATGAATTTCTTTTGGCAACAGTGCAAAAAAGAGAGAGGTTGATGAACTGAAATGACCAACAAGACACTCAACTTGGAGTAACCAGTATATACAGAAACCCATACGTCCATTTCCACTACATGTGAGTGAAACACGAAAATGTATAACAGCTCTGCGGAAAATCTGGTCTATGGTTAGAATTATGCAAGAAATCAAGAAGGAAATTTGGAAACAGGAATAAATATATCAGCTAAATATATGTAACCTATAAAATGCTACAGAAATTACTAGTAACGTCATCTGGCTTGAATGTTCAAATATAGATTTATTGAAATAAGTAGATGACTGTCTTTTGGAAGTTACATTGTGTAGTCTGGTAAAAGTTTACCGACGTCTCAGAGGTGTTTAGTGGTTCCATTTTCAGGGCGATAGGAAGAACATCTGAAATGTCTTTAAACTACTCCCAGATTACACGGCGCAACATTCCAGAAAACAGTCATTTTCATACTTGCCGCCGTGAGAAACTGAAACTCACCAGCTGAAATGAGAGTTAAAGATATGCTTCAATTTGGAGTAATTTGCAAATGCATTTTAAAGGTTTTACATATCTTACTTAATGAAGATATAACTCCGTAGTTTCAGAAACATATTTATTCTTCCGAAGCTGATTATAAATTATTTTCCCTTACATTTGGAGACACAACATATCGAAAAATACTTCAAATAAAATTTGTATTCGGAGTTCCGAATGAAATATATTATTTTCCAATTTCTTAGTACTATGAATATTCTTTGAGGAAAAATGTCTCGTACTGTATATAAAATTTTTTACGGAAAAAACGTAGGCCTAAATCGTCGGATTATGCAATCTCTTTTAGCTGAGATCATGTTTTGTTTCTATTATGCTAATGATGGCAATTGTGAACTTATGTTTTATAATTAGATTGTTTCTGAAAACAGTTTATCTGATAGTATAGTCTGCATTTCGCACCGTCGAACTTAAAATTCATTAACAGCCTATCGGCCTGCTGTTTGTTTTGTAATTCACATTTAATAAAAATTCGTGAAAGAACAGATATGAGTTTAAATAATATAAACAACATTCTAATGATGGACCACATCACTACCAATGTTAAAAACGTTGATTATGGGCTCATTACAATTTTCATATATTTTAATCTTAATAGTTAATCTGAATTAAAACTTTAAATCCAATGCATTTGTAATCACGTTACGTGTACACCAATAACACAAAATACCAGACTTATCTCTGCGACTTTCGGTATAATCTAACTGATAAAATAGTTCAGCGATTCATATAAATCTTGCTAGCCTCGCAATACAGACTGTACATTTGAATTAAATTTGGTATCCGAAGTTATTACATAAACTTAGAAGGTTTAGAAGGTATGAAGACGTTACAAGGTCACTGCCGTCCACTAACCTACTAAGACAAATAGCGTGGTAGTGCTGCTCCGACAGATTCTTGACACGTAACAATAATCTTTATTACAGTTTCTCTCTAGCAGAAAGAGGAGTTGTTGCATAAACACTTGTAGAAACTACAAACATAATGCGGTTGAAAAATCCAACATAACTTAACCAAGTTTGCAGATTAGGGGACCTGAATAATGGATACGATCCTAGTTAGTACGATTCCTACGTTTCAAACGCAGACTAGTGGCCGTAATTTTAACTACAACAAATCTGAAAGACTGACAATTCAAACGAAGGTTGCCAAGTACAGGAACATTATGCTGACATAAACGTTAAGATGGAAAGGAGATGATCGATGCTACTCTCGTTACTGATACAGTTCCTGACACACCCCATCTCAGCACTTCTTCCTACGGGATTTCCTTAATGCTCTTCCCGCCCTTCACAGAGACGTCAGCAAGACAAATGATCTATGATTCAAAAGGAAGTTGCTATTATAATTATACGTTACTTTTTCCTCGTGATTCAAATGTTTGAATTTTGTTAAGCATTGTAAGGACATAAAGACCTTCTGTCCATTACGTAGGGATTCAATATTTTGCAGTAGGAATAAGGACCTATACATATGTTTCGGAGATACCAGGTTCAAATCTCCACAGTATTACCGATTATCCTAAATTTGTTTTCCTTGGTTTCCTTCATTGTCTCTAGACCATTGCTGGAATGGTACTATCAGACATAGCACGACCATCTTCGTCCAAATTCTTACCTACTTCCTATTCGTGGTCTACGTACCATATCTTTCGGCAGTAAATAAGTTTAATTGACGGTACGTTATTAACCATCCGTGTTATTTAAATTTCAACCGGATTTTAAATGAAACTGAAGCGGAACATCTAGGAGGCAATGAAATACAAATTAAATTGTGGATCACTGATTCTAGAGGATTCTATCGATGATAAACCTCTGTATCATAATTAGTGCTACAGAGTTTCCGGGTTTTCTCCACTGGAGAATTGATTCGACTTTGAAACCTTGAAGTCATGCTGAACGCTGTCCAAAAAACATCGTCCCTTACTCCAAATGTTCCCACTGTTGGAGCATTTTGTATATACAGTAGATTCCGGTTAATTGGGCTATCGGTTAATCGGGGCAGCCGCTTAATTGGACCAAAGTGTTCTCGTACCGATGTGTCCCATTTAACCGGAATCCCCTGTATTGATATCGATATTACTGGCGTGTTACCTTCGATCCTGCGAAAAAACTAAATTCTATACAAGCTATGAAATAATAGAGAAGAAGAATGATATGAAAGGCCAGAAAGCTAGAGAACTAATGCAGATCTGAGAGTCAGCTGATATTCCTATACCGCGTATTACAATGGCTGTGCGCTTGCGCAGACAGGTACTTCTGTTTGAAGGTCGAATCAATTCTCTGCTGAGACTGTGTTTGCCGGGAGTCCTGAGTCAGACGGTCGGCTTTTGGCGGTGCGTTTGGCAGGTATATGATTTTAGTCGCCCTGAATACGTTCTGATATAAAATTTAGTTTTTAATAAATTGTATAAATTTCGTATTTACATGCGAGCTACAAAGGTAATGCTGTAATAAATTGTATAGCTGTTCAAAACAAAAAGGTTTATTTCTGTCAAATACGCCAATATTATTTTATAAAACAGTTAATACATCCTTCTAAATCGTGGTAAAATGTAAGTATCTAGGAACAAGAGTCTGAAAATAAATGAATTCAAGAAGAAGTTAAGCGCACCGAGACTTATTCAGTCAAGATGTGTCGCTATTCATCTTCCGTCTCATCACATTTAATATTAAATTACATTTGTTCAACGCTTATTACTTTTAATGTCACTCTTATTATTTATTACTATTTCATAAATGTTGATTATAAGAACATTTCTCTACGAACTCTAATGCTTATTACAGTTACTAGAAGCGCAATTAAGCTTGAAGAGTATGAACAATGTTTGTGTAAAACATAAAACCACTGGAAGCTATTTTAATATTATCTTCCCATTTATGTCTAGGTCTCCAAGTATTTTCCTCTTTCCAGGTTATCCGAGTTAAATTTTGTATGCATTTTCGACTTCCAGCGCTTGCTGAATATGCCGGTAAATTTGTATGAAAACCACCTTAATAAGATTTGGTTAAGTTATATTACGATATTCCTCATTATCCACACACAACTTTACAATATTACGTGATTCGGGTAAACTGTATTTTCGCGTGCCGTCACGTGGATGATATTGAGAAAACTTGTGTTAGGTAACAACAGAAAATTGAGGTCCATATCAATTGTCAGTACTTGGCTGTCAGTTAATAGGTTCTCTTGTTGATTCAAACTACATTTACTAAGAAAGGCGCTGCGTGAATGGAGCTAATATTCTGCGACTTCCAGACCCTTCCAGTGCCCTTTGAGCCTAACCTTAGCAACCTGTATACTGTTCCACTGGATAAAACAACACGTTGTTGGACCAGTGTTTGTACTGCCTCAATCCCAACCAGACATCGCCTGACCAAGAGGTTATATGAGGGTAGACATTGGCAAAGGCAGCAACAAATTACACACATCCGGTTGAGAGAAGCCCCAGTCCTGTTAAGCGGGCAGCCGATTTCAACCCTGCAAGGCTCCCAGTTTTCTCATTACATGCTACACTAATTCTAAAGAGCTTTTGCCACGTCCTGCAAGTTAAAATATTCCAGCACAAGTGTACAGGGCAATTTTCATGCAGCGAACACAGTTGAAGTCAGGGTATTTCAAACTCTGCACGGAATGGGCCACATCTGTTCAACAGAAGATTCTAATTTTTACATAACAAAGCGTTTCTATACAGCTGTAAACACAATGTTTAACACGAGCACTGCCAAGCAGAACACAATGTATGAACTTGGTAGTTGGTGAGTCGGTGACATACAGAGTTCAGTTATAACTCGGTTTGTGTTCGGCAGAATTAGCGCGGGAAACCTTTCAATGTGGTTACAAATAATCCGGGAGTGTTTTAAAATAAACCACGATATTTCCCTTTCCATTTCATTGCTAGTATTACTATATTTTTCCCTTCAACCCAATTAACAAGAGAACAGACTAAAAGTACAGTGCATGTGTCTTCTTTTAAAAGTTGACAGTCAGTCGGTCAAAATATTAATTGTTTTTATAAAACCCGAAGGTCCATTGCCGCATTTACAACTATCTGCCAGTGGACCCGATTCTGGGCCAAATACTATATTTTGGCCACACCTTTACGCCCAGTTTTTCTAAGACCCACTATAGGCTTAACATTTTTCTCCCATCTGCCCCTAGATAAATTAACTCTGCAGTTGACTGGTTAGCATTTTACTTCGTAATCGGAAGATTTCGGTTTAAAAATCTCTGCCTAGAGATAGCCTATCCTGACAGGTTTTCTTTGGCTTCCTTAGTCCCTCAAAGAACGAGGTGGGGTAATACCTTAAATTAGGCCACGGTCGTTTCATTCCACATTACTTCTAGTTACTTTGGCATTAGTTTTACTGCCATTCATTGCTAGATGTTCTGAAATATAGACAGTACCGTTGCATGGACTATAAATAAATATATGTACCTAAGCGTTTCAAGCAGTCTCACACCATTAAGAAAATTAGTAAAAGTTCTATGATTATTTATTACTTTTTCCAAACATGTTAAAATATACCGTTCATCTCATTCTCTTTTATTTAATTGTTTCAATAAAAACAACCGATTTTAAAACTCCTCTTTTTGTATATGTAATCCACACAGCTATCGAAGTGTCGCTAAATAAACGTATATCTCATCTAGCATATATGTTCGTAATTACAACCCTTGTAAAAGCGTTGTAGCCAGCCGTTTAAACTGAAATATCCTTTCGCCGTCTTTACTACGGCCAAAAGAATCTCATGACACTCTCACGATAACCTTTTACGTGACATATCAATTCCCAACTGAGTACAGGAAACTGTTTCTCTTCTGTCATACAAAAACGTCCACATAGCACAGTGATATCAAAGAGAACGCTTGCCGACAGAGAAACAGCCAGGAACTGAGCAAGCTTACTCTTATTCCTCAAGGATCCACTTTAAAAGAGGGGTCACGTCTGACTAGCGCTTTGTAGCCGCAGCCAACTTTTAAATAAATGGAGTCTTTTCATTGCACTCACTGTTCTTCCATCTACATATATTGACACAAGAGTTAAAGGTATAAAAACTTTGTTTACAATTTTTATTTTATCATATAAAAATTGTCAATTAAGGGGTGTCACACCATTTTGTATTCCCCTCTAAACAAAATTATCAGAAAAGAAGACGTTACCTTGGGTCCGATCTGTAATGCTCCTAAGATGAAATTATGTTATAATAGAAACTGCTCAAGTAAGCAGATCTGATATCGGTATTAAATAATGAATTTTAATGAGAGAGTGCAAGGGCATGTAAAATCAGTTATAGAAATAAAACATAACTGATCGATCTTTAGAAGTGGTTGCTTCGATTTTGTTCATAGTCCATGTTTCGAAAATTAGATCTTCCGTCTTCGGCTAGTTTGATTTCCGTGGTTCTAAAAATTTGTCTAAACAAACACAAATTAAAAGCGTTCTTAAATACTTCGGAAGTAATGTTTTTCTAAGAGAAAAAAATAAAGTGGGAATAGACTATATTATGAAAAGAGAAACCTGACATTGTTATGGTACTGAAATCTTTAACACTGGAATAGGCTAAACTTTTAGTTGGGACCGACGTTACAAGTAATGCAAACATAATTTTGTGTTGAGAACTTACTGAAGGACTAGGACAAATTTCGGGAGTTAAAATTTGAAAAGTAATGGCGAAAACTTTATTTGTAAAAAAGTTTAGAAAATAAAAGTACCTCCCTAACGTATGAACCAAATACTGCTCACTATATGTGGGTCTACATCCGCCGACTTGCTCAGAACACTCACAGCTGGTCCCAGTATTAACATTCCCGTCTGTTCATTTGTTGAAATACGCCATCACGACTTTCTACCCGATGTCACTTTCGTTGGCGTATTTTCCCAAGCATTAAGATTGCGTTTCACTATTGCATTTTACCATAAAATTATATACATGTATGTGTCTCACTGTTCGGCTACTGTTTTACGTAATAATGCTCCTCTAACTGAATTTATTACACAGCATGGTTTTCTCTCTAGAAGCCGCAGACTTTCAGCAATAAAACCACTTTTTAGCACCGGTGGTGATCACATGTTGCCTCAGCCCTTGTGTAACTGCATCCCGCCACATACGGTGGTGGAAGTGGTCGTCCTCAGCTTCAACTGGACACGATGCTCGAAACTGGAGAACGCACGTTGGGGCATGTCTGCAATCTCCTGGTGAACGTTTTCTTTGACAACGTTGGTGATGCAAGGCTTGTACTTGTAAAATTTTCCCTTCAGTAGAACCCCTAGGATAACGTCTTGGGGTATATCGGCCAGAGATCTTTTGATGTAAACAGATCTACAAAAAATGTGGAATTGTAGCATCGCGTCCAGCTGTGCATGGACGCCAGGGACGACTGTTTTCAGCACCTTTTATGGCAGGTCACAAGGGCTGAGGTCTGCACCGATCACATGCTTTTTACTATCGGTGCACATATAGTGGTTTCATTGCTGAAAGTGTGCGGCTTCTAGAGAGAGGATCATCCTGCAATTTATGGCTTTGAATAAGAAAGAACATAAAGATTTGTGAAAGATGAGTTGGGAAGACGTGTGAATGCAGTTTCTTATTTGAAGTTTGCATCCAAATACTTTCCTGAAGGTTCAGAGTAGCGCTAACCGCTTTACTATGACAATCGATTTCAACAACGTTGGTTACTTAACGAAGCTGTTTAGTGTCGAATGATATGAAGGGGTGAACATTATAGTCGAATTGAAAGAACTTGTTCACTGAACGAATCGACCTATATCTGTTTCAAATTACTTCAGACATTCGAATAGAAGGACTGAAGGAAACCACGAAAGATCTCAGTTAAGATTGCCCATCTCGAGGCCAGTATTTGAAGCCAGGACATTCCCAATAAGAAATAGGACTTTCGGCAGCATCTTCTAGTCCTATAACAGGCAACTTCTCGATTGTCAAAAGAACTATCAATAGCTGAAGGAGGAATTTTTGCCTTGGAGTTAGTTTCCCACTATTGATTGGTTGTTAGTCTTGTGGGGATAGCAGATCGAGAAGCGTGGTGGTGATACAAGAAATGACGGAAGGACAGATTTTTGCCTCCCCATCCTTATTTGTTCAGTTGCTTCGGCTGGTTTTTGTCCCCACCCTCCAGGTAAATAATCGTAGGGGCAGACATATAGAGTATCGGAGTCTGTTCTATTCAGTGGTTGAATGCAAGAGTTACAAACACAGATCTGTCCCATAAAGGTGGTAGCTTTATTCCCACTGAATATAAAGCTTATTAATTTAATTTCAGGAAGCTTTAAAATTGTTGGCAGTAACCAAGTATTAATCACTGAATCGTACAAATACTTCATACTCACACACACTCATTACAATTTATATCAGTTCTGGCAGGCAGTTTTAGAGGATAAACTACTTTTCTTCACATCTTTTGGACATCATACAAATTTAATATCAGTGAATTCTGGGAAGGAAGTACAGCGCCTGCTTTCTTTAATATGGTTCAATCCATGGGGTGAGACCACCAAGAAGTACAAATAATAAAGAACACAACTTACATGTATTCAAGTTCGATACATTCGCATCTAAAAGTTGCAAAAATTCTCCGAAAAGCTTCGTTATGCCCTTCTGCCTGTTCACATCTACTAAGTCGAGAAAAGCTGAAATCGTGAAATTGTGTGTTAGTAAATCGTAATTAAATCTGCAGGCACGCTCCAATTTTGGTTAAATTCTACCAACAGCAACTAGTATACGATGCGAAGACCTTCATGTGTTTCTGCGCGCGGAAGTAACTAAGTGGGGAATACCCAATAGGTTAATTATCACATATCACGTCATCACCAAAATCAGACAGACGCCAGCCTCCAAAAGATTCTTTGTCACAAAATAAATCTGACGTCACTTGCGTCACACGCAAAGGACTGACTAAAGTGCCAGAATTGTTACGATCTGCATACATTTCCTAGCTTGTACATAATTTCAACTAGCATGGGTTCCTACCATGCGTAAAGTCAGTCTATGTAACACCGAAGTTATAAGTTATTGCACAAGATGCAAATAATAACCACAACACGCCGGGCATTATGATATGCATATCAAGGGAATAACCCTGGAGCCAAACATCTGTTGTGTTTGCGTAGTCTATAATATCCTGTTACTATATGGACACAAAGCCGTCATGTGGCACAGGAAACTAAGCTTCGTAAAACCAATTCGTATGTTATGCTGTAGAACAATAACCAAGACAAATGATCGCCTAAAGTAAAGAGCATACAATAAAACTAATCCATCTCTGTGAGTCGTGCCCTTACGCGTGACCCAGGACACTTCAACATCTAACACAGCCTCACTGTGACTCTCATACCTGAAATACCGAGCTGCAAAACCCACACTGATGTACATTTTAAACTGTTTTGCAGTAATAAAAACCATTCGACTGCAGACAGATTGTCTACATTCACTTGACGACACGTTGCAAAAAATATATCTGCTGTTACCAAGCGAGCAAACGCCATTATAGAGAACATAACTTGTATTACCAGTCCCACCTCCTGTATAATAGAATGGAGGTCCCTGACTTCGATTCTCTGTCCCTTGCCCAGCTGACATGACTTAGGTATTTTGTATGTCTGCTTAGTCTCCCAAGAAAATTCTAGGCCAGTACCTTCAAAATGGACAACAGTTGTTTCGTTCCACACATTTCCTTTTACAATTTATTAGCTCATTCCACTCCATAACACATATTTTATGCAAATATAGAATCCTTTGAAGTTAACTAATAAATATCCAGAATCTAACTAGTATTTAGCACCTCCCATAATAAACTTACTTCTGCATAAAATAATCAACATTAAAGTTTGTCTGTGATATAACAAAAGATGACGCGAAAAAGTTTATCTGTTGGCATGAAGATAGTGGACCACGTTAATTTGCCAATTTACCTATATAAAGTAATAAAATATGCACAGGAAGACAAAGAAAAACAACGGAGCTTGAAGGATGAAGACAGGAGGTCAAAGTTAGAATGAAATTATGAACCGGTAGCTCGAAGATAGGCTGTTGAAATTAAAATTATGAGGCAAATTCGGGTATTAATTTATCTAATCTACATATATAGAAAGATTAAAAACATTACTTGTCATCTTGTAAACTTTTTAAAAATATTTTAAGCTCAGTGAAACAAGAAAAAATATAGACTTTCTAGACCTATAAACGAAAGTTCCGCTTGAGACCTAGCATAAAATAACATTAAAATTAAGAATAAATTTCGTATGTATGGCAGGCTGCAGTAAGGATGTTGATGAACCTTAATGTTTCATAACAAGAGGGAAGTTTATTTACATACCTTTCTGCTGCAAGTTCTCCGAGCCACTTATTTTTTGTGCTTCAGAGTTGCTAACAGTTTAAGTTATAGATGGGAAAGCAGAATATATGTATTCGTGAAAAAGTACTTAAGAAGTTATGTGCGTAAGATTTTATCTTCTCGCAGTGGCGTTAATAAAGACGACTGTCTTCTGTGATGTAGTTTGGTAGACGTTTACCGACGTTTCAAATGTCTTCGCCCTGATGATGGAAGCAGTACGCAAAAAACAGCCACGATCAAGAAGTTATGATGCTTTCCGCCAAGAATTCTAGACTTCGGGACGGATGAGACAAAGTAGTCGGCTTTACGATTCGGGCGCTTTGCCTCCCGGGAAAAAATTGCAGGTACCCTTAGAATAAAATACAGGCCTCGCTTCAGGAAGACCATTCCACCCCACACAAACCTTTATACACACCAAAACTAGGATTGAAACACGAAGTTATTTTGTCGTCTAAGTATTCTCATGAACTTAGGCAATGAAATTATTTTTGGACAGTTTTCGAGTAAAGGCACGATCCATATCAACATAAAACCTGCTTAAAATTATGGACGTGACTTAACATTCCCTGAAATACAACGAAATACGCGTAACACTCATTGGTACTAGAAAGCATCTTCTGTCATCCATGTTACCGTCTTTTTTGCTGGTAATCGAGATGTACGACTTGTTACTTGTTTAGCAGATGGAAATAAAATGACAATATTCAGCCTTCTCTGGTACGTGATATGTGTAATGCCTTATTTATTTTCGTGCGTTTAAGTATAATTAAGGTGTCTTAGATGGGCACTAAATTTGAATACCGAACTGTGGAAAAGTCTAATGCTTTCAGAATTAGTGACGAAGACTGTATTAGATGTTTGTTACGTAATATTCGCCCAATGATTAGAACTCTCTAAGTGAACAATCGAAAATTTATTATCTTTTTCAAGCATTATTATAGTAACGAAAATGAGGAAGAGTGAGTTAGATAGTACCTTATATGCAGCCAACATGAGAAAAATGATAATTTATTCAGAATTTTAGTCAGGGAACCTGAAAGAAGAAGCTTCTCGTGAGACATAAAACTTCGGAGAATAATACTAAATTTTATCTTAAAGAAATATCAAGTAAATATGATGGACGCTAATGTCTCTTGCGAACCGGAAATGAATTTCAGGCTTCATAAAATACTTAATTTCTTTAACGGCTTAGCGAGTATCAGCTTTTCAAAACGGACTTCTTTTCTCAGGCAGGTTAGGTTTTCGTGTATTTATGGTCTGGATATTTCTCAGACATTTCAGAAATTCATTAATGTATGAACCCTGAACGCGTCAGAATAAACAGTCCGGAGGACACCAAATAGTTTACAAATAGGGCCCCATTCACCTTCGCAGCGAAACGAAGAGGAAGAAGGTGGTGTGGTAGAACGATGGTACTTTTTCATCCGTCTCATTTCCCAATTTTCTTTTGATACGTTTTTATGGTGTTTCTTGTAACGTTCTTTTTTGTGCCGTGATACGAAGGTGGGATAGGAAGAAACGAGAGGATGGATAGCTATGTCTCTTCTGAGTACCATTTGTTTCGCCCCTTCATAATCTTCTTCCATCAGTTGACATGGGAAGAATGAACTGTGAGCAAGAAAGTCGCTTTGTGAATACTCTTCTTCATAAGCGAAGAAGGAGAAGAAGAAGAAGAAGAAGAAGAAGGCAGAAGAGCACTGTCAAATAAGGCAACGTTATCTTGTTCGTGCAATTGAAACATGCAGGAAAGGGAAAATAATACAGTAAGAACAGCAAGAGTAAATTTAATCATTCGAAAGCTTATCAGAATGTTGAATAAAATAGGTCATAGAACTCGAGGTTATATTGTACTCCCTTTTTATTTAACAATGCTTTCCCAGGTCCATAGGTTACATACCGTCGAACAGGAAATACTTATCGCCCTTATAATGGAAGCAGCAAGCACCTCTGAAATTTTAGTAAACGTCTAACAAACTACACGGTGCTATATCGCAGAAGAGAGCCATTTTCGCAATTCATACAGCCCGTCAAATATTACTATGGTCATCAAATAAACGAGTATGACGTTTAGTACACATTTCAGAAGACATTTGTACAATTTCGGTCAGAGAACCTGGTGGAAAGAAGGCACTGGGAGAAATTGGAATACATGCGAGGGAAATTAAAAGTGGATTCTTTTAAGAAATGTGGTGTAATGATGTTAACTTGATTCATCTGGTTCAAGGTAGGATCCACTGACAGACTCTTGTAAAAACGATAATGAACATTCGCGTTCCATAAACAAAGGGAAATTTCTTTCCTAGCTGAATAACTATTTCCATCCTAAGATGATTTCTCCTGCATAGAATTATAAACGGGTTTAGAGTGAAGCAATGTTAGAATATAATAGGAACAACTATATAAAACAAATAATTACACTGCATGATGTAGAGATTCTATGGACGTAATGATCCTCACAGATTTGAATCCTTAATCGCTGGGAAGAGACGATAGGTTCTCCAGTAACCACGCAGCTATACGTTCAATGTCTTTTAGAAGAATAGTACAAATGCCACCAGTTATAACTTCAGTGACCCGTAAATGGATTTGTCGTTTGACTGATCCATGCGAGGGACTGCGGGATTTCGGTGGCTGATTGAGGGATGGCCAGCCCTCCAGACCGAGAGCCTGTAAGCTGCTACTGTCATGTATCATTCGAGCCGTTCTTGTCGCGTATAACGTGGCCAGTTCTCTCACTCAGGGGTGCCATATACATCCCACTGCGCCCAGCGCAACTCCCTAAATTATTACGAATACGTAGCACAATAAAAAGGTCATAAAATGAGGGGTTTATGTGTAAAACAGAAATGGAAGACGAGGCAGACCAACACATATTTTTCTCCAGATGCATTAATTTCGATTTTATAACAACAATTCAAACAGAATATATGGGTATATTTAAGTATTTTTGTCAAAAATATAAAAATATACATATAAACAACAATCATCCAGCTTAATAACACCAAAGTTAAATTTATTGAAACGAAAAATGGAATATTTACGTGAAACCTATGCAATGACATCATTAGCTATTTTTATTTTCTGTTCTTAAATAAATTAATAAGAGAACTAAACTGATATAAGCAAGTTGAAAAATTAGTTTATTCAATAATTTAACTTCACTAGAATATTCTTGATTTGAATTTATTTCAGATAAAAATTTATTATAATAAACATAATCGACTAAACTCCACACAGACACATGCCATATTACTTCCCTATTACTTACTTAATTATTAAAACAAGTTTTATTAAATTGTTTCAATAATCAATATTTATATAGTAGATTTATTCTTCAAAAGATAATATGTACTTTACTTCTCAAAAAATTCAACGAGTTTTATCAAACCCAAAGTTTCAAGACCATGTTTACAAGAGCCCGAAACTGGGCTCTATCCTAAGTCACATTAATCCAGTCACCGTCTCCATATCTTATTTCCTCAGAACCATTTTTAATATTATCCTCTCGTCTACGTCAAGGTTTCCCAGGTGATTATTTTCCTTGGAACTTCCCAATTAAATTTCTGTACGCAGACTATTTCTCATTTTCGCACTGGGTGCCATATGTTTCACCCAGTTCGTTCCACCAGACTTAATCATCCTGACGTGACCTGTAATCGCACTTAACCTAACAGCTGAAGAAACAAGCTCCTCTACCTCAGCCGGCTGCTAAAATCTACAACAGCTATATAATCCTCTAATTAATTACGGAAACAAATAGAAAATCTCTCTCATTCTTGGAAAATATGAACTCATAATGCCATACATTATTACATTGTGTCCCTTAATTCAGCCAATTAATTCCTGAACGGCAATTTCTCTGTGAAGAAAATATGACGGGAAAGGCGACATGCCATTTGCAGGGTGTATATTTATTGACGGCAGTCTTGATACATAAAGTAATCTCTCTCAGCATAAATGCTCCAGCAGGGGCGATATTAATTACTTTCCTCCGCTGAGAAAGCGAGAGGTTGTTGCCAGATCGGGTTATAGTAACTCACTAAAGTAATGATAAAACCTGACTACTCAACACAGCTAATACAGAAGGCCGCCATTACTGAAGATTCTAAACTATCTGCATCCAGATCACATGCACGGAAACTCTTTACCAAAGATTTATTTATTAATTGCATAAGTTGAAAAAGCGGAATAAGCATCCGCTTGTTAATTAAGAAAACGAGACGATGTTGTGGGAAATTATCATGGCCTATTTTAAGTTAAGTTACTACCGCAGAATTTCGTTAAGAAGCAAAAGAAAAAATGACGACTCTCACTCGGGTTAGGCGATATTATATTTATTCAAATATTATCGTCTCACCGCTATCGCTGTGTGAGGTTTTATAACTAACTTGCTTCGCATCGCTGACTTGTTTAGTATTCCGGACGTTTCGGCTTTACCCGCCTCAGATCTTTTGTCATTTTATTGAATCCCTCCAGGCAAACTTAGATATAATACATGAGATGTGATTTTCTCATGGCGGTAAAGATGTCGATGTTGAACTTCAGGGTTATAGCTTCATGTGGATGCGTATAGACACCAGCGTTTCGAAAGAACATGTTGCCTTAGCCCTAAGATATAGGCAGTATGTTACTGCGAAACGTTGGTATCTGCTGAAGACCAACATCTACGCGGGGATAATATCTTAATTAAACTATCGTCGATAGATTTTGAATCACAACTTTTCCGAAATTTATAAAAATAACTAACACGACAAAGCAGAATTATGAAATATAAAACTGATCTAACTAGTCATGTGACTAATTAACTATCATCGTGGAGCGCAGTCTTTGTTGAAAAGCAGATATATTTTTGTTCACCATAAACCAAAAAATTAAACATGAACAAGGAATATAGTTACCCGAATTTTATAAAATAAAACTTCCTAAAACAAAAAATAATGAAAATAAAGTCTGAATTAATAACACAATGGAAACGGAAAATTGAGTTAGCCTTCGTCCACCGTAAGCAAACCCTTCACGTTTCAAGGTTTCCTTTACGTTACATGATTCACGGTGGAGAGAGAGAGAGATAAAGTGAGAAATCAAAAGAGATGGATGAAAGTCAATCAGAAAAGCAAAACGAATGAGGGTCCTGAACTCAGCTTATGTGACTGATCACCTGTCCCATAGTGTGACCTTGGGTGCTAACGATGCTCATCTGTCGTAACCTAGTCCTCGATCATACAGCTAAGAGATAACTGTTTCTTCACCGTTTCCCTACTCTTCTAGAGCATCACCAGCCAAGGTGAAATGTTGCTTTACATCTTCAGTGTTCATCCGTCAGGATTCTGAGTTAACACGGAGCGGGCTAGCAGACCCGTGACGTGTTTCACTCGCAATGGAGAAATCCCAGCCAGGAAGCGGCTATCGTAACAAGGTTCTTGTAATTTTCTCAGTCACTCCAGGAAGATTTAGAGATAATAGCTGTATTATAATGAAATATATCGCGAATTTAAAAGCTGAGAATAAGTTACTTATTATTCTATTATTAAAATCACATTTCTCTACATAGATGGAATAACAATATTGAAACGAACCTTAGGGAAACTGGATGAAAGTTTCAGGACTTGATTCGTCTGGCTCCGGGTGGGGACCGGTGGTGGGCTCTTGTAAACACGGCTATGAACATTCGGGTTACTTAACAGGCGGGAAAGCCTTGATTAACTCCCTACTATTGACTTCTCAATAAGGACTTTGCTCATGGAAGTAGTTTCGGTAAGATTCACTTTTGGTTTTTCCCTGATAATGTACTTTTTAAACATTCCATTGGAGTGGTGAAGCAAATTTAGCGTTGTATTAACGGAGTCGTCTTTTTAGTGCACACTCTTAAATAACAATTCCTTGTTTGCTCAAGTGTTATTTCAGTTATAAAAACTGAAGACTCTGAGCGGGGTGGGGGGGCCTTAATATCTATCGTTTGTTGCAAGAACCTTCCAAGATTACGTTACGTCAGATGAGTCAATGAGAACTCGTCTTTGACAGTTCTAGAGCCGGTCGCATCTCACACTTTCGAACCTAAGTAAATATTTTATTTATACTTTCGAACATGCAGATGGTGTGATAAAATCAAACACCACCACAATGAAACATTGACAGTGTTAGTCACACTGTCCACAATACCTTGTGTACCGAGGCGCGACAGTAACATCTCGTCTTCCATAATCGCAGTAGCCTTTCGTAATCCTGAATCGGAACGTCTGCAAATTTCCCCAGTCCCTGGAGCAGCTGACGCCAACACAGCACTTTCAATCAGGTCAAACTACTGTCCTTACTAGTCCGATGAACATGATCATCCTATGGATTCTTTCACGTGGTAAATAACTTCTGCAGTTGACAACATGAAGGAAAAAGACTACCAGGAAGACGTAGACGTAAATAGGAGGATTCCGAAGATATTAACATGGATGGAATAGCAACAAAATGGGAGGTTGTGGACTGGGTCAATGTGGCTCAGGACAGGAACCAATAATGGAAACGTGTGAAAACTTCCGTAAAAGACGGGGAATATTTTGACTCTTTAAGTGACTATTAAATTCTATAGAGGGACTATGATGCTTGGAGATAATCAGTTAGTTACCATTATGACGACATTAAACAATGTAGATCCAACCGAAAATTTGTGCAGTGATAGTAGGGGTAGATACACGCATCGGGGGGTCTCCACCATCCATCCTCAACTCTCTGGTTTGTCTGCATTACGATAGCAACCGTATTGTCACAGCTATAAAGGGCTTATTAAAGGCGACCCGGTAGGATATATTGGATCTCACAACAACGTCGTTCAATTCTGACGTGGAAAAACAGTTTCCCTGTTCCAGGCACTGACTCGAAAGAGGATGAAGGGAAGGGAAACGATGACAGCGCCATGTCGGATCAATCTGCGAAAATTCGTGATATATGCACTTGATGACTCAGAGAGAAGGGTTGCGTCCTGCTTTGTTTCTGGAGTTGGCGCGTTCATAACAGGAGGACAGCTTTTCGTGCACCGGGAAAGGCCGGAGACTTGAGTAATCGCAAAGCGACTCTAACTGGATTATTTAATAGGATATGAAGGATACGTGTGTCTAATTTCCATGCAAAACTACTCACTAACGCCAGAAGTTCCCAACCCCCAGTTACCAACAAACGTTTCCATATTTGACTTCATTTTCTTTTTGTATTAGAATTCAACAAAGAAAATAAACACATTCTGAATAGGCGAAGTTGTCCCTACGCTTAACTGGGCACCACAATATACGAACGTATGGGGGAGTGGAGTAAAAGTAGAAGTTTAAAGTTTTCGACGATAGTCCGTTATAATAAGCAAAATGGTCCTTCTGAACTTCGTCCATTGTTTAACGATTCTGCTTCTGTTATATTTTGAGGATCCAGTCCAGGTATCAGGTCCATATGTCTTTAAGATCAATCTCAATATCTTCTCATCTTCGTCTAGGTCTTCCCTTGAGTATTGCTTACTAAAGTTTTGTATATATCTTTTATTCCTGCGTGGTACATATCCGCCCTCCTGCCCTCTTTGATTTGGTTTCGCTCAGAACATTTATGAAGAATGCACATTATGAAAATCCTTATTATCTTTGTCATAATAGCCACGGGGTTAACTCGGCCTTCAGAATAAAAGTGAAGACCATGTCAAGTTCTTTCCATGCATCACAAAGCTTGGAGGAGATACAGATAACGATTAGTTTTATGGAGTGTAATGGATGGACCTGTTTGTCCTTATCTCGTCTTTCTGTCCCCTCTTTCACGGCTTCATTGCGTCTTGTCATGCATTTGTCGCACCTTCGGACTTAACAAGGATCATAAGCGAACCACTAACAAACAAATCTCCTGTCCAGTGGTCCCTCCGTCCTTCTTGGCTTATCCCGTACCACGAAGCCCTGCTTATGTATAATCTGTTCCCGAATTCAATCCCACATTCTGTTTTAAGATTATGCATTGATAATGATTTTGGGATTCCATTCCAACCAACACGACTGCACCTTATCTCTGCTCCTCCTTATTAACTGTAATGCTTATTTAATCTGAGACATCCAGGTCTAAAGTTCTTGTAATTCAAAGCACAGTTTTCTTCTTTCTCCGCCGGCTCTCCTTTAAAATTTTCTGAACTTTCTCCATATAATTGCATTTCATTTGTAGTTGAAGTGTCTTCTTTTATTCTATCCATCTTCTACGTGTTATTAAAATCACAGCGTTTTAGAAGTTTTTCCATTTCTCTCTTCAGGTAAAAGGAGGAAAAAGGTCTAAACTATTGAACGGACTGGATTTGCTAGCCTCAAACCTGGATACATTCCATTTAAAAATTTTCGCTGTCTGGAGTTTTTCCATCGTCTTTGTTTAAAATAAAAACCACGACGTTTCGGAAACCTGCTCTGTTTCCATCTTCAGACGAGAAAGAAGGTACCTACTTAGTGGGGGTCCGTCAGAAAAAGCTAGTCCCTGTCACTGGACCTTAACACTCGCCTCAAGAAGGAAACATAGCCAGTTTCCGAAACGTCGTGGTTTTTATTTTGAACAAAGACGATGGAGAAACCCCAGATAGCAAATAATTTTAAGTGTGATCCACCATCGTCAGAACCCTTCAGAATTGAATTACATTTAATTTATTCTTCCGGACTGGGGATCGACAGCCCATAAATGTGAGAACTTTGAAAACACAATGGCTGGAATTCAGGACCTTACGTGTCCTAAATCTCGCTGCAGTCATTTTTAAAATACGCCCACTACAAAGTTACATTTTATCGAACTTGTTGTGTTAAAAGTGAAGTATACAAATGAAGTGAACTTGACTTCAGTGACTCCATTATATCCGTGAGTCTGTAACACCCAATAATTTTAGAATCATTTCACATATTTTATAAAGCGCAGTATGAAAACCATGCCACTAGAGGTAAACCCACCTCAATGTTTCTAAATTTACGAACATAGAGAAAAAGCTATCCAAACTTCTGTTATGGGATTTGAATTTGCGCCACTCAATTTAGAGTGATAAAATACTGTGTGATCAAGCATGCCAAAAATGTGCAGACGCTGTTAAGGTATTTATCACAGAATGTAAATATACACTGTGGACGCGCGGATTCTAGTTAAAATGTGGTCTGATGGTGATTACTGATTAACCACTGAGTTAGGAATGTGATATTTCATATGAAAGAGATCATAAACATACAATTTTGGGTGAAATATTCTTCCTATTTTTAACAACCACATACATGTCAATGGTGGAAAACGTGTCTGTGAAACGCAAATTATGAACATATAATGATGCACTTAGCGGGTATATAACGTGCATGGCGAAATACGAAATACGTACAAAATTTTGGTTTGAAATCATGATAGAATTAGGCCATCCCTGAGACTCAGGTATACATGGCTGAATGATATTAAGATGGAAAGTCAGCGTTATAAGATCTTCTCGCACCTTCTGTTTTTATTTGAAAGTCATCGATTACCACGAGAAATTTAGTGCTCGGTGCTGTCATGTTCTGATCGTTTAAACGCCAGTTTATTGTTCTTGCCGCTTTTTCCAAGGGATTTCTGACAATACCGAAACAAAAAAATATGCTTGTAGTGTCGCGGTATTTCAGTTCAAAATATAGCAACAGAGGGGCCATAAAGCAAGCTGTATGACATCCATTGCTCGCATGCAAGAATTGTATTGTATATCTATCTACGAAACTGCGTTGTAACTCTACGACACAGGCAGACACGCACACACATGCTGTCGAACTTGAAACCGCAATTTATAACTGAAGAGGTTGCATGCATGAGAAGGCCCTACGCCAGGGCTGCACGTATAGACCTAATGTCTTCTCAGTTCCCAGTGGAATTCAGGCTCGAACGATCACACCATACGTCGATTCATTGCGTTCTGTCCTACTGTCCAATCGGACACAAGACTAAATTTTCAGTCCACAGTATCCATATACGATTGTATTATACATTTTAATTTCTAACTGAATGAGAGAAGGAATTCTTGTAATTTTAAAACAGTCAGTATTTAACTACAGCTTATTTGAAGAACAATTTGAGATAAATACGGACAATTTGGGCAACGGCTTACTTTTTCATTTTTTGTTTTGTCAACGGAATATAAGTCTGTATTCATTTCACAGTCACACTTAATAATCAACTTTATTATTTCAATACAGTTTATTAGACGAAAGACCCGCATAAATGGCTAGTTTCGTTAGTGAAGTGTGTGTGCTTGCATGTGTGTGACAGAGAGAGACAGAGATATAACCGGAAACTTAGAAGAGAATCGGGAATTTTGTGTTTACCAATCTCAAATTATATGATTATGTCTAACTAACCGAATATTATTTTGAAAATTTGGTATTCTGACATTCCCAATGTTATCCAACACCAAGAGTCGAGGATTTAATTTTTTAGCAGCAAAGCAATAATTCCTGTGTGGGACTCAAGCTTTGCGACTGTGTACGAAATGCGAGCCAGATATAGTTCTTGCACATTAACCTTTATTACCCCAGCTTGTACCGCGAGTCCAGAGCAGTATGATATCCAAGAAACGATTAACGAAAATGTGAATTTACATTTCTTAACTTCAAAAATGAATCCCTATAATTACTGCAGAAACTATAAGAGAACACAGTGCCTACATATTTTAGGAATCTGAAGTTAAATAAGAGCCAAGGTCATCTGGTTTCAAATAGACGTGTTTACGGCTGTGTTCTCTTCCTCTAGTGACACCCTACAACTAGTGATTGTCGTTTTGTTGGTTATCCTGATTTACCGCCTGTGCTATAATTCTACAGCCATCACTCATACGCCACTCCCAACGAACTGTCTGTCAATAAACCCGAGAAGAAAGCTCTGTAGTCCATGACTTCTCACGTTGTTTTAGATAAAACCAAATAGTTTCCTCAGGATTTATAAAAAAATTAACATTCTATACTGGACGACCTATTGTTACTCGTATGTGAAAAGTTAGCTTACCCTCCATTCTGTTATTTTATTTATTTATAGTTTATTAATAACGTTTTTCAGTAGCTCAGACTATACAGCGTCTTTTAAAAGGATGATAGTGAATAATGAATTGGAAAGGATGTGGAAGGAAGCGATCGTGTCCTAATTTAAAATTTAAAAAAAAACCGCATTTGGCTGGAGATACTGAGGAAAACCGCGAAAACCGTCAGTCAGGATAGGTCTCCGAGCCGAGATTTGAACCTGGGACCGAATACGAAGGAGTGATTTTGTTATTGTTTTGCGCAGGAATTTGTAAAGCATGGCGTCAATATTATACCATACACGTTGATCTTCGGAGTTCCTTCGAAAATGTGGGGAAGCACATAAAAATGCGTGTACCATAAACACACTTTCTTAAACATCATGCAAATTCAAAGGAAATGACTAATATTACTGAAAATATATACATCAATTTGTGAGTGTTACTAACATTAAGAATTCTAGTCTGTAAGTCCAAAATATAACAGGAAATTTCCTTAATTCCCACATGTGAAGAGAAAGGCGTCTCTAAATGATAACATCTGATTTGTAGCTTTTAAAGAGATAGGATTAGGCAGCTTAGCAGTATTTTTCTCATCCCCAATGGCACAGACACACGAGGGCACGAAGGTCCTGTCGGAGTCCTCCCGGCGTGGCTTAGGGACTTGCCGGATTTGCGGGAACCAACCTCGGGAAGAGGGACACAAGCATCAGGACTCCATATCCCCTCAGCTTTGTTCTCGTAATAATTGTTCCGGCTTCCTCCACAGATTACCTCACATTCCCACGCTAATTCAGCAATTCACATGTGGATGGATGCCTACACAACGCTTTGCGATTCAATTCAGAATCGTCATGACAACCTAATAGCGCCTCTATGAGGCGAAGGGCTTTTTCCACTCTGAATAGTAAAACGTGCTGTTTAGTCAAACTTTCGATTCAAAATGGATTAAGGAAAATGTCCTCAAAATACAGACAGAGAACTAAGCGTAGAAAATGAAGGCGTAATGGGAAGGAAGTGCATGTCCGCTTGTTCACATATATGTACATGCTTTGGCGTCCAGGTTTCGGCCACTGAGTAGGCGTTGTCAAATATGTAATTGAAAACTACATCATAACTCTTGGGAGAATCTTACTTTAGTTTGCGTGTGACATATTACTCCTATGTTACACAAAGCCAAAATATAACTAATTTTAGTCGCATTTGCAAATAAAAGTTGCAAAAATGGACCTATCAACTTCACCCTGTTTGGGAATCCCCACTCGGGGAACTCCCCAACATTTCTTAATGGTCAATATTAAACTCTGATAAACGCACTGAAATTGTTACGCTATTGCTTATAGTGTGCATATGTATATATATATATATATATATATCCTTGTTTTCGTCATAAACAGATAAACATTTGGTACTCCTATATGACATTTGATTTCATTAGGCTGTACAACTTTAATTTTCACCGACTTTAATATGGTTCCTATACAATCAGGATATATGTTGAAATCTAACGCAATAGAAACCGGTACCAAATGTGAAAATTACGGACAAAAATCAATCACTAAACTGCAGAATTATTAAATAAGATTTCAGGTTCTCATGTCGGCGAGTGTGAGTCTTCTGGGTTGTTACGCCGTACAGATTGGCATAAGTTTATCGACGTTTCAGAGATGCTTACTGCCTCTATCACTATTGCCTCAGGGCAATGCTACGTGGCCAAAACATATAAGACAGCCATATTTAGGATTATTGTCATAAACTTCTTACAGAAATTCTTGTTAAGGACTCACGACTGGAGAACGAAGCAGCAAATTTGCAATCTTGTTTGTATCAGTAAACTTTATGATTCATGTTCTTTATTAGAAGTAAAAGACATTCTGCTAGTCTGCAGATTTGGTACGATTTACGTGATAGAGCCGCTTTTATCCAGGCGCCTGAACTGCTGTTTGGTTGCGGAGGGGGGCGGGGGATCGGCGACGCAAGCCAAGATGCGGGTGTTTGGGTGGTTGCCTAAACTCCCGGGTGGGTGGATGCTACAGCGTGGCAGCATCTGTTCCAAGGTTATGAGCCCGTGTTTTCCAACTCATTGGACCCGGAGAGGTGACGGAAAGAGAGTGGAGGGGAATGGGAATGGGAATGGGGAATGGGGTAAAGGGGCTCATAGGGCTCTCGAGGGCATCTGTGTAAACGGGAAGATTTCGATAGTTAGACCACTGAGCAGTAAGAGTTAAGTGCAAACGGAAATAGAACAAGTGTCAAATAAAGAAAGGGTTGAATGCACAGATTCAGTTACTAGCAGAATAGTGGTCTTTCTAATTGTGTTTAAGAACACGTGACTTGTTTCCGACAATAAATTAAATTTATAGTTATTTTAATCTTGCTTTACCGCAGTTATGTTTTCAAATAATATAGTTCACAATGTTTTATCAGTATTATTTTCATTTCAGCTACATGCTAATCTGTTATTGTCCCTTCAAAGATCGGGTACTACATTGTTTTCCCATCACAATTTCTGCAGTATTTCCAGCTCTCTGCAACACGAGTCCGGCATGTTATGGCGAGGAGAGACCGAAATTTCACCTCCTGAGCCTACATTTATTTTCATCTTAGCTAAGTATCCCAATTCAGGTAGTGACGCTTTCTTGACTGCATAAATTATATAAGACAAATGGGAGCATGAGTTTTCGAAATAAATGGGTGGAATGTAATATCCGGGGAACACGTTTTAGATAGGAAGGATGGAGGAAGACCACAGTAAAAATCAATTATTAAAGTTGGCTACCCAAATGGGAATCGAAATAAGAATAAAATACAGGAGTCCGAAAAATTCAGGGTTCCTGAAAGTATCAGAACCACCTTTTATAAACTCTTTGGTAAATTGTACGGTGTGTAATGAGATTCTTTTTACCATTGCTTTCCAACTTTGCTATAGAATGTGCTACCGTTAAGGTCCAAGAAAACAAAGGAACTGAACATAATATAAACTTCTGATATATCCTGATAATGTTAATTTATTGAGTAAAAACAAATTTTATACAAGAAAGTAAGGAAACTGATCTAGAAGTAAACGGAAAGAAAACTAAATTTATATTCGTATCTCTTCACCAGACTACAGGACAAAATCATTATATAATCATAGATGATAAATCCTTTGAAAATTTGCCTAAGTTAAAATGTTTGGGAACAACATTTACATATCAGACCTGTATTCATGAGGACGTTAACAACAGACTGAATTCGAGGAATCTACTATCTAATATCGTAAGAATTAAAATAACCAGAATAAATATAATTTTAACTTTTGTACTGGTGTGAAACGAGGTCTCTTATTTTAAGGGAAGAGTACAGGTTGAAGGTATTTGAGAACAGGATAGCAAGGAGAATCTTTGTACCTAAGGAGGATGAAGTTACAGGATAAAAACGATTACATTTTGATAAAATCCTTATTTTGTACTTTTCATCAAATATTGAAAGGATGATAAAATCAAGAAGGTTAATATATACTGCATATAAAGCGCGCAAGGGGAAACAAGAACTGCGTAAAAATTTATACTGAAAAGCCTAAAGTCATGATATCACTTCGAAGACCTAGGCGTGTATGGGTAAATAATATTAAAATGGATCTTGGGGGAAATGGGATTTGGAAATGTGAATTGGATTCATGTAGCTTAGGATAGGGAACGATGGCGGGTTCTTGTGAACAGATAATGAAATTCAGGTTAGACAAAAAAGAGTAGAATTTCTTGACTTAGCATCCCAATAAAGATTCTGCCCTACAAAGTTATTTAAACAAAACTTTGTCTTCCCTTAACCCTTCCTACGCACTTTAGGTTATTAAGCGACACTGTATTAACTGCTAGAGACTTGGGGTGGAACCACTGACAGCCTGCTTTAAGGTTCTGGCATTGACCTTAAAGGACTACAGTAAACTACGCCAGGCTAGCTGGTGTGACTGTCGAGATTCAACCGAGCACCTCCCGAATAGAAACCAGTAGCTTTTATCCCTGCTTTGCAGTCCCTTACTTATGTTCAGTGATTTGTTTGTAGGGAGGCTATAGGGCCCCGAGAAAGGAATACGAAGGCCCCCCTTCTGCTATCCCATAAATCCCACGAGGACTGGCTGCGTTCTGAACACATCCACTTTGTGTGTCAGTAACAAGAGCATCAGCAACCCACATGCCTCGATGCACGTGTTCCTTAAAGACAGACGAATTGTAGACTGCCGAATTGAGGCAGGTGTGGTATTTCTAAACGTACGTTATTTGCGATTTTGTATACTGGACGCAGATTTATTCATATTCTATGGCGGAGCCTGCGACACTGCACAGTCATCAATAATTTTTACCAGATAGTTCATTAAATACAAAGCACACAGAATAACATGGGAAATATTTATTACAGAAATCCGTTGAGTAAGACATGGACTGACCTTTACATACGAACTAATATATATATATTAAAGTGTAATATTACTATTAGATTATACGAAAGACAGTGGACACAAGTTTAGATATATTCTTCTTACTTAACATAAATAGGCTCATGTAAAACAGGATATCAACACAGAACAATAAAGTCAATAATGGGCAGTTTGTATGGGAATTCTGAAGTACTGTCATGTCAGAATTCTAAAATGAGTTCTAAAGCGAAATTGAAAATCGATGTGATGTAGCGTCATGCTATTTAAACCATACAATTTACTAAAGAATTTAAAAATGTAAGTATGCCTTCGTCAAGCCGTTTTTTCCGGCATGCACTCACTTTGCACCAGCTCAGAATTAAGTTTGAATTTTAAAAAATCATATTTCCACTTTCTTGTAGATAGATGGACAACGGAATAAGTCAATATATACTCACGTGTGTTGCGTACGGAATAACTGCCTATTTCTTCCAAAACAAAGCCACGATTTCTTGGAATAAAATCAAAATTTTATCTTTTATTTGTTACTGACGAAGATGACATTTGTAATTATATTTTAATCTCATTCTAAACTATACAACCATTGCATTTTAAAAAATTTCGTTAACTATCCTAAGAATATATCAATTAATACAGTTTATGTAATCAATATGATCAGTGCTGAAATGTTGCGTGCTTGTTTCAAACACAGGTTTTACTACGAATTTTCTTGTGTAAAGTTAAACAAACACAATAAACGTGGAAAGCTTCTTTGGCAAAAGAATTCTACAACAGATAGACTTTCTTCTCCTTTTTGAGACAAGAGGAGATTAGTCTAAATACAATCCCGCTGTGAACTGAATTGAAGATTTTTTTATCATCAACTTCCCCAACTGTTCGACTTAGATCAGCAAAACCTCATGCTGTATAACATTTGTCAGACCGAAGCCCCATCACAATAATACTGTACGCCTGCAGAATTACGACTAGATTACACGCCTAGCAGAACTGTCGGAGAAGTTGCCGCATTTGGTTCACGACACATGGATCTGTAATTAACCACTGGATTCTAGAAGTACAATAGTAGCACTGAATTTTATTTATACGCGTTTTTCTGTTAATTCATTCAGCCATGCAATTGTTTATTGAAACTTCAGGGGTTCGATAGTCGGCAATGACAATGTTTTTGTCTTCTTTTAGAACGTTCTAACATAATTCGACCACAGATTGTGCAGAAAGAATGTCAGAATGTAAATTAAAGTGGAATCAAAATGTTACGAGACATCAGCACTGCGAGAGCAAAGACGCAGAAAGAAATTGCTCATTATGACGAAGATCGGGAGTCTGACTCTGTACGGTAATAATAAAGCATAAAGAAGCCTCGCAACGTTGAAATTTCTGTTCGAGATTACATCTTCAAGAAAGGTTATTCAATTCGCCTGAAGATTTGAAGGTAAGAAAACATGTTATTATAACATACATGCTGAGTCTTGGAAAGCGGGAAAGAAATCGGAAGAAGCAGTCGGTCAAGTGTGGTCTATTCACTGGCAATCTCGATTTATGACATCAGTATCGACCAGAGCCACGCTGCTAGACTTCCAGTTGTGGCGGTGTGGTAGGGGTGGGGTTGTAACAGGATGAATTGGGAAGGGTAGTGGGATTATAGGCCTAATGCCAGTTGTCTGGTTGTCCAGCGTTGCAATAAGCAACAACAGTAGCAACAGAAGATGCAATAACGTAAGAAGGCAGATGGACCGAGTCATGTGGCGGAGTAGCTTCTCCGTTCTACCCCGCGTGCCGTTAGTCCCAACCAACTCCGAATATCCGCTCTAGCGAGTCTACGAAAATACACAGGGCTGGAGAATAACTGCCCATCTGGAAACCTACACAAGGACGATGCAGAAACATGACAGAGATAAAAAAAACACAATGAGAGGCTGAAGGAAAATCAAATTGAGAAACGAAAGGAGGTGAACGAAGGAGTAGGGCTGCAAAGGGTAGCAAAGGCACTATTTGTACGTGGTCCGTAGCAGAGACAATTGCATTTTGTCTAACGCTGAATTTGGAAGCACAAAGAATACGTTGCATGCATTACACAGTATAAAAAATAAAACAGCCCACGCATTTTAAACCACAATCTGCGCACAATACGTCTTCGAGTGCGTCTGACTCTCACAATATGGTTGGAAAAAATACACTGCGGCATTTGCTTATACTTCACACTTTCATGTATAAAATGTACGTATAATCAGATTCAGTCTTCATGCTACAAAGCATTGCTATGATTGTGAAGATGTCATCAGATATCGACACTATTAATATGCCATTTTACTCGTCAAAGTGTAAAATAAAATAAATTTCGATTATAGTAAACTCTGTAATTGTATAACACAAAATACACAGTTTTTTTTTCCAGAAGACGCTCCATCTTATTTGTATATATTTACTCTTAATTTTTGTGACACAAATGTTTATTTCTTATGGAATAATGTGTGAAGTGTTATCTACTAACCATGTATTTATTTTATAACTTTGGAATTGGAAACATATGAATCTTCTTTAACCCGTTGAACCCAAAGCTTGTCTATAAAATATTCATTAATTAAACCTGTACCGCATAAAACACAATTCTACACCATTACGAATACCAACTTGTCAATGCCGTTTAAGAAAACAGTCGCTGTTTATAATAAGAATCATACAAAACCCATAATTAGAAAATAATAAATAAAAATACATAAAAGATAAAAAATGAACAGTTACTGGTTGTTAAAGTAAGTGCGACATATATTTACCTGTGGGGCTGGATGTCATATACCAGTTGAAATATGCTTTAAGTAAACACTTAACTTTAATGTAAAGAAATTTCTTAATGAAGCAACGAAGTTCATTTTGTCAACAGCTTATATGCCACCTGAAAGCGTTTCCTGTTTGTAGGGCACTGAACTTTTTTCAGTCTCTGTGCCAGGTGTTCTCTTTTATTATATAACATCAACGCATAATGGTTACAAGTCCGCAATTCGAATTTCGCCTGCGATAATGACCATTCTGGCCAAGATTTTACGCGGTTTTCCTGTCGCCCTCCAGGCAATTGCTGGTATTACAGAGTGATTCAAAAGGTTAGAGCCAAACTGAAGGAGCTAGTAGGAGGGTAGCAAAGTACGATTATTTCAGCGGTATGTTATCAGACTTTCCTACCTTCAATGTCCTCGACTGACTCAGGATAACTTCGGAGGACATGGATTCCTATTCGAAAGTTGCTCTCTCTGAGTCTCTCTATACGCTCCTTCAATTTGGCCCTAACCTTTTGAATCACCCTGTATATTAACGCTCTATCTTTAAACCTTCTCAGTTAACCATTCATTTCATATTAGACACTTTTTAAAGTCTGCAGCTGTAAGGCGTCAACAAGAAAACAAACTTACTTTCTTTGTCGAATTGCACGTACAACTGATAATAAATGTCAGAACATAAGACGAAAGGAGGTGCTTCATTCTTATAAATACACTGTGAAAATGACATGTTGCTGTAGACAGCTTTCAGACGCAAATCGGTCATCTTCAGCGCCGATCCAAAATAAATAGTTGAACGAGACGAAATCGACTGTTAGCTTTTCACGGAGGGGGAGGGGGGGGGGAGGAGACTTCATGTAAGTCAACAGAATTTGTAAGCAATTCTTTTTTTTATTTTCACAGCCATGTACCCACACACCTGCTAGGAACTGCGCCACGTAATTCATAATCTGCAGTTTGAAAGTAAGTTGAAGGAACTGAGTCTGTAGTTTCCATAAGGGATAACGCTTCTTCTGATATTTAGCAGTAAATCCATATAAGACTATAGAAACGCTTCTGGACAAAAGCATAAGATGCCGGGTCTTAGCTGTGATAATATTTCGAATTTTATGATTGATCGTTAATCAGGTATCCTGTACATCTCTCTCTGTCCAACAAAATAGCCATTACAACTGCCCACCTCAGAGTTAATCATTCATCCTCTCGTCACAAGTTAGCAGTTGCCGAGAAATATTTTAGAGCAGTTGAAATAGCTCATTAGATTTACGCAACTGTGTAAACGAATACATTGTACGTCTGACTGCTTGTTTCTCTTCCTTGAAACATCAATACAACAATGATGATGATGATGTTCTGGGTTTTGGATCCGTGTAGATCCGTAGGTATATTCCAAAGTTTCGGAGAAACACGACGTTTGTCTTCAGGGTTTCAGTCGGAATATCAACATGTCCGTCCTCACCGCCGTGGAAATCTCGGAATCACAACGCAAAAACACGTCGAAAATTAACACAAAATTATTTTGTGACTTGAAGTATGCCACACTCTTTTGGTTAGGAGACGGCTATATAACTTACACACAGACCCTCACTTGTAATTGGGACATCATTTCATACGCCTTCATTATAAAATGGATAACCTAATAGCTATTTTTGCTTATCTGGAAGCGTTAGGTCAGACGAATCGTAAATTCGTTCATTAGTAAAATTCACTTCATGCACCGGTTATCGTCACTGAGATATTGTGAGGTTTTCAGTGCGTCCATTTAAGTGCCTGTAAATTATTTAAATGGGTTATTATAGCTTTCTTCGTCACCTATTCCATTCATTATTCACAACTGTCCTGTCTTTCAAAGCTTCATAACCTACGGATTGAAAACGTTTTGTCAAATAACAAAATCAGTAATTAGTGTTTACTTACGCATTTGTGGCTTATTTAATACATTGTTAGTAGCTCAGTTTAGATAACTAATGTTGAATGTCCGAGGGATTAATTTAAAATTAATTGGAAAGTACAGATCATGACCTAATTTAAGTTACTATGCTGTCATTTACCTGGAGGGACTAAGGAAAACGACAAAAGACTTCAGTTAGGATAGAAGGTCTCTCGGTAGAAACGCTCGGCCAATAATTAGTAGCTGACTTATTATATTGTACTTAATAATCTTGATGTTCTGTGATTCGAACACGAACGTAACTTTTGTTGCTGGGACTGGCTTTCGCCCAAGGCCGTACTTATTTCTTCAGAGCTCCAACCTAGCAATTATACTAACTTAGTACTTTTTCGGCTGCCAAGATAAATTTCTGTCTGCACGTGGCAATGCTTCATGAAACAAAACTTATATATTACATAAATGCCAAGACATCTGATACATCGATATCGGTAATCTGTCATGCACATAGAATGTTTCCTAATTATGTGTATCCGATTTCTTTGAAATTAAAATCTGAACAGTATTACTAGTATAAGTAATGATAAATTGTAAGTTAAAACTTGCACACTGCTTTTTGAGTTTTAATTAATGTTAGCAACTAGAATTATGTTTTACTGACATTCTCAAGAAAATGAAACATTTATCTTCTCTTTCTTTTACAATAAGTAAAAAATATGGAGAACGAATAAAGCAGAAAGAAAATAAACAGTGAGACGGTTATTGAGCTGCTTGGCCTAAGCAACCTGGCACTATTCTTTTACAATAAGTAAAAAATATGGAGAACGAATAAAGCAGAAAGAAAATAAACAGTGAGACGGTTATTGAGCTGCTTGGCCTAAGCAACCTGGCACTAGACGTAGGGGGGGGGGGGGGGGGGTGTTGCTAAGACATTCTCGCCCCAGTCTCCGAGACTGCATGGTGCCTGCCTTAGATCCCCCACACACCTGACTTGACTCCCATTCGGTCCATTCGCATCGATCTGTTTGTAGCGCAGAGCAACCCGAGAAGAAGAATCTAACATAATTCTCACTTTCCTCCAACCCCTCTCCTTCCAGCATAACATCACAGCACTACCAGTAAGAGCACAAAAGTTTCTGGACACTATCTTAACAGGGGATGCATATATCACACAGCCTGTCTCATACATTGGGCAACGGCTGATATCATTTCTGACTTTAAACTTCTGTTTCAGCATAATTAAACCATGTCTTGACTTTATAGGATGCCAAATTAAGTTAAAGTAAGTTTTAGGCATCATTACTTATCGATAATTTACTTTCATTGTCATATAACAAAAATGTGCATCTATGATATATAAAACAACTCGCGAAACTTTTCAAGCACTTGGGGTTTTCACTGCCGAATCTTTCTTTTCTGAGTAATTTTAATAAAGAAAATTTTGTAAGTTTTTGAGGTTTTCACAGCGGTGAGTAGGAAGATTTCTGTCTTCTGGGTTGTTGCGCTGTGTAGTCTGGTCGATGTTAACCAACGTTTCAGAGGTCATACTGACTCCGTCATCAGGGCGATGAGTATGAAGATTTCTGTCTTCTGGGTTGTTGCGCTGTGTAGTGTGGTCGATGTTTACCAACGTTTCAGAGGTCATACTGCCTCCGTCATCAGGGCGATGAGTATGAAGATTTCTGTCTTCTGGGTTGTTGCGCTGTGTAGTGTGGTCGATGTTTACCAACGTTTCAGAGGTCATACTG
>NW_019060339.1:286254-337738 GCF_000696155.1 Zootermopsis nevadensis | reverse complement strand
GACTAGACTACACAGCGCAACAACCCAGAAAACAGAAATCTTCAAAGAAAATTTTGTTTCAGATATTTCAGAGTAGAGTTGAATCCGTAACCAAGGCTGTTGAAATGTTCTATGACTGAATATCGCAGACGATTGATAAGTTGGTACACCGACTTCATATTAAGAAAATTTTGTCTTTCATGAAACATAACTGAGGACTTGTCCAATCGTTATATTTTATAGACTCTTATTGTGAAATAATAAAATGTGTAATGTCCTTTCTGATCCCAATGTTCATTATATTTACCAGCCAGGTTTATTTATTGAACCACTTTAAGCGGCTTTTTCCATAAAATTGATAACGTTGACACATGATGGGAAATGTGCATCCGAGTTTTTCATCTTGAAACTACTTAAAGAGTTACTATTAAATTTTCCAACTGGTTTAATTTTGGTTTATATCGGTCCAACGTAACCGCTACATTAAACATCAAACTTTGTTGATATACTCAAAAACGACTCATCATATAAAAGAATTTGGAAAGACTGTGGCTAAAACGTCGAAACCCTGAGAAAAGTGACCTGGATTTAAGTTGCCGTAAAGACAAATGGTCCTGGGATTATGGATTAAATGCTTTCTATGATATTTAACTATAGACCTACGCGAAGGATGTTCAGGTCGATGATAAGCTATGCCGAATGATAGATAGATCGATAATAACATTTTAACATTTGTCGAATTTGCGGTCAGTAAGACTACGGCCAGTCTACTAGGGTACAATAAATGGGCCTATGCAATATATTCGACATATATTATGTATGTGTCCCACTTGAAATTTAAATGTTTAACGTATGTAATAGTTTTAATCGAATTTGGGTTAGTGTTTTAAAAATGCAGTTCCTCCGAGATTAACATTTTACAACATAATATAACAGACTTGAAACACCTCTGCTGTTCCGTATGAAAGTAAAAGTAGAACTGGGTTTTATCGCCATCCTTAATGAGGTAGCTTGTAAATAATTCTGTAAGCGGATATAAAGTACATTGGGAAAAAAGGAAAGTAGCAAATCAAGCCCTTCCTATCTTAACGCCATGGTTTATGGATATCTCGAGAGATTGTCCACAGACTTAATGTGTTTTCCATTATTGATGAAATTAAGAGAGCTTCGCCATGGCGCAGTTCACAACAAAGCACTTACGCACCACGTGCTGTGTTTTCTCACAGTTCTTAATCCAAACCTCATGGGAAGCTGCCGATATGCGTGTCGTTATTTTTGTGATCTCTTGCGAGAGTATGGAATACGGCTCACAGGATTTTCCTGCAGCCAGTATAATATTTTTACACATAACGACAAAATTACAAAAGTGTTTTATACAAAGAATCGTATGCAAGAAGTTGCATTATGAACGAATCGTCTATATGTGAAAGGCGGAAAGGAATTTGGTTGAAGAAACCAAGAAAAATTTCCATATTGGGTCCTAACATAATGACAAACGTAGAAGCAGGAAAGTTTATCAATAAAATGTGGGCATCTGAATTAAGATAGAGCGAACATGGAATGTGAAATGTAAGGTAAGTCTAGTAACCTTTCAAGGACAAGTCCTCAGAAGAATAACCTGTTTAGAACGCCATATCAGAGAACAATAAGCCAAAGAGAACATAGCTGTCTACTAGGATGTAGAGCTGTATGATCTGATAGAAGTTTATTAACGTTCCAGAGGTCCTTGCTGCCTTAATCATATGGGCGATGTTCATGAAGAATATTATAGAAAGTTAAAGAAAGAGATTCACCATCTTCTCGTTATCAGTAAGGATTTAGTGATGGGATCCAGGGTGGGACGGACACACCACAATATTGTTTCAAAAGTAAATTGTTGTTGGTACCACTCCCACTGTACGACATTTAATTTATGTATAAAGATAAACAATTATTTGTAACTTCAAATATGTCCGTCACAGTTATTACTCAGAAAAATGTGTCTAGAAATATTTAATAAATCATTCCGTATTTCAAAGAAAACATTCATTAAAAATATCAGTTGTTTACTAAGAGTTATGCAAAATCCGCACATACATTCTGTGGGGAGAATGCAGAGTTCTTGATTATTATAACAGTTAGTACCCATAGTTACCACTGTTCTTTGGAGGGTTAAGAAAGACAGACATTTGAAGTGCGAGTCCTTCCAAATAACCGAATAACCTGCTTACAATGACCAGTGGGCCTACTGCCAACATTCCTTTCTGCGCGAGTGCAGGTTTAACCAATAAATTAGCCAGTAGGAGGGTTGGGAGACATTCACAGGGACTAATGGATTGGATAGCCGGAAATGGGACGAGACTTCGAGCACTCGACTGTCGATAATGAACCCTACAACTTCGAGAACAATATATATAGCGTGTGTAGCTCCCATTTCCTGTGTTATCACAGTTTCAGACCAATTTCTGATTATTGCGTTATAGAAAGTGCTTTTATTCAGAATGGACCCAAATTTATAAGAAAAAGTCGGTAGTTTTTCGCCATAATAATAATAATAACAATAATAATAATAACAATGTGATAGAGAATGGAAAAGAAAGATACAGAGGAACAATATCTGTGGATATAGGTTTTCTTCGGGATTTTAAAAACATGCTGAAAATTGCAATAACACTTTGTCAAGTACTCTGCAGGTAAAGCCTAGTTGAAATTAAAAGCATAACATTGTACCATTTAAGTCACTGTAACAGAAAACATCAAAACTTGTAACGTGTGAGAAATTCATAAATTTGTAAGATTTTAAGTTCTCATGGTGAAGATACTATCTTGTTCTCTTTGGTTGTGGCGCCATATGGACTTAAGCCCTAAAGTGGTACATAACTGAAGATACGTACTTTATAACCGAAAGAACAAAACACATACAGAGTGTCCACATAAAATCTCCCCCACTAACAAACAAATCGAAGCGAAACCTACGGCAGACAGAAACACGCGGTTTGCGGTACTCTGTAGAGCAACTCAAAAAGTTTGTCTTACAAAAGCATCAGCGTCTACTACATTTTATACATCTTTATTGCTATTAATGTCAACATTTGTTACTGAAATTCTTTAAAAGCAGAATTAAGGATCCATATTTATATTGTAACTGATTAGGAAACAATAATATGTGGGTGGCTGTGTTCAAACACTTCAACAGCGCTTACTTTCTAAATATTTATTAATTCAATAGAAATTTCCGACTTTTATCAGTACTTACAGACACACTGTAATTAACGCGGCTCCATTACCGACCGATCTCAAATTGTAAGAATGAACTAATCTTAAACATAAAGTTGTACTTCTCCAGTCTCTATAAAAAACGCTTTTTAGGGTCGGATAATACCTAGTTTCAAGTCACACTATGGTCCGATTACAATTGGCAAAGTTACAGGCTCATAGTTCGGGTTCTGATTTTTCGCGATTTTAAAATGTGAAACGCGCATATCTGGCACTTCGTTAATATGCGCACAGCGACTTCGTAGTGCGTCAGAGAATGTTCACAGAGGCTCATACATGCGAGTAGGCAGCAGACGTATTAATATTGACTGACAGACTTAAGTTTCGGTGGTTTTTTGAAGACGTCATATCATATAAATTTCGAATACGCGAAACATAGTTAACTACGAGTTATACTACCGTGATGCAACTCGAAAGTCATGTTCCTTCATAAATTACGTATTAACGCTAAAATACAACTATTATTTAGTTTCACTGCTCCCGAGAACGTATTAAGCCTACGGGCGCTTTGACCCAGGATGAATTGTTTCAAAGTTTCGGGTTGCTGTAATAAATTACATTAAATTTATTGGTTTCTGATGGAAGTTCTTGGGCACGACTTACTGAGCTACTTTGTTTAAATTCTTCTATATACAGTTATGTACATAAATGTCTTTCAAATACTCATGAACTAATTTGCATTTGACGGTAATTACTAAAGTTTGTGATAATTTATTCATTGCATTATCTTATTTTCATATAGTAAATTCTAATGTTACTATCCTTACATTAAAATATTATGTTAACATAAGAAATTCGCATGTTGCGATGAATATGCTCAATCTACTCCTCATCTTTAGCAAGTAACTTGCCGAATCGTAAATCCCAATTTTCGAAATACAGATTCAAAATTGTTCTCAGATTCTGAACGGATGTCATCCTTTACAGCAGGGGTGTCAACTAACACCCAGTATGCAGACTCACGTCATTTCATGTAGCCCATAATAGACAATGAGTATTACAGTACAACTTCCTTAAAATCATCAGTAAATACAATAATAAATAAGAAACACTGTACTTGGAATTTTTAATCATAAAATAAGACTCTTGGGTTTAAATAAAGTGATAAAAGTGGCCTCTAACATGAACGCCAGGAAACAAGTTTGACAGTACAATAATTTCAGTTTTCCATTTAAAATTGTAACAAAACGCTATTCATGCAGACGATTAAGTCAACAAAGAGAATGGTCGATTTTGGGATTTGCAAAATCCACTCATAATTACTGACAATCCCTCGAATTCCCGGTGAGTTACAGTGCGTTTGTTGTGTTCTTTCGACTAGTGACATTCGGCGCAGTGGCTTCTGAAATTTTGTACGAAATACATTTTGATGGTCGAGCTGCAGTTCGCATTGTAGACTTTATCCGACGTAATGACCTGTCGATGCGAATTATGATTCAGCGGTGGTGTGGGTTAGAGATTGAAAGGACCTGGGAGGGGAGGGGGTGCTACTCCTCTTTAAGTGGACTCTTTCGATTAGTGGTCTGTGTCTACATTGGGATCATTGTAAGGGATCTTACCCGCTTTCACCAAGACCATTATCTTATAGGCTAATAGAAAGAGGAATGGTTAAGAAAGGGTGCTGACTGAGTGAAAGGGCGGGCAACTTGGAGCACGGATAATGAATCGGCTAATTGCTGCAAAGGAGGGATAGGGGCGGGGGGGATGTGAATGCTGTTTGTTCTCGTTACGATCCGTCAGTATTGCAAGATGGATGGAGCTTCGTACACTGCTTACAATCGAACACTGGTAATTCTCTCACACTACACCCCACTCTCTTTCCACTTCTAGCTCATTCTTCCACCATGATGATGCGTTTTACTGTATAAAAACAACCCAATCCTTCTCTGCATTCACCAGCCCTCCTTTTTACAAACTCCGTGGTCCAGTACTGGAGATTTATCAGAGAGAAGGAAGAATTGTTTAATGTCTCGTAATAGAGACTTGTGTGAACTGTGTAAATTACACGTTGAGAAATTATATCATATGAAGACATTCACATTACGAGAATTGACCAGAAGATTAGAATTAGAGGTAATTTAGAATGTGAGGATTCGCAAGATGAAAATTATGAGAAAGCAACTGGGCTCAATTTAAAATACTGACCCAGAGTAAGAGCGAAGGGAAAATATGTAAAAATAAACCAGCCAGTTTTCGTGATCAGAATAGCATTTTTCCGTACTAAAAACAGACATAATCCTTTTGTTATACATATGCCTATATTAACTTGTTACATGTTACGAATGTGATACATCACCTAGAAACTGAATTTCTCTGTCTGAATGACCACATTAGTGAAATCTCTCCTTCCAAACCTCAACATCTGAAACCAACAGTTTTTTCTTCTTAAAAACCTGGAAATACTTTAGTGTAGAAAGCATATACATTGTCAAAACTTTTGGATATAATATCAAAAAAGCAGCCTCGCAATGTTGGCAGTTTCTAAATGAAAAACAATATTCCTTACATAATTTGAAGATATGTCTGTAATCTATCACCGTATAGAATTTCACACGCGTAACTCCGGTGATTCATTAGTTGTTGCTGTCAAATAAAGCTAAATAAAATTCCCGCAAAGCCGCCATGTTTACAAAACATTACATAAGAAACTTCATACTTTTCAATTACGTAGTACCACGAATAATTTCAAAATCCTATATTAAGTGGCGATTGTGTTGCTCCCCAACTCACAGAGATGATCATCGGCCTTCTGCATCATAATGTTTACACCATGTTTCGTGAATATCGGTTAAATAAGTAAAACGTAAAAGCGGAGAGATGCACAAACACTCAGAAAGCACGCTAATCTGAAAAGCTTACTTGCTTCCTCATGGAACGAATGTAGACTAACACGGATATTAAATATCTTTCTTGCTTGAAGTAAACCTCTTATAAGAAATATTATATCTTATGCACAAATGCAAAATGTGTTGCGTGTAGAGACGCTCAGAGCGTCTCTTTAGGCTGACTTTCTTATGCTTATTTGGAAAAGATTTAAACTTACTATGCTAGATAAACTAACATTTGTCTACACCCACTCAAAATAAATGCATCAAATGCATACTGCTTGTTTTGATTCTCAGAATAGACAACAGAAGTCATCTGAAGATTATCAGTATAAAATTGTAACGGTTATGTGGTGTATCTTCTTGGAGAAACAACCACGATTCAAAAATTTATTTGGACAAATTTAGTAATTTAAAAGTCAATTTTTAATCAGGCTCAAGTCGCCCTGTAGTAAGAAGAAGTCTTACATGAGTTTCGCCACTATTCTACAAGGTACTGTTTCTTTCTGTACCTTCGCCGATTTTTCCAGAATTTTATGTACGGTCATCATTTCTCTTTACATTCTGCAAATAACGGTAGAACAGCTACAGCGATGTTTATTTGCTAGCCTTGTGCATAAAGTCAGATGAACACAAAATCGTAAAATTTAACTACGCTTAATATGCACATACACTTGGTAGAGTTTAATTATTCATATCGCTAATCCTAAAATATCTAACCTATACAAACAGAAACTAAAAGGTACATAGATATAGATCCTATTACCTCAGAAGGCTATTGGGGAGATATGTTTTATTGTTAGGGCGACGGTATAAGCCGATTCAAGTTCTGAAAAGCATATGTAATCGTATCATTACAAGTCTATTACAATATCGCCTTTTCAGTCAACGCTGCGTTATTCTGTGAGTGAATGAAAAAACATGTACATGTACAGTGATTTAAGTTCTCTGTCCGGCATTTTCGAAACTTCGAAGAATATCGCTGTCTTTTTGATTTGATTCAAGTCAACTGGTAGTAATTTTGGCAAGAAAGGCTTAAAACACGAATAGGAAACAGTACTGCTCACTGCCCATTGATACTGATCTTTAAATAAAAATTGAAGATATTAATTAAGTCTAAATATCATGATCTGTATCAATTTTGTGTCATTATAGTCGTTATGACAACATTTATAAGAGTATTTCGGCTACTTTAATGCACTTACAATGTACGATTCGCCCAAGAATGGCTTATGCGGACAGTCAACATCTAGATTAATCGAAATCTTTAGCAGTTTTTGAGCTAAAATACTACCGACACTTTATGTAGTCATTTTATATATTTAATTTTAAACTAGCAAATGCATTAAAATTCATCTCTTATATGTTGGTATGGGCTACCTATTTGTTATTTATGTCCATTTGCAGCTATACACAGACAACAGAATATTAAAAATACCTGTTCCATATCAACATTTTGTAAGCGTATGTGAAAGCTAACAGACAAAAATTGCAATATCTGACAGACAACAAGTAAAGAACGAGAAAGGTTACAAACAATGAAAGTTTGGACATTAATGGTAATATAATAATAATAATAATAATAAGCTGTCATAAAATAAAATTATAAAATTATATAATATATGTGGCACTTGCTAAAAACAATATGTATCCCGGAAATAGCTGCTGCCCTATATACCTTGGGGACAAAGTCTGTCTATAAAATGGCGAATACATGGGATAATAATAATAAGCAGAATAAGAATAAGAATCTGTGATGTGTTCCGCAGTGTTCAACTGAATTGTCAAATAACAGAGGTCAACAAAATAAATATTTAGTAAATTTCTCAAATGGCATATTGATTATTTATATACCTATATAAAGACCCTTATTAACATATTGCGACGATAATCTTGTCTTAACGCTCCTGCGAAAGCTCGAATAGCCCAATCATTCCCGAGACGTATCTAGTGTCTCATTTTGCTATGTGTACGGTTAGGATATTCAGAAGCAAGAATAGGCTTCTAAAAATCTCAGTCCACGACTTTTTCAATACAGTATTCGAAAACAGAGCTTCGGAACTTCGTTTATCAATATCTGAGAAAACATGAAAAAGAAGACCTTAACAGCAACAAATAACAGTTCTTCGCTGGCGGAAAGCTGGTTGCTCCGTAGTTTCCGTATTCTGTTCTTTGCCTGTACCGGTAATTGGGAAGTTCTGTTAGGATGACGAGTAGAAGACCTGATTTCGTTGTTTGACTGTCTTCAGGGCGACGTGCGTGTGATTCACGCTCGGGCGTGGACTCATAAGTTCACACAAAGGGGACTTCCCCCTCTCCGACCTACACCAACACCTTTCAGACTATGGCTCTACAAGAAAGATGATGATGAAGTAAAAATGACATGTCCATTCCACTTTCGTCATTCATCTGCCTGTCGTCAAACGGCGCTCCGATCGAATTACGACCGATGTTTTAATTACGCAAACAAAAGAACTCCGTGCTTCAGGAAATTTCTTGACAAGATGGTCAAGAAATTTCCTGCTTTTGTGGAAATCAGATGTTCGTCACAATACTTACAAAAGCCTGAAAATTCAAAACTATTTCAAGCCAACCAAACTCACTACTCAATGTCTACATACGACTACTTCCTGCCTGTGTTTGCGATGTGTATATGACGTCTCTTAAAAAGCAGCACAGATTTCCAAGTAAACATTCACCAGTTTTATGAACTTTTAAATCTCCTTATATAGTATTTTCTTACAACCAAGTAACATTATCATATTTTATGACAGAATAAAACGATCAACCGCAATAAAATTTTAAAATAATCTTCTGGAACTGTCGTATCCAATACATAAATTCTTCTCAAAGTTTCTTTTTCTTTTATTGGCATCACACACCTTTCATTGTTAAAACCACAATTTTCGACTGGCTAAATAGGCCAAATACAAATAATTTAATAATGTGAACAGACTCGAGGAAAAATCTTCATTTTATTGCTCATTAAATTGCCACTCTAGTTAGCGACTGAACATAACCAGTATGCGGTAGTTTCATGTTAGTTCATTCACAGAACTGAATGACCATTTTACCATAAAATTATTTCAGTACACTACGTTAATGTAAAGCTCGCTTTTCTAAAGTTCTCATCTATTTCTGTTTATAATTTTTGTTATAGGCCCTACTACTTTACGAATTTCAGCAGTACCATATGCATACGCAAACTTCTCTACAGCTTAAGATTTCACGATATGAGGGGGTTCCAAAAATGTTTTAATATTAAATTTAATCTATTATTCAAATACGGTTTATCTTAGCTTCGAACAGCTATCTTTATTAATCAGTGCTAGAAAAATGCTTTAATTTACACCAGGTTCATGTTTATGTTTCAATATTCCCTTAACTCAAAATAATAAATACAAATTTCGATTTTAGAATTTTTGGGGCCTCGTAAACTTGACATATCTTAGGGACTCAGGAGGTCGATATTCGGTACTGGTTTTCGGATATCACCCAAGATTTCGCAAGATGGTCTTTGTTTTTATTTGTGATTTACAGTAGTTATAGTAATCTTACATCTTAACAGTCAATCCAGCATTACTGTCGTCTGTTATATCACGTACTGTCCTGCAGAGTTCTCTAGTTTCAACTCACTTTCAAGTAGCAGATGACTGTCGACGCCGGAAACTTTATTAATAGCAGAAGGCAAACCGAGTTATAGGTGAAAGGTGGGACGAGAGATGGCAACAGCTTCATATATATGTGCCTGGCTTTGGAGTAAGGATAATAAACACCTGTCTCTCACTCTCTCTGTCACTCTGGTGATGTCATTGACAGGATGAAGGGAGAAGATGATCCCTAAACCATCCAGTCTACTACCAGTAGGGGTAAAAGAACATGACGCACAACAGCCATATTTTTTCGAAATTTTATCCGTATTGTCACTTGCCGTCCGTCCTCTCTGCCCCTTTTCCATCGTTCCCACAACTTCTATTCCCTACAGCTGATGTCATTCAAGTTGGCTAGGAATGTCACAGCGGTTGCAACTGCTTTAAATTTAGGATACATTGGACTCATGAAGTGCAAAAAGGTTTAAACTGACCTCGGCCAGGAAGTGTGGATTCATATGAGGAATTTTAAGACTTTGTACTCAGGCCCAACAGTATTTTGAATACACAATGGTAAACACTAACCTCACTACACGGATTCGCAACTTTTAAAACCATGTCAACATTTTCACCGTTTTAAGAAACTTGAATCTCAATTAATTTAGTTCTTCTTTCACTTCGGACTCACGGCCGTGGAAACCTCAAATCCTACTGAAGTGAAATTTTTCAGAATAAAACAATTAAAATTATTTCTTGAGTTAATTGGATGGACAGAATCACCTAAATTGTATTAAAATCAGACAGTTAAATTTCTGTATTTTTATCGCTTGAGGTGATCAAGTATTTGATATCCCTGCAATGTTAATTTCTGAATTTTAAAGTACATTTTCTCATAATCAATTAACACTTTAAAGCCCGGTAGCAATTATATGCAGGGCCTTTGTGGGCATAATATGATTTTTAGTCTAAACAGAAATTATTTCTTGAAACAGCATTAACCATTTGATACTTGTAATGAAGAAGTTGTTTTCTTTGCTGAGTGGACTGAATTCTTAAATATCATTCAGATGAGCTTCTATTTTAAATATTAAGTCTTGCAGAAACTTTTCAATAAAAATAATTCTTAATTAAATAGAATTTGTCCTTATATGCTTTTAAAATTTTACTATTTTTTTATATCTTTACATTATACATTTTCAAAACAAGAGTTGAAACAATGCTTTTTTAAAATGTGTGAGACACATGAAAATAAATAAGAAGACTCGAAAGCTTTTTGTCTAAAGGAAGCTGAGAGAAGATAGATACATTTTATAACAAAATAGTGCAACTTACATGAATTGAACTCCAATGCTGAAGGTAGTGTTCATGCACCTCTGCTCCATATGAGATGTCATCAGAGTCTTCTTATTAATCATCTTGCACCATTTTATTCTCACAATTCCTCTGTTGTTTGGCACTTATTTCTAAGTCTTTTAACACTTTTCTGCATTTCTTGCATACTTTTCTGATCCAAGGAGAATATTGTTCTTAAAATGTGAGAATCGGTTTTGATCCCCAGTCTTTACACTATATCTACACTTCATGCAGTTTCTCTGATATTAAGTTATAACAGCACCAGCATATGATTTGTTGATACCCACAACCACTGTATCTGGAATTCTGGCACATAAAAAACTGTTGACATTAATTTAATTGATAACTCTTTTTGGCACAGGCAATTTGTTCTCAGATGTATGAATATAATGTAATATAATTCTGAAAATATATCAATTTCTTGTGTTGTACATGGTGGTAATCCATGTCTGTGATTATATTGTGAGCTTATATTACTTCAGTTTTCTTTCTATTGTTGTATTAACATTAGTTCACTTGTTCACAATACTACGAAAATTTTATAACCTGCTATGCCCTTACCAACTAACTGTAGGTATCATATACTGACATGATATTAACAAAATAAGCTATTACTGTTTACATGTTGTTCCTTAATTTTGCCTTAGACTATATGCAAAGTATTTACATTTCAATTCCAGTTCAGCAGCATGTTATTCGCTCAAAGAGGCATCCACTTTTGCCACACTATTTTTATGGTACAATATTCTGAAGTACGCCAGCCAGTATTTTCATGACGCTAATTATATTTACTTCATTTCCACCTCAGCGTTCTAGCAATTTATTCTAATTTCCTTCATAACCTTTCACCTTTGCTGTAAATAACGTATGTAGCTGTGTTCGTTGAAGTTTAAATAATTGTGTTTGTTTCAAGGTTAAGGTCAATGATTAGGCCGCGACTTTGTGTATCCAGCGTATATTATTATCATAGCCTTTCCTGTGTTTCTCTTTCATTAAACACTTTACTACAACTTTTGAGCATTGCTGGGAATTTTGAACACTGACACTAGACTAAAATTTCACTACAACACAAACCACTTTCACACGCGCACCTTTAAAAACTGCACAGTCACGCACAGAAAAAGAGCAAAATGGAAGCTTGCATGTACAGGTTCGCCACTAAACTAAATTCCCTAAATGTAGTGAAAAACCCATTATGAAGCGGTATGTTTAAAAATAATTTTATAGGTGGAAGTGACATATGGGCTATAAATAAGCCCGGATTGCGCCATTGAATTATACATTTTTAAATTTATTTACTTGCCACCACTCACAAACAAGATAATACAATATACCTCATCTATAAGATACAAGTATATAGTTAAAAGCTGCACAATACGTAATAAATCACACCTTCGTGATAGTTTCCAACTGGGACCACTTTAATAAAATAACTAACCCTAACTAATACCGATATTCCTGATATAGTCTTGAACTTTCTCAGCTAGTGAAAACATTCAACGTCTGTTAAGGAGCCTGAGAATTATTACTGTGTTCTCAGGAGTCGACTACTGTTCCCTATGCTAAGTCAAACTAATTCAGTCCGCACACTCATATACAGTTTTCCAAGATACATTTTAATATTATCATCCATCTACGCTTAGATCACTCAAGTAGTCTCTTTTTTTCAGATTTCGCGACTAAAATTTTGTGTGTATTTCTCATCTCTATCATGCATGATACATACTGCACCCATCTCGTCCTTCATTGTTTCATGACGCTTATAATATTTGGTAAAAAGTGGAAACTGTGAAGGTAGTCATCTTGCTTTCTTCAACCTCGTTTCGCTCCACGCTTTGAAGTATAAATAAATTAATTTCCTCTGCACCCTATTCTGAAACACATTCAATTTAAGTTTTCCTCTTAATGTAAAATACCAAGTTTCGTACCTATACAAAGCATCAGGTAAAATTACAGTTTTATATATTTCATTATTTACGTTTTCAGATGGGAGGCGTACAGATAAATTCTGAATTCAATGGTAACGAGTATACCAGAATTAAAAACGTTATTATTTCTCTCGGTTGCGTACTTTTTTGTTTCTTGTGTCATTTCCAAATACGGCTCTTAGAATTCGGCAAAATTTTCTTTATATTAAGTTTTTATATTACATACTAGTAACAGACATTACCATATAGGCCTTCTATTATTTCTTGGGTGTATTTGTAGAGTAACATCCTTACTTCAGTTTAAATATAATTTATGTATTTTTCTTTTCGCACATAAATACCTTATGTCTCTAGATCATTCTGATGCAATGTGTACAGTAAAACCATCAATATTACTACACAGCAATCTATTTTATTTCCACAAACCCAAATTCTTTCTACTTTTTGTGGGCCATCATCAGAGTATACTTAATATTTTAACGTAATAACCAAGGTTAACACATAGTATCCTTCCTGTATAATACTATCTATCTTAAAATGATGCAGCTTACTCATAAAATTACTGGACTACATACAAAATTCTATATCATGACGTGTTTTAATTAACCGAAAATGTCGTTTAAGTTTCACCATAGTATTGTCGGTAATCCGTAATTCGCTTGGCTACTCAAAAATCTTTTTAAATTGTTTTGTCAAGATGTCATATCCACGTAAATATTTTGGAGTTTTTTTCTTTTTTTGGGAGCATATATTTGTTTTATTGCTAGGGTAGCACCATTACAAATTAGAACAATATCACACATTAAATTAGCAGTTCACGATGCACTTAGTAATTAACATCGTGTTATTAACAGTGTTTAATGAACCGCTTTTTGGTTGTTAATGTGTTATTTATCTGCTCCGCGATATGATATGTTTCTAATCTTTTATCTATTGTGGTTTACGTTATACTGAAGCTATTTTCGACAAGTTCAACATGGAAAAAATATGTACAAGTAATAAGTGATTCCATACAAAATCATAATAATAACAATTTTACAATTTGCAGTTGTAAGGTGTAAATTTCAAACAAGACTTTGTAAACATTCAATGACATTCTCTGTATGAGCATTTTACTTTACATGCTTTTCTGCGTGCAAATTGTAAATTGACGTCAATATGGTGTATTTTATTGGTTGTTATTAAAACAAAATAATCCCATGACATAATAATATGGCGTGAGAAAACGATCACATTAAACGTTCATGAAAAACAACATGAGAAAGATTTTATGATCAACATATTTGCTTCTGTGTACGTCAACGAATACTCTGGTGCACAGAAAAAATTTTGTTGTACTTTTTATTAAGTTACAGATAATTTATTTTTTGTGTATAATTTTGTTTCTATTTTGTGTTTGCCTGTATTTGGCTGTTATATTTAATATTGTACATGTATATGTTTAGTTAATCTGTGTAATGTTTTAAATTATTATTTTTTTATTATTGTATGTATTACCAGTGTTTGCCTGTTATTGGCTTCTTGCTGTTGGCAAACACTTAAATAAATGAATTGAATTGAATACACCATTTTGGCTCATAAAACACTAGGAAGGCTTACGAAGTTTTAGTTAAATGAAGAGATTATAGACCGATGCTTAGAAGTTATAATAAAATTATATGTTAAAACGTTTCAAATTAATTAAAATGGTTAAATAGTTAAAATTATAAGAAGTTTTAAAAAAAGAATTTTTTCACAGCTTGGTGAGTCCGATGTTTTAACATGTAAACAGAAATTTTTAAGTTAATATATGTGATACGTAACACACTGGAATGCTACACTGCAGACCTAGAGTAAATAACGTTAAACCACCTGTGGTATAGAATACTCTGACAAGTATCCGCTCTTCTGATATACAGTAAACCAGAGACACGTCGTTTGAGTCAAATCCTCTGTGGAGTTCATTGCACAAACTCGGCTCCAGGCCACTGCTAAGTACGTCTGTCACATTACATGTAAACCAGAAATGTAATTTAGTAATTGCGTACCGAGAATGTATATGTACGACTACACGTACTAGTACACGTGTCTGATGCAGTATACAATCCCTTGTAACATGACGTATTCTAATTTCCCAATCAAATTATCAAATTATAACACTGTTTGAAGATTACCGTCTAGGCTCAGATGCATGTATGTATCTCGCACCAGCGTGCCTAACTTCTCTTACTAATGAATTAATAAACAAAGGACAAGTTATTCGTCTCGTGTCTCTGTCTCTTCCTCACTACGCCACTTTCAAACTAGCGCTGCCTTCGTTTCTTCGTGTCGCTTCACCGCCATGTATGACGCCCACAGGCAAATGTGTCTGCGTGCACGAAACACCTAGATTTAATTACACTAAAAGTTATGCGTTGCACGTTCAGTGTGAAACAGGTTACATAATAATATCAAATTCAATAAGCGTGTTTGAGGACTGCGCTATCGAGATGCGCGGGATAATTAGAAATGATTTGTGGTGATTGTAAGAATTATAATGCAACCCATTAATTAACTTGCTAAATGGAAAAAAAGTTATCCTTCAAAAGCTAATAGTCACTCAGGTAACTAAATTGTTCGAAAACCTAAAATACATCACAAAACCTGGTGTCGTTTTTTAATATTTTTGTTTTCTTAAAATAAGCGTTTAGCTTTACCTGTGAAACAAGTTAAATAATTGTACTTTTTACACAAGGCACATATCAGATACGTTACGTATTGAAAAACTGGATGGTGTGGTATCTACGTTTACTATGGCCTTCTAAACTTTGTTATATTTCTGGTTTTCACATCGGCTGTCTTCTTTGATTTTGAGCTAAGGTTGAAGTTTACTGACGTTTTAAATGTTTTATCAAAGCGATAGCCAGCAACTGTGAAATGCCACTGTTATTATCAGACTACAAAGCGTAACAATTCAGAAGACAGCCATCTTCTTCTAAATCTTAGTATCATATACATATAGAAGAGCCTCTAGGAATGTTTAAGTCGCCATGCCGATTTTACGTGTTAAATTACAGTAGTTTATCAGACCATTAATTCGCGATTTAAATGTTAGCATTCAGTTCTTGCATAAGATGGTGTGATTTTATAGATTCATTAGCATATAACCTTTCAAGATCTACACTGAAGATTGGTTGTAGTATTTGCTCCTCAGTTTCACAGTGCTATAGTATTGGAGTCGCTGGAGATAAATCAGAATGTCTGTTGTAAAAACGGTGAAAAAATTTAGGGTTTTATAACAGCCGAAAATATCTTGACCACTACAATTTTTCTAAGGGAGACTGTTTATTTAGTCGAAACAAGGCTCAAGTTAAATTGACAGATGTCTTGATACTGAACCTTGCAGTGGAGAATAGCTGAAATGGAATTATTTAAAAATAGCTCTTCTACCTCAACATCGCTATAACAAGTGCACCGCGCACCTCTCTCACTAATGAAACCTAATTTCTACATAGTTATTGAGATAAATACGCTTAGAAAACTAGACTCAAGGAACATAGGCCTATTGTGTGTTTATTTATTTATTTATTTATGACGTTCAGATTCAGAAAAAATCTGTAAACTCATTTTTCCCTACCTTAAGTACGAACTTAATAAGTTACATGAGCCAAAAGCTTGCCTTTGCAGTTTTTGTAAGTCTGCACACAAATCAGAACATTCTATTCTAGAACTGTATCTCTCGCCTCTCCATTTATCTTTCACATTCTATTCTCTTCATTACATGTTTATTAATTTATTTTCTTTTTATCTTTGCTATGCCAAGATTAAAACAGTTTTATACGACAAGATTTTCTATTATCAGCGTACATCTTTCTTCACATCTTCCGTTTTTGTTTTTTGTTTTATTTATGTTTTATTTTACTCTGTTCCTCCTTCTACTTTGTTACTCTTCTTCATTTCTGGATTTTCTGCTTTGCCAAGGCCTTGCAGACTTTTCTACCTGTCTCTTATATGATAGCTACGTGATTCAAGTTCAGAATCACCCCTGCCAGTGGGAAGGGGTTGAAGGATGGGTGTAAGAGCATTTTCTTTACCAACACACTCACAAATACACATGTGGGCAGACACCGAGTTAGCCCATCTACTGAAACAACAGCGAGACAGAACCGAAAAACCCAAACACGTCTCAGCCTCAAAATTGGCTTCCTGCGTCAGCTACAGAACAGACGTGTCATAGACTCACAACGAGGAGGAGTAGAAGAGCAATATATAGAATTTTTAACGACGGGTGGAGGCAGGTTGATGGAAACACATGCAAAAATAAAACAAGTGTAAAGAATTATCACGACATCTACTTTCTGTCAAATGTTTAAATATGAGCATACATTGTAATGCTAGCAGAAACTATAAATTGTATAAATTAGTGGTTCATTTGTGCGAATATTTTATATCGATACAGATACCGACTACGAAGGATTTTTAAGATATAATCTCATTGTTTCTTACTGTATTCATGATTGTCAATTCTAAGGATACCAACAAATGTTTCATAAATAAAGATTTATGTCTTCTGGGTTGTTGCGCTGTGTAGTCTGGTCGATGTTAACCAACGTTTCAGAGGTCATACTGCCTCCGTCTGAAACGTTGGTTAACATCGACCAGACTACACAGCGCAACAACCCAGAAGACGGAAATCTTCATACTCACTCACCGCTGTGAAAACCTCAAGTCTTACGTTTCATAAATAATTCTGTATAATATTCACGGCCGATCAGCAGGTCGGTAAAGAATTTCGCTCGTGTATCACCAGTGTATCAATTATGGCTATTAACCCATAAGCTAAATATTATCTTATCGCAGTTGCCATACAATATTACATAAAACAAAGAATATGTTAACAAATTTTAATTTTTTTCGAATGTCCATTTCCATACAAAATATAAAGATCAATTAATTGACCCAATGTCTTTTCGCCTTAGACACTTGCTTGTTAGTTGATAGAAAATAAAAATGCACAGATCTTGAGGGTATTCGTAACCTATTTCACGGAAATACGTAAATTAATTCACGAATTATTATGGGAGAAATTATATTGACATGTGGATACCATAGCTTATCTGTTTAACGACTACAAACTAAAGGAAACAGAAAGGACTGGCAATACAATGTAACCAACAACCGAAGATGGAGGTAGGGCCAATTAACGAAATGTTGTGTAAGTGAAATATATCTCAGACGATGGAGAGTGTCATATAATTTTATACAGTGTTCCTCTGCGTAAAATGTCTTTTGGGACCGGTACGTTCAATTACACCTCCCGCGGTACAGCCTGTTCGGCTGTCCTCAACGTAAATTCTCTAATTTCCGTTCACTTTCTATAACTTGTTTTTCTTTATTTTCCCTTTTGTTTTAAACGAAAGAAGGGAAAGTAGGAAAGAGGGAAGTTTTGCTGAACATCAATCATATTTCAGCAATGCGACCAGCTATATTTTTTTTCAAGACCCTTTAATGAGGAGAGTTCTTGCAGGAGAGGAAATACATTTAGGCCTCTTTTAACTTCATTGTACATTTGTCACTTAATAAATGTTAATAAGTTTTATATTGTAACTTGTGTTCACAATTAACTTACTTAGGTTAAGTAGACTGCAACTTACTTTTATGAGAAGAGGCAAGTGAAAGACAGTGTTTCAGTATCGACTCTATCAATTTCAGAAGTTAATACATAGACTGAGACATGTTAATTATATAGTGTATGTACGCAGATTATGATTACACGGAGAACTCTCATATTTTGTTTCAAATTTGTGTCACGAAAGTTTCTTCAAATGGCTAAAATATACGTGGAAATCATTAGCTAGGACAGCAGATATTGAGATAAAAAGCCGACACTTTCAGAATGTAGCTCAGATATAGTATATCTTCATTTAACCTACTTGTACCGTAATTAGATGTGTTTGGTAGAAGCCCTATATTAAAATTAACCATCGAGCATTGACTACTTTGAAAGAACTTTGAAGTTCACCAGTTAGGCAAGTTTCATAAAATCGTGTCAGCAGATAAGCACCGACTCGTTTTCATACGCCTGTAAAGTTAAACACTGAGAATTCTAGCAGAACTTTGGGAATTAAAAGTTACATCACGGTTTCGCCCTCTTCTTTTATGGGTTAGACCTGCAGCGCCTGCGGACTGCTGGCTCACCATTTGGGAGAAAGTAAACATTAAATTTCTCAAATCCTTAAAATTCTAAACCACAGAGTTTGTGTTAACCTTTGAGACAGAAGAAATGAAGTGTATAGACGATTTTTTGTAGTGCAGTATAGTAGAATTTAATAAAGACCAGATGTTTTTGTAAATCCGTCTATCCGTCAACCTATCCAGCGAAATAACTAATTTTCAGATAAGGCTAAAGCCTAAGGTTTGCCACCGCTAATACTAAATCTACGTATTGTACAGTAATTTCCTTGGATAAACTGAGGTACACACCTTAATTTCTCGGCGGTCTTCTAATTTGTGACGCCATGTAAACTTGTGGGTAGATTGGTAGGAGAAGATGGAGGATGAAATTTTATTAAATATTTTATATGCGAAAGAAATGTAAACATATCAAAACTGTATTTTACTAGATAATAAAAATATATTTATTTAAATATTCTCACACAAGGGTTGCAGACCTATTATGTAAATGCTACCGTAACAACAGACAACATGATCTCTTCCTTGTTCAATTTGCATTTTGCATGTTGATTACGACGTAAAAAATTGTCGCAAAAGACGTGAATAACTGCACTGCAACCTTCTGCTTCAGTAACGTTCGAAGACAAAAATGCTGTACAAAACAGATATTACAGTAGCCTTCACCAAATTACATGCATCAAGGCCACGGAAGGTACCCACCCCTCCCTTCCTCGCTGCTCTATGTCAACAGTACAACGTTGATAGCTCTTCTACCCTGCAAGATCTTAGCTGGATTCACTCCCCTGGGCTTCACTGCTCGTGTTACAGAGTTGTATCATTTTTCTGCTATTTTGAAGCACACAATTTCGTGACGGCTACCACAACCTTCTTACTTTCTATGATTATTAACTTCCCTACTATTTCATCGGCAAGTTATTCCCAAGTTCTATTAGACTCAAAAGTTCCAGTTCATCATAAGTCAGATATTACTAACCAAAACGCCATTTTAATTACCTTCTAATAATGAATTAGAAATTATGAGAAAGTCGTCTTCTGAATCGTATGTTAAACTAGCTCAATAGAACGGAGTACCTTCTGAGTAACTTATAGTCGCTCAGTTAATCTAGAAATCACCTATCTTATACGGAACTCGAAAGTTCATTACCATGTTTTCAACAGCCTGCCACTTTTATCGTAACCAAGTTAATATTTAATTTGTCTGAGTACAAGAAGTTTCTATTTTCTAAACGACACACTAACGAGATTTACCAGAATTTATGCGGACTCGCTCCTAAGTTTAATTCGTATTTAGCTTTGTTTCTGGTGCATCTGTACTTAGTCGCAACAGTGTACAATACGAGGAACACACTTCTGCAGAAAGAGTAAAGCAAACTCCACAGAACAGACTTCGTCCTAAGAGCACAGTAGTACGCTCAATAAAGAAATTCCCCGCCCGAGGAACACGGTGGTGAACACGAGGGATTTTCATTGTGGCAATCACAAGATCCTACCATCAGCCCCTAATTTGAGCAAGATAAATTCAGTTCATACCTTCCCAACCTATTTCTCTAGGATCCGTTGTAAAATTATGTGTAAGATCATTCTGTTGAACTTTGACCATCGTAAAAAAAATATAAAACCATAAAATCAGAAATTTTCAAAAGCTGGATTCTGTTTACAACATCTGGTAAAAAAGACGGAAAACCCAAATGTCGGGTCATTGTTTAACTAGACTCAGAGAAGGTACAATGTCTACGGATACAACAAAAACTGTAATTGATGAAAGACTCTCGGGTTACAAGCCACGTCAGGTGGCTGAACGTTGAATAAACCACCTCTTCTGCCAACGTTTCGAGAACAATCTCTGCTCTCATCTTCAGTTCCTATCAGATTTGCTACGCAGCAGCCCTGAGGATGAGAGGAGAGATTGTTCTCGAAACGTTGTCAGAAGATACGGTTTATTCACCATTCAGCCACCTGACGCGGCTTGTAAACCGAGAGTCTTTCATCAACTTCAGCCGCCGCGAAAGCTTCACTTTATACAAAACCTGTAATTAACAAAGTGTACAAAATGTATGTAAGAACATCGCTGGAAAGTAACTTGGCTCGTGCATTTGAGAGATGTCATGAGTGTCAGCACACCTCATAAAAGGCTTTATTTTAGGAATAAGACCCTTTCAAAAGCTGTTTCAGATGGCGAGAGTTCAAAAGCGTATATGCTTATGTGTGAAGAATGTAAAGGTGTTATTAATTCATTTTCGCCAAGAATGAAATAAGACCCTTTAAAAAATCACTGAATTAAGAATTATAATGTTCAGAAAGCAACAAAACTCTGACTTAAGATCTGAATATTAACGCGTGAATTGTTTCTAATTAACTAAGTAGCCAATTTGTTCTTCCAGTAACCAATACGCCTCAGAAGTTAATGGGCGGGGGAGGCCGATGAATGCCTTCTGAATCACAGCTCCTGCAAATTTAATTTCTGATAACCCATCCTCTGTACACAGATTAGTAGGTTATTTCCTAGCGTGCAATGGTGACAAAATTACTATTATCGAAAGGAGGATGTTAAACTCAATCAGTTTAATAAAGTTAGTCAATTTAGTTCTCGTTGGAACATCACACCTGGCACCTGGATTTTCTAAATAATGAGCTATGTCCTGTCTGACTGTCAGATTAGCGTGCATGTTAAATTGGCACATGCTTATAGAGACGTGTTATTAGACTCAAGTGATGTAAACCTACTGCCGCGGAAGACTATACAGTAAGAGTATGTGAATTTGACGAGGAAGTGTTATTTTATAATAGTCCTGACGCAGTCAACAGAAACATTTCTTACTTCGTATATATGATGAGTAAGTTGCGTTTTAAATGTGTGTACCAGGGCTAAACAAAACACAATCTCCCTACAAAAACACTGGTATAGAATAAAGCTGTAGCTGATTATTAGGGATGTATCTGGCTCGGATTTTGCCGGGGTCAACGGATAACCTAATAATAGAATTTCGTGATTTTGTTACTTCTAATTTCAAATCTATTACTGGTTATTACTTGACGCTGTATTTTTTATGCTCTGTAAGAAGTGCGTAACCCAAAGTAATTTTCATTAATGTAGGGCACGTAGAACGCATGGAAAAGATGAGAATTAAATTCAAATGGTAGTAGAACTACTATAAAACCAGGCGCATTAAGAGGATAACATTAAACTTAATCTCGAATTAGTAGAGGTGAGGGTACAGACTGAATCAAAGTAGCGCAGATTAGAGCTCAGTCGGTTACAGACTTTTGTGAAAACAGTAATAAACCCTTGAATTCCATAAACTAATTGGGATTTCTTGAGTAGATGATAAACTATTAGCGTCTCAATAAGGGCTGCACCCCTTGGAGTTGATACATAACACCCCGACGAAAGCATTAGATTCATGGGGTCATGCAATTGTGAGTTCTTATGGTGTTTTGGTGGTTATCATTTGTGAAAAATATATTCTATGTGAACTCAGTATATGGATGAACCGAAATGACATCAGGGAGACATGTAAATAAAGCAAAAAGAAGAAAGAACGTGTTAAGGTACCTACCGATATAGCAGGAGACTGCTCAGATTTGGGGCGAACAGAGGAGATTGAAAAAGGAAGATGGGGTTGTGGAGGTAGAGGGGAAATCGTGACAGGCGACATGTGCACCCGCAGTATCCCGATGGCAGTTCCTGTAGGACTCCCAACTCTGCTACCCCGTCTTCATCACAAGAGACACCCCAGGGCGCATGGTAAATAAATCAATAGGAGTTGGGGTGTATCTGTTAGCAGGGGACTTCAATAAAACGAACAAGCCTAGGGACAAGGTGAGGGTGAGTGAGAGAGAATAGGCCTATGTGTATATGAGAGGGACTATCGACTCCAATAGTACATGCTCCATTAGAGTAAAACAGCGTGCCTCAACGCCCGCACCACCCTCTGGGGCCACCCCTTACAACTTCACTAACACTCATTGCTAATGGGCGAGTCTACACGTGACACGCACAATAATTGGCACGTCTACCCCACGACAACAATGGACGTATCCCGCTTCATTTGATTACAAAATAGATGGAGCTAATCAGCAGACTTTGCCATATAACAGACGACAATAACAGATACTCTGCAGACTGTTTACCGCGACAAAGTCGCTGGAGAGAATTTACGTTCCCAGGCGAACTGCTAATTGCGTGAGCGTTTCAACACGGCGCTCTTCCTTTCACTCCTAGTTCTTTGAAATAATAAAATGTTTTGAGTTTCACTATGTTACACGGAGCCGAGAAATATATTGGAAATTCTCTGGACTTCTGTTTGGACGGTTTCTGGTTCATATCTCGACTGTCCTGAGATGTGTTGTGGTTTAAAACGGTGGGCTATCTTCATAAGAAGTTAGGGATATTTTTGTCTAGTGTACTATCGGCAAAGATCGACCCTTAGACTGCACGGCTATTGTGCACGTCTATATACATGTCTTAAAAACTAAAAAAATTGGTTGTACAGATTGGTTTAATCTGCGTTAATTAACGTTCTTATGAACAATTTAATGAAACTCGGGGATCATTAAAGGTGGAGAATTTATGCACTAGCTAAGCGACAATTACTTTCTAAGAAAAGACTTTGCTTCGATTTCGTTATACTATTAAGATTTAATAAATAACAGTGCTTCATACGTAAATTTTGATATCCGTGTATATTACACACTAATATTTCAGGGAGAATTGCCAGGAATAAGGTATAAAGAGCAGAACTGGAAATGTTTATCAGTCGCATATGTGTGCATGCCAGCCAGTTCTTGGATTTTATGGCTGAGAAGCAGATTGCGTATATTTTCAGTGGTATTTCCCCTGCGAGACCGGAAAACTCCCTTTGCATTTCTGTATTGTTTAAAAGCGACTTCAAAATATATTGCAGGTGCAGTGGTGTTCGTTACAGCAAGGACCTGGAAGCGATTGTCCAAACTCAAATATACAGGTTTCGAAAATAACGATAGAAATTCAGAACGGAACTAAAGTTTGCATGTATAAAACTATCATAAAACCAGAAAGACGAAGAAAGTTGAAGCATTGTGCTTGGGAAGAAGTCATTAGCCTGTATTAACTTTGCAAACACTAGATAAATACAGCTTCAAACATAAGGCAAAGTTCAAATATTTGAGAAAGATAGTAACAAATAAGAAACTTGCTTAGAATATCCGGAATTTTTTGTCGTCACCTGTCTAAGAATGCAAAGACCAAAAATACACAAATTACCAGTTTTTTATATGAGTGTGGCAGTTAGCCTTTTATTCTAAAGGAATTATATCATTTGAGGAGTATATGTGGGTCTAAGAAAATGAAATAAAAATGGATATGAAAGAAATAAAAAATAAACATTTCATAATTAGTAATTTTCACTAAATATTGTTAACGTGTGAAAATTCAATAAGAATTAAATAAGTGAATAATGTAGCACGCACGGGAAGATGAGAGAAAATACAGACTTTTACTTAGAAAACGTGGGGTAAAGAGGCGACGCAGAGATGTAGGAGTAAATGGATCTCAAAGATGTAGGGTGTGGATTTTTGTAATCTGGATATAAATTATAAATATGGTCATAAACAGATCCTTGTAAACACTGTAATGAACCTATGAGTTCCGTAAAAATACGGAGAATATCTTGTCCGATTGAGCGATTATTAACTTATGCAAACTAGAGACGATCTGGTAGCAGATTAAAGCGTTTTAAGGAGAGGAAGGGAGATAATTTTCAGTAAAATGTATTAATTTTCAGCTGAGTTATTTATCTGATTTGCACTCCTTCCGCCCCAACCGCAATTTTAATTTGTTCACTGAGCTATGCAGACGTACTTGTTGAACACATTGTATGCAAAAATTAGGTTCAGCGTTTCCAGTGGAACATATCTGTCGGTCGGTTTCTTCGTCTTTACTTTCAGGTTGTCTGCATTCGGCAATTTATCATGACTGGGAGAAAGACAGTTTCCTTCAGCAAATATTTTGACCGCGAACAAAAAGAAGCCCAAGTCACTGACTGTCAACTGTTTCGTATGAGAGCAAAAATGTCACAAACGACTCCATAGAAGTAAAGTTGAGCTGCAGAGACAAGTGTAGATGCTTTCCTCTTCGATGACTGAAGAGTTAAAAAAATTCCTACCGCATAAAGTAAACTTTAAGAATTATAAATGTAAACGATGATTAAGTCAATCAACAAGTAGCTGCATATGGGATAGGCGTTCGAGTTTTTCCCCCCACAATGGCAGGTCCTTTTTTTTTTGCTACGTCGGTGAATACGAAGATTGTTATTTTCTGGGTTGTAACAACGTGTAATCTGGTGGAAGTTTTCAACGTTTCAGAGGTCCTTGAGTCATCTCTCTCATGAAGGAAGCAGAAAAGACCTCAGAAACGTTGGTAAACGTCTACCAGATTTCACGTTGTTACAACCCAGAGCCATCTACGTATTTCTAGAGACTTGAAAACCGTTCAAAAAATATGCAAAAAAGTTAGATGTTTTTCAGTCGTGTTTTGTTACCTCCCGCACATTTCAAGAATTGTGCACAAAATAATATAAATTTGTCAGATTCCTGATCTAACAATGTGTCCCACTCAAAGTAGGAAAGATAGTGCCTACAGTAAAAATTTGACTGCTTAATGATGTATAAGGAAATAATTACTTGTTTTGGGAATCATGCGGCAACCTATAAATATAATCTGTGAGTAAAATGCAGAGGTACTGGATGGTAAAGCAAGTGGTATACTTAGTTAACACTGTGCTTTAAAATGCTGACATTCGAAGGGAAATGAAACTTTTATGAATTGCAAACTGGCAATTTGTAGCTTTTCAAGTATTAAAGCTGCGAGTTACGATGGAAACATTCAAACAAGAAAGTAGTTCATGTACACAAGATTTAAGAAAGTCCCTGTGACGTTGGCTTCATGATGGACAATTGATTATTATGCCCCTATTCCTCAGTGGAAAAGGATGATCCTTAGCAAAGAAATATTTCTTATTCGTCTTTCAGCTATTCCGTTGCCCGTAGTATTGTTCCTCATTTATTTGTCTTGTTGTTACTGCCTATTTTAAAACTTCAAATATTTTTTCAGCAGGGTGGTCCAACTTTTTTCCTCACTCGGACCTGAATAGTTTTCCTGTTGGACCCAATGGCCAAGAAGCCCCTACTGTCACTATTTTTGCATTGTCGTTATCTTTAATAATATTTATTCAGAAATGACGAATTACCATTGCATATGCTGAAATATAAATTGTATTTAAATGTGCACAAACTACTATAGAGTTCTATATTATTTTAAATTTGCTCCTACAACAGCTTGTATCTCTCACAATCTTTACCTGGATAAATTACATAAATTATTTGAATTTCGCTGCTTTAACAGTTTGTATCTGACACAATAACAATTTGTACCAGTAGAACGTGCATCTTATGCTTTTAAAGTCAATAGCTTTAGTGAGAGCACTGAGCAGAATGTTCTTATACCAGTGACATACAATTACAATTACATAAAATTGGAACATTCATGATGTTTTTTGGTCTGGCAGTAGTGCAGCACGTGACTTCCTTGGCTGCATACGTCACAGGAACTTTCCTCTCGCGTACAGCAGCGAGCCTCAGGACGGTTTTATGAGAAAACAGCGGGTGACATACTACCAAATGTACAGTCACAAGTCTACCCTTGCACTTCGCTAATGATACAGAGACGAAGCTTGTGTTGCGCCAAGAGTACGCTGGAAGGCATGATAAACACACAGGCTAAATGAATTTAAAGCTATTTGGCACTTCGTGCAGGAGAAAATATAATTGCTTTCATTTACTTAAATAATAAAATGGGAGTATTGTTCTTGGAAATTGTATCATAACTTTTATTTGTTAGACATTAAAGTAGACAAAGAGAAGTTCTGGCGAAGTATTGGAACGTATCAAGATTTGTTTGGATGGTAGCCAAAATAAAAGAAGGCATAAATCATACATATTAGTCAAAATTTTGTACCACTTTCTCTTCAGATGTTTAAACATCGAAACGCAAACCTACTAAAGTCATTTATATAAATTCGTAATTTTGTAAAATGTGTCCTTGATTAATAATTCCGAAAATTTTAGAAAATTAGGCTTACTGTATTCTGTTACAAACAACAAAAATTGCAGTTCTGTAATCTGTCATTGTACTTAAAATCTGAGATAGCATAACCATTTAAAGTCCAGTAACAACTATATATATCACCTTCTTTAACAATCAGTAACTCCTCATTTTATACGCAGATGTAAGACTCTCAGAAAAAAAACAGGGATTATTTGCTTAATCAGGATTAACCACTTGATCTTTGAACCGAAGAAGTGTTTTGTTTGGCCTGAAGCACAAACTGAATTTTGAAACATTATTTAAATTACCTACAGCTTAAAAGATTAGTAAGTACTTCGTCATGTTTCCTAATGCTTAAGATCTTATCCTTCTTTATGGCGGTTAAATGAAAGTCTGTGAAGTATTACTAACAACTCAATAGCGTAATATAAATTCTACAGAAAAATGGTGTTATACAACCGAAACACGCCTAATTTGATAGCGTAACTGAGCAAGTTTTGATGCATTAGCAGTAATATTGTATTTGTTGTATAAATAAATAAACAACGCGGAACTTTTAACCTACTCTTTAAATTAAGTGTTTCTTTTAACTTTCTTCTCAAGCACTTGTCATATTTGATGTCATCCTTATATATTGTGTGCATAAAATTTCTACTGCATAATTCTGTGGTATCACATCCCCTTCTCATTCGGAAATTTTTCCAGTCTAACCGATGTCTAGTGAACGAAGTGTTCAGAATTATGTTAATCCGTGGCGTAACAGCCCTATGAGAGCCAAAGCCGACTTCACTTTCACATTCCTAAGCAGAGGTGAACGATCATCCAACCAGATATAGGGTGACGTGTGGTCAGCACGACAAACCCCCAGCCATTATTTGTTTTCATAACCGGATTACGATACTCAGAATTACGTTAGTACACCTTATTTAAAGAAAATGCATAAGATGTCCACGCGGCTCATATGTGAAAATTTATTTTGATAAATGCGGCATATGTGAAGCAAAACTCTAAAATTTGTAGGATTTATTTAGTTTTAGTACGTATCGATGTAATGTAAGCTCTGCTTTACGTGAAGTTCGTGTTGAACATTTGAAGACAACATCATTTTTCTAAGAAATAGCTAATCCAGCAAATAAGAGTTGATACACACTACATATTACAATAATTTATTTACCGTCTTTACACAAACTTAAAAATGTTGTTAAAATTACTTAAAATTATAACATTTTTTCATTAGATACTAGATCTTGTTACATTTTACATTGACGACATGTTTCGATGTTATCTCATCATCATCAGGTCTATCAATTAAAATCTGTTGCACTTCTTGCTCTGCGTATATTGATTTGTTTTATTTGTTTGATTTTTTAAGTCTCTTCCATTAAATTTGAAGGCTATGCCCGGATGTTTTAAATCTGTAAAATTAATTTTAATTTTCAAATCGTGATTTTTGGATAATGACATAGGAAATAGAATAATTTACTAATTTAAAAAGTTATTACGTAATATATCGTAATACAAGTAAAAGAATTACAAAATAGTATTAAAAGTAGTAAAACATACCGGGTTGTATGTGATGTGTTGTGTCCGATATTACGGGCCAGTAGATTGCAACTGAGCTGTGTGTATCGTGTGTGGCTATATATATTGAGTGAAAGTTGTTTAGGGGGTTGGGTCGATGGACTGTAGAACATTAAATATTGGGTTGTTTGCGTAAATGTTGCTGTGATTTAAAGCATCCGGGCACAGCCTTCAAATTTAATGGAAGGAACTTAAAAAATCAAACAAATAAAACAAATCAATATACGCAGAGCAAGAAGTGCAACAGATTTTAATTGATAGACCTGATGATGATGAGATAACATCGAAACATGTCGTCAATGTAAAATGTAACAAGATCTAGTATCTAATGAAAAAATGTTATAATTTTAAGTAATTTTAACAACATTTTTAAGTTTGTGTAAAGACGGTAAATAAATTATTGTATTAATAAACACAAACATGACGCAATTAAGATATAAATTACATATTACAATACAGATTTTGATTAAATTCGTGATATTTTTCTTTATTTGAAATACTTCCGTTACGCTGCACAGTTAACAAGATATCAAGAGTGATTATTCATTTTTAGTCTCTAGAATTACTTAAATTTTTATAATTAACAAATAAATAAAAGCGCCGGTGCTTGGAGAAAACTCTCAAAGAACAAATTGGGAAACTGTTTTCCAAGCTTATTAAACTCCTTAAATAGACAATTTAGTATACATCCTTATTGCCACAATTTCGTCATTCCTTTGTGAAATCATTTATCAGAAGGTGTTGCTTATCACACGAATTCTTAAATAATTATTCTTAATATATACGCTAGGTTTCTGATCACCTGATATTTATTTTTGGTCTGCATTGTATTTTAAAATAAACATTCACTTCGTCATTCACTTGCATTTAGTCAATTTACTGATGTGTTTATTTGTTTAAAGTAATTATAATTTCTTATTTTGTTCCATTGGGAGCTGCTGAACTACAGTTTAAGTCTAGACAAAGTATGCGGTACTAAGACGTTACACTGCACATGATCGCTTCCAGTTTCGTGCAGTTCAATGTCCTAGCGGCGTACATCACCGCAGCGTCAGTCGCCACGGCGTCTCGGCGTCTTGACAGTAACACAAACAGCCAGAACTAATCGCCCGAACATATCATGCGTCCTATTCGTATTCTGGAAGTATCTTGTTCAAATATCGACCCATGGCTGACAACCGTGATTTCTTTGTGGGTTCTGTCAGTATTTTCGGACACATTATAGTTTAATTTCTTAAAACAGACAACGAAAAGTATGGCATTTATTACTTCTTGAACTGAAATTCTTTCTATTCTACATAATCTCAATAGTTGGTAAAGACTATAAAATAGCTTAATCCACTAGAAGTTAACGTATTGAATAAATTGATTACTCCTTCACGGCTTTTTTACCCTTCCTGTTACTTCATCTCTGTTGGATTCAGATATTATTCTTGGCTCCGTGTTCCAAAACACTGTTAAAATATGTTCTTTTCGGGGCGGGAAACCAATCACACATATATAAAACAGCAGGTTTATGTTATATCACTAAGTTTAATAAATGTATTGTAGTCGAATCAATTGGGCAAAAGTAAACAGCGGGTAAATTTATAGTTTTGTGTGCTTTAATTTTTGTATGTGCCTACATAAATTAGACAGGATAACAAAATATTCTGAACTGAATTATAGCGCGCAATCTCCGAAATCAATCTGCTCTTAGCTGCTACGTGAATGTAATGAAGGTGTGTCGCAAGTACAACATTCAAGCAGATTAGGAAAATCAATATTTAATAATTAACTTCTATCTCTGGCGCTCTGTGCTGTCACAATTAACCCTGACGAGTTCTTGTGAGAGGAACTTATTACTACTGACGTAAATCGAGTTTCACAACCAAACAAGACGCATCCATCCAACTGAACCATCAGAGTCATATCAATGAGCGGACTTCAACGTCCATCGGACAAACTCTAGCGACTATAAAATATTTTTTGTCATACTTCAAGGCGTTAAATAACAAAGAATTTTACAAGACAGGACAGCAATGCAGTTCAACATTGCCTCATTCTCTCAGGAATAAGACAAAGATGCTTACGTACCACGCTATGAAAACGTGTAGGCGTAGAGGTCTAGCCCCATACATTCTTAACAGGGTGATCAATTTCGTGCTTCAGCCGCCTAGGGGACAGTGCACAGGCGGTCTTGTCGACCAGGACGCGGTGGTAAAGAGAGAAAACGCCGGGAATAGTAACTCGATCGTCCAGCCCAGAACCCGTACAATATGCTGACTAGGCAATCCCGGATCTCAATAAAAAGTCACTCCACCGCTGGAAGGAAACACGCGACTCTCTCTTAACCTGTGTTCGGAACAGATTTCTCCATTGAAGTACAACTAATGAGCCCCGAAGTGAACTTTGGCTTCAATTTGTGGAACTCTTGGATTACATTTTGGAGATAATTTTTAGTGTTCTGACTTTAGGTTGTCACTGGAAGCTTCATAATACGTGCTCTTCACCACTTATGATCCGGTCACTGCCTGTGGGTGAGGAAAATAAATTAAATACGCTATAGCTGTGCGAGATAACTTTGAAAAAGATCTGTGACCTTGTGGGTTGTGACGTTGTTCAGTCTTCTATATGTAGCCACAGGGTTTTTCCTCGAACGCGTAGCTTTAATATTAAATGACTCAGTACTTTGCCAACAGAATGTATTTATGGATTTCGTGTCATTATCTATTTCGCAAAGCGACAACATTATTTAAAATACGTTGAATTAGAAAGATGCAGTTAAATAAGAAATGACGAACGGTAACCATGTTATGGAATATTTGGGGATGTTTCGTTTGCATTCAGAAGATTCTGCAGTTGATATTCTTCTGCCTTACAGAAAACTTTGAGATGGTTTCCAAGTTTCCTTTTGATACTGCATGGCTCTCATGCAGCACTTACGATTTAAACCAATTAAAATTGTCTCTCTACAGACGTCACTTAATTACCTAATTGTTCGAATTATCTACCAGCAAATCAGAACTAAGCTGTCTCTGTCTGTGGCTACTACTTCGGCCACCATTACACCTTCATTTTCACCCTAACCCTACCAAAATGAAGAAAGGCCTTTACCTGGGATCCTCTTACAAAAAGTGATGTCTTTTTCGTCCAGAAATTAAATGCCTCTGACTTCTTCCCTTTTGATTTTCTCTTTTCACCTCTTCTTCTATTATCTTTCGTCCTTCGTAAAAAATTCCCGTTCTTCTTTAAAGGTTTGGCTTTGTCCTTTTACGTCCGGCATTTAAATTCTTACTGTCGACGGACATATACGGACGTATTTGAAATTTAAACCGTCTCAGAGTGCTGTATGTTAAAATTGCAGTGCATTTATTGCATTTTTAAGCTATAAAATAAAAATAAAAACTACATTACTGAGAAATAACATATTTGTTTGCATATAAAGTTTAATGATAATGAGTTTTATATACACACCTAATTTACATTTATTTTCAGTTCTTTACAATTTCCGTTTATATATATATTTATTTATTTATTACTGAGCTAATTTAAATACAAGAGACTGTAAATTTTCTCCTTCTTAATGCTACGTATTCTGTTTTTTTAAGGAGAAAACGTTTTGCCTACAAGTATTTTATATATATTATTTTAAAAGTGAGAGTACATATACCTACACCCCTGAACAACTACTCTCGATGACGCAAAGCGAAGCAGGCCGTAGGACAAGGAAATTCTCGCAAATAAGAGACAAAGACACGATTCTGTATGTCTTATAGGCATTTCCAAGTTGTAACTCAAAAGCAGGCGAATTTATGAACCTCCCAGCTCCTACTAAAAAAGGAAGGCAAAAAATACGATAAAAAGAAGAGAGGAATATTCCAGAATTAAAAGGTTTTCTTGATAAAGCCAAGGAGAATATAGTGTAATATTCTCTAAAACGTATAGAAGGTTTTCTTTTGTTAACATGTCCGTCTGTTTGTCTCGTCGTTTATACTTTTCTCTGCTTGGTTGCCCCCACCCCCCACCCCAGCCACCCACACATACAAACAATTTTCTCCGAGTTCTATTACCCAATTCATGGAAAATTGGAGCTGACTGAGAGCGAATGAGGAAGGATAAAATTTTCCTTCCTCCAATGTTCGTTGCTTCCACCCACTTTCTACGGTTTCCACTCCCCTTGAGGACCATGAATCTAAGTTACTGCCATACGCCGCGGTGAAGCGAGAGAAACAGACGGAAATACGAAAGAGATGGAAGCTAAACAGGATAAGTACGAAGGGAAGTCCCTACAACGCAGTGGGCAACACCTATTGTGCTCACTGTCTTTATCTCTCACACTTCCCTTTTTCTTCACAGCGTTATAAGGAGTTTTAATCTTGTTTCCAATGGAAGAATAAAGTTACCATTCCGAAACAGAAGGTGTCAAAAGATTCTTTAATCTCGCTTTGTTTTGGAAGTCCTGAAAAGATGAGACCACTTGAGAGGCCTGAGCACAGATCGAAGGATAATATTAAGAATGCGTCTTAAAGACGCAGGCTGGATTTAACTTACTCATGATAGGAACCAGTCGCGAATGATAGTATCTTTGAATTCCAGAAAAGGCAGGGATTTTTTTCATCATATGTCCAACTTAGCTTCCGAAGAAGAATTCTGTTCAGTGGAGTAGGTTAAAAGTTTATTTAAACTCTCCATGCTGCTTGTTTGTTAAAAGCACCTTCTTATGCCGAAATGTTCCCACGAAAGCACGTGTACAATATAAAAATTTGTATTTTTAGATTGTTTTAATTGTTTAAAAATACGTAAGAATTTATTTCACTTTATCAAATAACACAATAATTCAAATTAGATGGACAAACGTTTTTAAGGGAGATCTTGCCTGTAGCAGCTTAAGCATATATGAATGTATGTACTTAGGCTATATGTATATTAGTGTATGTGTGTAATGGATTTCTGTCATTGGCTTCTTCCGAATCCTTAACGGCATTCTGCTCCATCCGTCCATTGGTATTGTTCATTCCTCTCTCTGCTATTGCATTATGGATTCCTTCAATCCGTCTCTCTGATTTCCAGTCTTTCTCCTACCTTATGATATCCACTCCAGCACTTGTTTGGACTATCTGTGTGGCAAATTAGATTTTAAAGTTTGTAACTTTTAACAATTTATTTGCTTGGCATTCTCCTATAATTAACTTTGTATCGAGCCCAGTAACTCCTGTACCATGAAAAATATTGTTCCGAATGATTGGATGTACATCTTAACTTCAAGAGCATGGGCTCTTGCAAAGTCGAGAACGTAAACTTTAGCTTACATAAATTTGTAATAAAGATGTTTTATACCTTCATTTATATTCTGTATATCAAGACGTACGTTGAAGAATAGACCTGAAATAACTATAATGTGTGAGCGTAGATTGAAGTGGTCTGGCTCAGGAGGGAATTAAATGGCGATAATTTGCGAAATCGCCAATGGACCTTCAGAGTACATAAAAGACGGTGAATGTTTTGAGCAGCTGACAAATTATTGATTTTTCAAAAAGGACTTGGTCCAGCCCTGGAGACGGGGGAAAAATAGTCCTCCAAAAAGAAGGAATCTAACTACAATTCCACACGGCACCAACGCTAGTAATTTTTCATAGGAGAAACGCGACTAAAGTTGCTATTCAGTGGTCAGTGATCCTACTTCGAAAAAAAACACGATTCTGTATTTCTGACTGACATTTTAAGTAGTTCCCTTAGAGTCTCCAGGCAGATGTTTGGTAATACCTTCAAATATGATACGACTATTTTATTTCACATGCTTTCGAATTCGAAAATTTGTAATTCGAAGGTTCTTGGAAATTATGTGTTTTAAACAAAGGGACTATTTAGGATTTGGGATTTTCAAGGCGGTGAATCTGAAGATGGCTGTCTTCTAGTTTGTTGCGACTTGTAGTCTGGTAGAAGTTTACCGACGTTACAGAGGTCCTTGCTGCCTCCATCATGAGAATATCTTCAAACGGACTATTTTTAATAATAATATTAACCAGCTTAAGTGAATTTCTGAGTAATAGTAAAAAGTTTTACGTGGGCCTAATAGTGTTTTATTGAGGCATTTCGTTCCATGTACAGTTAGAGGATAGGTGTACATTTAGTGCATTTTCTCCTATTTTAAGCGTTCCAGTGTTTGAATAATGATCAAAATAAATTTAACAACTAATATATAATATTTTATACTAATATCAAGAGCCATCTTTGAGAACAAGACGATGAGGAACTTCACGTGTAACTTCTTGCACTGTCGACTTAGAACTTGTGTCGTTAACCTGATTATCCGCGCTATTCACGTAAACTTTGAGGCAATTCTCGTAACTGACTCTAGCCCGCTACTGAGACCTACGAAGCGCAAATTCAAGCGATCGCTATCTTTTAACATTTTAACGTGTTCAGTTCTGTAACACAGAGAATTTGCATTCAACTTTTTAACATGTTGGCACAGAGATTCGTCCCAGTAAACAAAGTAAACTAGCAATCGTTGACATTACAGTCCTGTAATAAATGCTGTCTTCGATTCCATAGGACTGATTTATATACAGTCATGTCTGCGCACATGAATGCACGTTGTTCTTAATATGAAAAGTCCGTTATTATCGTCTGATTTGAACTAAAATTTCGATGTGTTGATAGAGTTTACTAAAACGCCTCAGTATCGCATTTCATGAAAATTTAGTTTGAAAATTGAACCGGCCAGAAATTGATTTAGAGAGCCCGTTGAAATTCAACGGATGACGCTTTCTTTCGTATTTTGATCCATCATCTTATTCCGTTTCATCCTAATTCCTTTCGTACTTTTATTTCCTGTTCCCTCTTTCCCGTTTTACATTATCATTTTCCTTGTTTGTCCGTTTTGTCGTAATTACTCTGCCACTTTCTTTCGTTCCTTTATTTCATTATTACTTCTGTCTCCTTTCCACGGTTCTCTCTTATTTAATTCTTAATTTTTCCACCCCTCAGTCTCCTTGCTCCTCCGAAATATTTTTTCACAACTCACATTTCACTGCCTATTTAAAGTTCTCAAACCTTATCGTTACAGAAGAAATGAAACGTGCTAGCCGTGCTGTGTACTACGTTATTTTATCGTTTTCACCTACGTCCATACCCCTTTAATTATCTCTTCTTTAATCGAAACAAATAAACAAACAAAAGTCTTACTGGCTTTTATATATTGCATACAAACAACGTTTCCTTTCGAATCAACATTCTTGATGCAAGCAGTTCTACACTTATTACAGTTCTGAAAATAAAAGCATGAAGGGATTTAGTAGATTTACATTGAAAACTTCATTTCTCAGGATCTCTAATGAATAAAAGTAAATGTGAAATTATGCGGCGTTCTCCACCGGGATTCGATGTGGGGACAACGGGAAAAATCGTGGTGCTTTCACGGAGTATCAAGTCCCGATCTCCCAGTCAATAGCCTGCCAATTTTCTGGCTGTCTTAAAGATAAATCTCATTTGAAGTTAAAGTAAAATATGTATGAAAAGGAATACTCTTCTGCTTCTTGTGTGAATCAATAAAACCTTTCGAATGCCTGGTTCGAGAGCGATAGGATCTGGAAAAGTGACATATGGACACCAGCCAGGCATATCTGTGATTAAATTTGAATAGCTTCTTTCTGTAAGGCATCATATTTTTCAATGAACGTCAGGCTCCGACAGGATTCCATAAAAAAAGGACAACAGTTGAGAGTACATTACCGGAGTCTTGTGCACGGTCACAAAATCCTACTTTGCTTGTGTTCAGGTCTCTGGCTCAGATACTGGCAGTCTACATAGGTTCTTCACGTATTCATTGGTATTTTTCTATTGCTAACGTCAAGTAGTGACCTTCCTCTGCAGTCCGTTGTGATACCTTCTCATCTCAGAGAGATTTCAGGTTTTCACGGCGGCATGTTTGCAGATGGCTGGCTTCTTGGTTGTTACGCGTGTAGTCTGACAATAGATAACAACGTTTCAGAGGTACTTACTACCTTGATAACCAGAGAAATGAATAAGCCGCGCGCGAAGAATAGGTTTTTTTTATATGGAAACAAATCTAACAATGTAGGACCTTTGCCCGGTCGGTGGGGAAGAGAATGAAGATGTGATAAGAGCAGGAGAGCCAATTCCTTGCGCGGTGCTTATTCATCGCCTTGATGATAGAGGAAGTAAGCACTTCTGAAACGTCGGCAAATTTCTACCAGATTATCTGACGCAACAAGCTAGAAGACTGTCACCTCCGCTGTTTATTTGATCTTATTTTATTTATGTTTTTTAAAATAAACCCTTTTCAACGGGTTTCACTACCAAAATTATGTTTAAATATCTTCTTTCCCCTGTTGATCAATACAACCAACCAGACATTGTTATCTTTCTTAATATGTTCTCTTATATAGCTTGGCCTCCCCATATAAACATATAAAAGCACCTAACTAGATGCCTTACGGAACCCGAAATTTCATCACCGAGTTAACCAAAGCCCTCCACGGGTCCCTGTCCTGGGACAGCAATATATATATATATTTATATTGATATTAATAGTTACAACGGTTATACAAGAAAGTTCGTGTCTTTGGAAACAGAAAGTTTGTCATCTTGACTGTGAAGCAGTATAGACTCGTAGGTAGATATAAACATTTAGAAAGAACGTACTGTCTCCAACCTCAGAGTTTAAGTTCATTATTCTGTTCAGTTCTCCGAATCCGAACCAGTTTAATACAATTTAAAACGTCATAAACTAATTATTTTAAACAAATTTGAGTAATTTTTTCTCATCTACGCCCAGTTCTTCCAGTTGGTCTTTAACTCGATTCGAATGTCGACCGAGCTACTATCGACGTACTTTATTTTGCCTGTCTCTTTAAATTTCTGTCTGCCACCAAATGAACATTCATAATTACTTTCCATTATCCTTCGATGCTATATAACATAAGCAGTATAAAAATAGTCGTTAAATAATATAAAAATCAGTTCACCTCAAAACAAAGTAACATAAACAAACTTATTCCCTTTCATTTGAACACGTATACGAATCTGTCTATCCTTTAGACAAATATCAGATTCTCATGTGTTCTGTGCACATTGCCTTATAGAACTCGTCGACAGAGTTCTTGAATGGGTCTGTTGGACCCACTCTACTCTATTAGATTTCCACGTGGTGGTTCGTTCTATTCTTCTGAAGCGGCCAACTGTTCCTGGGACGTACACGCACGGCCATTGTAGTCGATTGCTCCACAAGGAAACAGCCTCTCAACCCCATGGGCGTACTTCCTAGGCTACGAAACATGCGTTTAAAATGTAAATTACGCTCGTCTAATGAGACGAGGGGATCCTTCGGGTGCTAAAAGTGAATGTCGCCTTCTTTGCGGTCGGCGAGGAAACTTTCTGGTTGGGGTTAAACTCTCCCACTTATTTCGTGTAAAGCGAGAAACCTGGGGATGCTGTGGCCATTATGTGGCCACATATGGCATACTGCGAGCCCTATGAATTTTGTATCGATTTCACCTGAAAATAATCCATGGTAGTGTGGATAACACTTCTGTGCAAGTATTTCGCATTTTCCACCAGGCCTCTTATTGTTCTTATGGGACAAAATCTACTAAGAATTATTAAGAACTGAGTGTAAAAGGCTCATGACATGTGGAAGTCATTTCTAAATTGCAATGACAGCGCTTTTCATATCTTTATCTTTATATACATTTTTTATTTTAGTGTTCTGTCTGACGACAGGTCCATATGAACAGGATCCTTCCATCTCAGGTCCAGCTCCTTGCCAAGAGACTGGCCATCATGACGGAGGGATTTTGTGGTTTTCCTCAGTCCCTCCAGACAAATGTCAGAGCAGGACTTTCAATTAGACAACTACTGCTTCCTTCTGCATCCCTTCCAGTTCATTATTCATTAATGATCCCATCATTTGATGCAATGTAGTCTAAGCTACTGATGGTATCATAAAATAAACCATAATAATAATTATAAATAAAATAATAAAAAAGGCAGATTTTAAAAATAACCAGAAGACGGCCGTCTTCGCGAGAACCTCAAATCCTACTGAAATAGTATGTGGTTTCAATATACATATCTTGGTGTGTGTTGAGGTTATGTATATGGGACAATTATGTGTGAATTAAACACATCCGCACTTGTTTCACTACATAATAACAATTACATAGATTATTTTCAAGAAACAATATGCACGCCCGAACTATAGTCTGTTCGTATAAACAAGCAACTAATTTTGGTGTGTCTGCATGGTGGACACTATCCATTATCCATTACTGATGATCTAGCCAACACAGCAGGTCACATCAAGCTTTAGGGAAGAAACTGAAATAAAATTTGATTCTAAATGCTTAAAATACTTGGTGCATATTTTTAAAATAAACTGAATATAATTTTTGACCCTGTAGTGCAACGAGCCCTGCAATAAATAACATCATGGCTGAGGTTAGGTTATATCAAAAGAAAGTGCATTTGGAAAATATTTACATGCCATTTCACTCTTCACCTTATTTTATTTGTAGTAATCTGTCTGCCAACGAGTCCATATGAACAGGATCTTCCATCCTTTTCTCGGACTGGGACCTTTCATATACGTTCTTGGCAGATGATCCAGAAGTGGTTTGCCATTGCCTTCTTCTGTGTGTGAATGGAGTAATTGTTGGGATGCCACGGAGAAACCGGGGAAGCCCCCGTAGGAAAACTCCGTGTTGCCTAGACCACGGCCTTGCCCAACACAAGTTATAAATTCGGGCACCGCCGGGAATCGAACCCGAGACCCCAGGATTACAAGGCCGGCGTTCTAACCGCTAGACCACCGTGGCTATCTTTATACTGTATTATAATTCGTCAATAAACTGGTGAAAACGCTGTTTAAGCATTTGTAATAGAAACGAGCAATGCAAATCAGTTTTATCTCTAATGAGAAATTTTAAATTTTCAGAAAATAGATGCTTTACAGTAATGCAGAATATGGCTAGGCTATAATGTAAATACCAAATATTAATACTATAACGTCTTTAAAATCACAATCTTCTAACCAATGTTTAGAATGGGGTAAATGAAATTGTATAAAATTAGGTTCCGAACGTGAAAGGAATGGACCACCTTGGGGTCTAAAGTTGTCTTTGAAATGTATCTTAAAGGAATAGGTTATGGGTGGACTGGACAGAATGTGCTCAAGACAAGACCTGGCTTTGGTTGTTGTGAATGTGGCAATGAACATTTATGTTACTCCGTTTAATGATTATCAGATTGGCAGCAAAGACGCTGCTAAATGGACTTCGTTAATTAGTTTCTAGACAAATATTAAATTGGGTTATTGTTGTATGAGATAAGAAATGGGTTAGAATATGAAAAATTAAAACAGTTTTATCAAAACAGTTTATGCGAAACTGTTACTAGTTAAATATTTTCACATATTTTGTAGCGCATAAAACAATATATACCATATTCTTCTTAGCTAGGTTAAATTTAACTCTACTAAGTTACTGAAATGATTTGCCCTGGCTAAAGGATCGGTACTTGAATCTGGAGCCCTGTGAGAAGAGGAATAGGAATGTACCTCAAGTGGTAGTCGGTGAAGGACTTTGTTTGATCCCCAGAATATCGTAACTCTGTTATTTTATTTTCTATAGACTAAATCTTATTGGATGTATATAGTAGAATTTGAATAACCATATCAGCACAGCAAACGCCGTCAGTTTATTATGAAGGTAATATAGAGGTAATATAAAACCTATGCAATGTGTTTTTGTGAATTGTAAGCGACAGTTATTGAATGTGACAATACACGGAAGTATGAAGTCGGTTTTATCGCACGGAAATGTTCATTGTGGGCGTGAGTAAACATACACGGATCGGTGAATGGAAAGAAAACAGTGTCTGGAATCCTTCTTAGTGAATATTAAAATTACAAAAGAATTTCTCAGGGAAGAGAGAACGTAAAAAATTAAGCAACCCAACTATAATTAATTTTTAGGCACCCGCAGTCTCCCCTGAACAATCGGTCGATACTGAATGTTAGAGAAATTCCTTGCAGCTACTACAAAAACATAGTTCATTCCCGCCAAAAGAAAATTCATAAACCATTTATAATTTGCGGCTGCATTTACAATCTAAAATGTTTTCTCACACCTGTGCCTTACGTTGTTGTGATTGGTGGTAAATTCCCAAGAGATTTTCTTATCAATAATTTACGTTAAGTATTTCTTTCTCTTCTGATTGGACATCAGTTGTTAGTTTTTAAGTCATCAACCACTACTAACATGACGGCATAAACATCACTACAGAAGGAAAATAATTTGACCTACTCCCATGACACAGGCTACAGTCATAAGAACGTAAACCCAAAGTGAAATTTTAGGTTTACTGCATAATTATACACCAAAGTAAATACGATGAGGACTTAAGCATTTTGATGAAAATTAATACGTCTTTCATTAAACAATCGTAAACAAGAATATCTCAAAGACGTTACTGCAGTTGAAATAAAACACTAGTTTTTTACACTTTAATGTTTACAAATGCAACGAGGCGCAGTTCTTCTTGTGTATTTTAAATATTGTTGATTATATACTTTATAGTTTTATTTTTCCTGATTAATGTACATATATGTAATTATGGTTAACTGTACCATGTGATAAATAATATAATTACATATATTAAATAGCAACGTATATGTTCCATCTGGTACTGGTTCCGGGTAGGGCCTAAACAAGTCGGAAATTCAATAAATATGAATAATATATGTTTATTATTTGTTGTATTCTTTGAATGATCTCTAAAATATTATGCAATTATAATTTAATAGTGGAGATATTATCAAGTTAAGTGATACAAACTTAAAGATTAGGCTGTAATTTCTGTATTGGTCGAATGATTTACAACAATAGGTGGTATTTACGAGTCCGCGGGTTCTCCCAAAGCGCACGACGTAATTTGACGGAATAAAGAGTGAAAATACTCATGCAGTTCATATATATTTATACAGCGTATAATCTGCTTCATGCCACGAAAATATATTGAAGATGTAGTATATTCGGAAGACGGATCTTCCTGAAAGATACAGTAATGTGATCCCACTGAAATCAATGAAATAAGCACATTCGAATATCGGTTTACGCATTGTCATGACATTTCTTGTGACAGTGAAACCTTAAGAAATTCTGCTGATCTAGCACACAAGGAATACTACTATGTACCGAAAAGATTAATTATGTAGCATTCGTTTTGAGACGGAAAGGTTCATATAATGAATCTGTGATAGCATTAACCAACATAGTGAGGAGGAACAGAATAAAACTTAGAACTCGGACAGTTTGCACACCCCTTGTAAAGAAAATGTGATAATTACAAATGAGTGTCTTCTAGTTAATTATTTGACAATGCAAACGGCCCATCATTGTTACAACTGCAAGCGAATTTCCTCACTGTAAAGACGGGCAGAGGTGTGAGAAGGAGAAATTGGATGACCGAGTAGTAACTTGAGAGTAAGACACATTCCATTATTTACCAGCTACTACTCCCTTCACAAATTTCCTTTTTCCGCCTTGCTTATTCACAATTCAGTCTCACAAAACCTTCAGGTCCATTTCATTTCTTTCCTCCACCTTGTTGTCAAGGAAACTGTTCTATATGAATCTCTTTAACTTGATGCACGAAAGACCATCTACTTACAGAAGGTCGTGGACGATTTGTTAGAATTAGTGCGTCGTATTCCGGATACCTCAAGTTCAAATCTTGTCCCGGAGACCGGCTGTCCTGATTGAGTTGTTTAACGGTGTTTCAACCCTTCCAAACAATTATGCTGACTAATATTTGGCCAAAACCGCCTGATTTCCAATTAATTATCGATAGCCTTTCGTAAATTTAACGTCTTATTGTCCGTGTTACTGGTAGCGCCGTGAAATTAACCAGAAATAAAATATGTACTGGTATTGTACTCAGTTGGAATCTAGGTCAGGGTTGTTATTGTTTTTAGACAGCCTGTCGAAGCAAATGCAGGTATAAAGCATTCAGTCAAGCGTGTCTCGCCTCCATTAAATTGCACCGCCTAATCAGTTAGTACATTCGCTCTGTGCCCGGCCCGTACGCTTTTGTATAAGCATCGACTAACCCTGAAATTCTCCACGGCTTTCCAGATAATCCTAGAGCGTCCCGACGACTAAGGTATGCGGGATTTCTCTTCTTGCTCATACAATTGGCTTAATGAGCGCTTCTTGGAATACCCACACGTCTTTAATTTCTCTTGGTAAATTCATATTTATTAATTATTTCCCCGCAATTTCTTGGTAAGGCTTTTAAATGGATTTTGGCACCAAGCAGGCAAGCTTTATTGATTGTTATGTACACCTCATTTGTTGTAAATAATTATTTAGTCTGCTATTATTGCTTCAGTTTAGTACAGCTTACAATTATTAAATATATTATTAAATATATTAATAAAAATATTTTTTGCAACATGATTTTTCAAAAAGCTAAAATTACCTTAACAATTTTGAACATTTAATTATCATAGACTGTGTTCAGTAGTTTAATTTGTTGATTTGCACCATCCGCATCTATCGTCCGGGTATAATACCAAGTTTTTTAATTTGGGGGTTGTGGTTCTTGATTCCTGTTACAAGATGGATGTGGTTATTCACTTCCGCTGAGGCATGAATATGTTCTTGTCGCTCGTAATTCATGCGACACTGAGACAACAGATTTTAGTAACATTAATTTGTCATACAGGGATTTATTGTAGCGTTTGAGGTGTCAGGAGTTCAATTTGTTACTTTTCCCTGTTTCTAGCTAATGGACACAATCCGACATATTGCCCTGTGACCTGTTAACAACATTCCCACATTGTACTACGGGTAATAAAATGACACTCGAGCCAGTGACTACAAATAATGCAATAATTTTCCGAATTCAGACATTTGATGTGCTTAGAGGAGGAGTTAACTTGAAAGAACTGAGGTTACACGGAAGTCCATTCATAAAATAAGTATTCCGGAAACAGGATGCAGACCTGGACATTGAATTCAGATCGATCGGAATAGTTAAAAGTTTGAGATTTTGTGAAGACTATAATGAATATTTTGAATCAATAAAATCAGGGGACTGGGATCGAATACAGAACATTGATTTATGTTTTCATTTTGTTTGTTGATTTTGTCCTGTTCATGAATGAGGTTTTTTAATGGGCGACAACAGTTCCTTTCAAATGTCTAAAGATTGATTTTCAACATTAATTATGTATCGCAACAGATTAGAGGGCCTAATACGTGGATGAAAAAAATGAAGACACTTTATACAACGGGTCGATTAGTGTGACATATCCTTCCCTATCAACCTGTTCCCAACCTTCATTATTTTCTCGTTAGACTGCGCCCTGATCTTCTGTTGTTTTCTTAAGTCATATGAGTGCCAGTACGAGTGAGTGTCTGCCCCGCGGTAGTATAGAGTGTGGTGTTTAGGACTCAATCAACTCAAGGTAATCTGTTACTGTACTTATTTATTTGTTTTCTTAAATTGATTATTGTTGTTAATCTGTCTTTGCTGTCTTGTTATGGTGGATTGAATACTTCCGAATCCGTACTACGTGAGGAAGGTTAAGCTGGAATACAAGGTCATCATACGGAATGGAGTAAACACATCACCTTTCCTGTTTTGGGGGTACCTCATTTCTCCTTCAGGGATTACTACTGACCCTGCTCATTATCGAATTCGCTCAGGTACTTTCTGATAGGTTATGCTTTACCACCCTAATTTAGTGTGATATTAAGTTGACTGACCAGACGCCAGTTAAGTCCCCTCCGGAAAGGCTTTCGCCCCGAAGATGACGGTTTTACATCGGCAAATTCAAGACGTGTTAAATAAAGGGTATTAGGCCTGGTGTTTGGCAATAGATGTGCCTTTTCTTCTGCGTTATTATACGATGTTCTTAACATATGTTCACTCACAATCTTACTAATCAAGAGTATTCGCCATTTCCGAATAAATTCGAAGACTAGTACAGTGTTATTCGCGATGTTGAAAAGCGTTGTCATACATGCTGTAGGTGTGGTTCGAACTCGGGGCCTTGAGTGTTCGCGATCTGAAGATCATGCGCACAACACATCTGAGACCACTTGGATACGGTAGGACTGGAAGAATTATGTTTCATGCGTCTATGTTTTTAAGAGTTTATTATCATTTATGTTATTAATAACAATTTAGTTAACATAAAGACTCAAGTGTTCATAAAAGAATTAAGCTATTTACTATACACTGAGGACTATCTGTGTTTATATAGCGTTCTGGCCCTGAATCAGGTGTTGCTTGGATCCGCCTGAAGGTCAGTGATCACATGACAAGACCGGTTCGTCAACCTAGGATCAAGAAATAAAAGTTTACCGAGCGTCGAACCAGGTACACTGGTTAGAAGCAGGATTATTCACATCACGCCCGAAGGGTGGGAGTTTTGAGAGTTGAGGGGATGTTCTGAAACACAGTAGTACTGTAAAGGGCCGAGGTTCAGATTTACGGCGTAGTAGTGCGTTATCCATGCAAACATTTATAGCTTATATTAACCTTACAGGACTCATAAAATTTGGCATTTAACAGAATTGATAGTAAAGTGATTGCTGCAGTGAGGGTGTGTGGAGGGGGTGTAGCCTAGGTCATAAAAGTATAGAATCTGTCCCATTTATAACGTCCTTTTAGTGTTGCATTGTAGTTATATGACTAGGAATATGTAAAAAGATCGGGGGAAGCTTTGACAAGTTCTAATGTTTATAGCTTTTATACATGTTGCTGTTAATGTGATCTATAAGATAACACGCAGACAAAGGACTTTCTATAATGATTTCTGAAACACATGATTGCTCCAAGACATCAATTGGGGTTGGGTTGTCCAACAATAATACCGGCTTTCTACACACACTACCCCAACACGAAGACCAATGAGCTAAGTTACATTCTATTGCTGAGCCATGAATTAACATTACGTAATAACACAAGAACTGAAGATTTGTAGGACCACAGATATGTTAAATAGAAAAGCAGAATTTATGAGTTTTAATCAAAACTCCTTGCTAGTCCCTTTCAACAGTAATACGATGATTGTGTTTTTTAGCGCAATTTATTTTAAGTAATTTGAAATTTTATGTTACATAATTATAACAGCTTTTAAGGGAAATTGCCACGTTTGTGAACTAATTTTTGTAAAGATTACAGTTTCAAAGCGGCAACCACAATAATTATAGGTTTCTGTTCATTAAGATAATTGATGACGATGTATGATGAAGGTGGAAGTATGGCACTTGGAATTATAAATATGCGAATCTTTATTTGTAAGATGAAAGTTTCAAAGTTAAAAACTGTTAAAATTAGTTAAGCCTAACCTATAGCAATCTTCATGTAATTGGAGCATTGTGGAAATCATGCTTTGTGTAACGAAGATATACATTTTCATGTTATTATTCCTCCGCATGAAAATGGAGCGTAAAACTTATTCCCAGAACTTGGTGTTTGTAAGAAAGTACCTCTCTCTTCGAGTTAACTGCAACAGCATAAAGAAACCTAGCATTATTATAAATGACGACACGAAATACTTATGTCAATTACATCTAAAGTAATTTAAATTTGAGAACTAACTGTCATTGTGAACATGTAAGACTTTATGTTTCGGTATTTGTCAAAACGAGTTCAGAAATTAAACGGCCTTTATTGCAAGGGGAAACTTGCAATTAACAGAAGCAGTTAAACTCTTGCGTTATGGATCGTTGTCTCTTACCCACACAACTCATTCAATTTATGTTTGTACTTTTATTGTCGCAGTGCGTCAGATATTTCTAAGGTGAAACTACAGATCGCATTAAAATTATGTTGTTCAAATCGTATGAGTCATAAAGAATTAATATGAGACTTAATGCATTTATAGTCCCGTATATAGTCAAAATAAGCATAAGAAAATCTGTAACAACCCATGTATATAGACCTGCAGTATACATAGGAAGAATTCAGTAGACAATTGGCTATTTAACGATATTGTGTCATCTGCAGAGGTTATAAGACATCTTTTGAGGTTAAAAGAGAAAATGTATGTTTGTCTTCTGGATTGCGTTGTGTACTCTGGTAGACGTATACTGACTTTTAAAAAGTGCTTTTTGCCTCCATCATAAGGGTGATAATCACCCTGTTAGTATATGATAACAATTCAAAACTTTATAGTTCCTGTCTGACAAAAGTAGCAATGTAGAATGTGGCAATGGAGATTATGTACAGAAATCAATAAATAAAATTTGTAATTATTCACGTGTAGTCTTTGATAACTTCACAAATAATTAAACATGTAATGAAAGACGGACAGGAATTTATTTCCAGAACTCATTATCTGGCTCACACCATTGAGGATCTTAAAGAAAATTGTCGAGACAGATTTACGATTTATGTAAAATTCTGTGCTTTTTTAAGGAACAGAAATTCGCTTTTTTCTGTGTACTAAGTGTTTTATGCCTTTGAGCTTTTGTTCTCTGACACTTTATTCGACGCGCCTCTAGCTTTTTCTCATTATACCGAGTTATGAGATCATTCTGTGTGACACTAAATAGTATTTTCCCAAGTTGAAGAAGCGTGGTCATGTCATTTTGCTATATTTCAGATGCTGTTCATCGACCAACGGACAGACTACACCTATTATACGTAATGCAGTGTGACTCAGTTCAGGATTGCGTATCGGAAAAGAATGGCTTCAAGCTCGGGAAGTAAAGGCAGAGGACGAAGAGAGGTAGGTGAGCTGTTTCATAATAGACTTTCTGTCCATGAATCCGGTTCTAATGGAATTTGTATTTAATTTTCCACAAGAATAAATTCACCCAATACTTCTCAAGGTCGGAGATCCTCGCGAGAAAAAGTCTGCAATTCAAATACTTTTAAACGACCAGTAACTATTCGCAAGACTGAGAACAGACGTCACAGATGTACAGGGCCTACTGAAAGAACCGCTAAAATATATGTTATTTATAATCAGTCAATTTAATCTGTGGTTTATGTTACCATGATGAAAAGACGCATGAAATCGAATCTAGATTGGGTCTCACTGGACTTTCATATTCACAATTTTATAATTCACGCAGATTTTAAATAGGTGTATTAAATACTTCAAAAAGTATTTCTATCAAAATCTCTGTTTTTATTTTTCCGAGTATATAATTTATTTTATGGATGGCAGATTAAATAAAAAAACATGTACAAAAGGCCTGAAGAGAAAAGTACGATCGTAGCCATAAACTAGAAAATTTAAATTACATCTGGGTTTTCATACCTCTTCTCAGAGACTTATGCCAATATAAAATTATCTCCAGCACAGAGGTAAATACAATTAAAACAGAGTTCTATATATTTCATTTAGAGCCTGTTATTTGATTTATTAAATGATTTAAAACCACAACATTATTGAAGAACACGTAAGTAAAATTATATCATTCGATTTTCTCCTTAAGCAGAAGTTGCTTTTTCTGGTACTATATCCAGAACGTGTCGGTCGGATTAAAGAATTATCCGCTCCTCTCCTTTAGTACACAAAGAAGAGGTGTCGAGTAATAGCAGTAGTAGATTTGGTCACCTTCTGGAAACATGTTAAGTACGACTTCGAAGTTTTCGACAACAGATACCAAAAATGTTCCCAGAAATCAATACAATATTCGGATTGAATAACTATTGTAGACGTATTCCGATTTGTCTAAAACCTTACACTGCATATCGCGTAGCAGAAGCACAAGGAATTTTAATTTCAACAGACAATGTTAAATCGTTGGAAACTAAAATATGTCATAACGAAAGGCAGATAATTCTGGCGCAAATGAAAAGGCTTATTAGATATACATTTTATGTTATGTACTGAATTCTTTGTATGATAAGCCGTTTTGAGTAATTTAATCAATTTTACTTTGAGCTTCGTGTAAATTAGTTTGAGCAGCAGCAATAGGTTCAAAATTCACTGTATACTCCTCATAATCAAACGTAATGTAAAACAGCACAGTAGTATTGAAATTAAAACATACATATGTCCAATCACATCTTCATAAATGAATGTACAGTTGTGTACTGTTGTGTAAAGAACGCATAAAATAGGCCTATATTTTCTGCGGCACGAAGAACGAAAGAGATGCAAGAATAACAACATTTTCTGAATTACTAACGTCGGCGGATTATTTCAGTCATACTCGGGTATTACACGCATCGATGTTTCCCTGACTGGGGTAAATTTCTTCAATGAAAATTGTACAGTTCTGGAGATTGACACTTATTTCCATGTAAGTGCAGTAGAAGTAGGCTGATAAAATGGTGAATAAAATTAAGTCGTTATCGAAATAAATATAAAATTAAAAAGAATGGCAGAAATAAATAGAAATAAAGCGAACAAACAAGCTATTGCAACAACGAATCAGAATCAAAACTTCTTTCTTATTTACTACTACTGCGGTACATATAGTTTTGTCTCATCTCCAAAATGGCATTTCCTCAAAGTGTTTTAACATTCTGCATGTTTCCCGCTATTTCTCCCTGATATCTAGTTATTTTATGTTCCCAACTGTACTTGGAGTTCATCATGGCGTGTATCGACAACGACCTACGTACGATTCTACAACGGCAGCAGTATGTCTGCCTACAGCTTCAATTTCGCAGTCCACTGGTCGAAGCGATTGGAAAAGAGCAAATAGCCCCCCAGCCAACTTACTGGAGTCGATTGAAGCCACTATCCGGCACCCACCGCCATATGTATTCATGCAGGCTGCATTGTTTTCGCTTGAATTACGCCTCTATACCAGATTATTATTACGAAAACACTATTACATAATCTGAAGTTACTTATATTGATTTTACGTTATTTAACGACACTCGTTCAATTTTATAGGCTGATATAGTGACGAACGAGACCTGAAACAGTCATGTTTGACTTCTGGATATTCCAAAAGATAGAAGATTTTATTTGAAGACTCCTTTATCAATCAAAAACTTCGAAGTGCATATTAATTTACCAGGGACAGAAACATAGACTATGTAATGTCCAATTCTGGTTGTAACTACAAAAAACGGGTTTGATTTTTGCCACAAAGCCTCTGTGTATTTGCCTATATAATATGGATTATGGAACAGAGGAGTTAAAATCTGTCGCCTCTTCTCAATGAAGAATCTAGACTGAGAATTAAGATGAATGAGGGTGGTCGCCCTTGTAATGCACGCAGCAAGCCCCAGAAACATCGGTGAACTGCTACAGAACTTCACGACGCAACAATCCAGAAGATAACCATTTCATAATCTGAGCCGTGAGAACCTGAAATCTCACTTAGATTGAGAATATTCCAGAGCATATAAGAGGAATATCCATACGTGAGACACAGGAAATAAGAGAACTGTGGAGAAAATTACATAACAAAGCAAAATTTGTAGTTTTATCAAAACATTATTAGAGAGAACAAACGAAGGAAGCCGGAACTGGCGAAAACTCTAGTAGTCATGTGGGAAATACAAAATGCATACGAAATTTTAAACGAAAAACCTGAATGGTGACATCACTCCGGAGACTATACATGAATAAAGGAACAGCGCTAAAGTAAACCTTAAAAAAATAGGGTATGACAATATGGATTGGATTAGAAATCACTCTTGAATCGTCAGCAAACTTCTACCGGACCGTAAGGCGCTACATCCCAGAAAACAGTAATCTTCATACTCGACGACGTTAGAACCTGAAATCTCACCAAATGTAAACTCTTACACCTGCTTATTTAAACCGCGCTGTGAGCCGCCGATCTGGTGCGCTGTCTGCGGTTCCCGGACACTGCGTTCGACCACACCAGTCTGCGGCTTCCCCCGAACGCACTTCCTCTTTAACCCTCTAGGGCCCTTAAGAAGGCGCACAAACAGAATTATCCTCTTCTTGCTTAAGCGAAACGATTCACCCGCCTTCTTGAAAGATTAAAACTAATTCCACCTTGCCAGGAGTAGGGTTATGCCACATGCCACTTCTTCCTTTAGCCCTTGTATATTTAAGTACATACCCTAACTGGGGTAGGAGAATGTTGTTAGTTTGAAACAAGACGCTTCTGTGTCTCTGCGTGCATTTATCTATCTTCTAACTGAATTTTTGTGTGCGTGTGTGTGAAACTCAGAAGTTGAAATTAGTGAGGAAGATATATTTCTTGTAGCACATTTGTTCTGAGCTCAAAACCAAATAACAGACAATAAAACAAATATTTGGCTGTGTTATAGCATATTGACAGTTCATGACAGCAATGTCCGACTTGAGAATTTGATAGCCTCGACCTAATAAGAAATTTCTCTTCTTCTCTGGAAGGCGACGTTTCATTACCATCTTCACAAAACAGTCTGTGCTGTATAAATTTTAAAGAATTCAGTCCAATACAGGCAGAGTACTATTCACTTTAAGCACAGATGTCAATAAAAAGGCTAGCGGTTAGAACGCTGGCCTCGTAATCCTGGGGTCTCGGGTTCGATTCCCGGCGGTGCCCGAATTTATAACTTGTGTTGGGCAAGGCCGTGGTCTAGGCAACACGGAGTTTTCCTCCGGGGGCTTCCCCGGTTTCTCCGTGGCATCCCAACAATTACTCCATTCACACACAGAAGAAGGCAATGGCAAACCACTTCGGGATCATCTGCCAAGAACGTATATGAACAGATCCCAGTCCGAGAAAAGGATGGAAGGATCCTGGTCATATGGACCTGTCGTCAGACAGAACACAAAATAAA
>NW_019060339.1:206169-282818 GCF_000696155.1 Zootermopsis nevadensis | reverse complement strand
CACGGAGTTTTCCTCCGGGGGCTTCCCCGGTTTCTCCGTGGCACCCCAACAATTACTCCATTCACACACAGAAGAAGGCAATGGCAAACCACTTCTGGATCATCTGCAAAGAACGTATATAAACAGGTCTCAGTCCGAGAAAAGGATGGAAGGATCCTGTTCATATGGACCTGTCGTCAGACACAACACTAAATAAAATAAGTCAATGAAAATTGATTATCGCTCTGTACACATCTACCAAGGACACTTCCATTTTACTAGGCTCGCAACAACAGAAGAATGAGTGACGTCAGACAGATAACAGTGTGTGAGAGAATTTTTTTTAACGGTTCCCACGCTTCCAGTTATATATAGTAAACCCATTTTACTTCTTTATCATGTTTCGTCCATCTCTTTAAAACTTTAAAGTTCAATACGTTCGTACAACCTGCCTTAGATGTTCGGTAGTAACTCTACATTTTGCATACAGATAGCATTTGGTGTTTTGTAAAATTCTCAGATTAACAGCAGTTATTCTTTGCACGAAGCGCATAGAGAGAATATTACACTCTTGCCGTGTCTGACCGTCCATCCATCCGTCCGTCTGTCCAATAGAATCACCTCGCGAATCTCTGGATGAATTTTGATAGAATTTGATGTGGAGGTTGTGCTATTCCGCACGACCTCAAAACTGTGCTTTTGATTGTCCTATGAGTGGTGATAACAAAATGACTGATGATACGGACATTGAGGTGCTGCTTTCTGGTGTCCAAAGTGATAACTATCTAACAAAGCGGATTTGCTACATTTAAATGCACTTGGCATGACGATATTATTTGTATTCCGGTACGGAATATATTTTCCGAACTTGTTACGAGAAAGGAAAATGATCAACTTTCCACTCCGGTAGCTCTGCCCCCAGTACCATTTGAACAAGAGGCTTGATGAGTCTCAAAACTGGTCTGGACATGTAGGCAATGAGACAAGCCCTGCACTCCCTGGTAACTCTCTTAAACAGCCTGAAAGCGATCTGAAGCAATGTTGTACCAGTAAGGTTGACGAGATTACGAGCAGGCATTTTACAAAGTTCATATTTATATTTAACGGCGCTCCTCAACTGCTCATGATAATATACATCGTCGAATAACACGATGTTTTTGATGTTGAATTGGAGTAGATGTGGAAGGGAGTGTCGGTGACTTGTTTTAATGTAGATGTGTTATCCCAGTAATTACTTGAGAGGAGAACGAAGTGTCAGTTCTAACCTCCCGATTGTTACTGCAAGTCACATGGTTTATTTCGTATAGTGTATAATAAAACTTTTTTGTTACATTTTAGAGCGGTCTGTGTTTTCTAAGAGGTTATTGCAAACAATCTGCTCTCCGTGTCTCCCTCAGGATTCTATAGAAGCTTCCATCCGAGAACTAGACACCTGCATTCCATGTCCCTGCATGACCCCCAGTATAAAGCTGGCGTACTACGTGACAGAAGAACATGGCTGCACGTGGCGCTGCACTAGACACCGCCCAGTCGGGTTTATGTCTTTTATTATTTTACTTAACCAGTTGTGTATGTACACAAGGAAACATAACTGCGAAATGAGATGCACCGAGTTTTCTACAGAGGCCTGTAGACTGTCCCAACGACAACAGAAAAGAATGAAAAATTCAGTGCACTGCACTTGTAAAATAATCAACTTCAAATCTTTGGATTACCAGGTCAACGTTATTTTGTGTACTTAAAATATCAGTACCAACTAAATTAAATTTGTTAAAATAATGACTCGAACTCTGTCGCAAAACTTCTGAATCTATAAATAAACTTTATTAAATCTGTTCCGCTGTAAGTAATAGATTTATATTTTTATTCGGTGACGTTTCACAGCAATAAAAGTAACTAATGCATTAAAATTGTCAGACGTTCCTTTGCCGTCAAAGTACATTTATGAGTTAATTATCCTCACGCAATTCGATAGTGCCCCTTGTGGGTCAAAATGTTTCGCACGCGATAATTGAAGTCAGAATTCCCACATCAGGAACAACAAGTACGTTTTGACATCGTTAGTTTTATACGACATCATACATGACCAAATTAAGGAGGATGAGATGGACAGGGCATGTAGCGTGCATGGGGGAGATGATACGTCGTAGAAGGGAAGATAATATTAAAATTAATATTCAAGATATCTGGTGGTAAGGTGTGAATTTAATTAATCTGGCTTAGAATTCAGACCGTTGGAAGGTTTTCATGAACACGGGTTTTGTAAAAGGCGGAAAATTTCTTGACTAGGTAAGTTTGTTTGTCAAGGAAGACTCTGCCTCATGGAGTTGCTTTTTATCAATTCTTAAATTTGTAGATCGGCGCTCCTGTCAATGCTTGAATTTAGAGGGTTCCCTGGTTCAGTTCCCGGATATGGTTACATCGTAATGTAGAATTAGATTTTCTTTTCATTTAGCCATTAACCACGGTCTGTACCCCGTCCTCCGCCTTACCTCAAGCATTCGTCCTCGTATCTCCCAGTCGACGCTGAAGAAACTCTATACAGTCCATGCAGAAATAAATAAAGGAGTAACGTTTCTGTCGTCCCCGTGGTTAGGAAAAGAGACGATTTGAGAAGTCCCAGTGACCACATGTTTAGAAAGGAAATGTTGAAACGAGACAAAGTATTTACGAAAGAGGTGATGGGGTAAGTGTTTTGTACTGGTGTGGTTCTCAGAAAATCTCACTTATTTTCTCTCTTTCTCTTGACGACATGAAGATAGGAGCAAAGGTGCCGGAATAGAAGCTAATAAATAGATGGAAAGCGATGGTGGAAGAACTGATTTTAGGGGGGTTCGTTTGAGAAGGAAGTTAGCGGAACAGAAGAGGTGAAGAAAATGATCTTCTCTTAACTTGGATAGCTCCTGCTCCTCTGTTCTGCCAATCAGGTCCTTCGCATCCCATTCGCCACTCACTGCCTGATATACAGAAGCTTCCTACCCCCTCCCCCAAATATATCTTTGCTTCACCTTGATGATGTCAATTGCAGTGTTTGCCGAAACGTTGTAAATTCTTCAGTATAATATGGTTACACATTTAACTTCCGCTGCGAAAACCGAAGGTCAGCATTCGCTTTGTGTTTGAGCCATCAATACCAAATTTAGTCGAAATTCCTCGAGGAATTTTTGATCTGAAAGTAATGGACAGACACACACAAACACGGCCTTCTTGTGATACGTTAATGTTATGCCTTCGTTTGTACAAAAACATCAGTTTGAAGAGTGTGTTCGTTCATCAGCAACACTCATGATATTCCCCCATTCCGTGCAAGTAGAAAGTTCCAAGCATGGCGTTACGAGCCATTGACTTTCAGCAGAGAGTGAGAGGGTGCACACCCTCTGATCTCCGTGATCCTCCCCTGTACTCTGGGCCAAGCCAACTCCTCACTAGTCGTCAGATGTCAGTATCGCAACGAGCCGTGAAGAGGCGAAGGAGCAGAAACCTCAATAGCTGCGTGCAACAGTGAATTAACTCGGTCTAAACTGTTAACACTTGGCACTCCTAGTCCCTCTAGTCCAGCGTTTCTCAACCGGGGTTCCCCGGAACCTTAGGGTTACGCGAGAAATAGTGATGAATAGGCTAATCATATGTAAATGTATTTTTGAGTCATTTTTATGTTTAATTTCATATTCGTAATTTTACTATACACGTACGACATATTCTCGGAAAATTCTTGGGTATTATAATAAAGTCTTCAACCTGTTATGTCATTTAGAAATATAATAATTATAAGAAATATATTTAGCGACGTCTATACGGCGCCAGCGTGATACCGCCTTTAGTGGTTAATAAACGATTTAGTTATTGTAGTAGTTATTATCTGTTTTCGTTCTGTTTATATGTGTTATATACGATATTGGTTATTTATGTAAATTCTTTGTGTGAATGAAAACCTCCGTATGAGGTCTCTTGAACAGGCAGTTCGATTTCAGTTTTTTTGTATTGTCAATAAACTTGAGAAAAACGTAAGTAATTTTTTGCGTAAACCAGCTATCAGAAAAAATATATTAAGTTTTCCTTATGAACTTTAAGTTTATAAAAAAGAAAGAAAGATATCAATAATGATATATAATAATTTTTATGTAGGGGTTCCCTGAGACATGAATATTATTTCAAGGGTTCCGCAAGGGCAAAAAGGTTGAGAAACACTGCTCTAGTCTCATGCTGTAAGAGTATCTTAAAACAGGTCAGAACCGATTCTTTAAATATCCTTCCATTCTTCAATACTTAATTCAAATGCAAACTACATAGGCTTAATTTGGGCAGTTCGTTAAGAGTCATAATGCAATTTAAATGCAAAATATTTTGCAATTGCAGAGTATCAGATTGTAAATATTTCTATCGTATAGTTGATCAGCAATTGGTTTACTCTATGTCAACTATTCTTTTTCAGTGAGTTTTGCTAAAAATGCACATAAGTCTTCATGTTTTTGATTTCTGATTTTAACCAAACCAAAATTTCTGTTTCTCACGGCGAATACGATTATTTCTAAGTGTTTAGGTAGAGAGAGTTATATATTAGCTACGTTACACTTTATGTTTTTCGGCTCAGTGATCGTAAACAGTGGAAAATCCAGTAATAAAACTCTGCTTTGCTACAGATGTAGTAATAAATCTGTATGTACCGCATTATAAGATTTATGGAAAATTTTCCGTAAAGATTCAAGAATGACAGTAAATTCGTGCGTATTACTTTTATTGAATAGTGTGACAAACCAGCATATGAAAATTAAAATAATTACTTATTTTTGCTTAATTACGAAAGACGTGAAATATTAACAAATAAACATATGTTTTGACGCGTTGTATAGAAGTACATGTGCCCAGAAGTCAATGGATAAATGAACAATATTTTGTCTCTGACCATTATTTCCAGAAAACAGCATATAAAATTATCAAGTGTTATGTAAGAAATAATATGAACATTATTTACATTTTTATATATCCAGAATATAATTAACTGTGAAGAGTATTTCTCCTTTTAAAGCATTATCATTATTATAATATTATTCCATGAGCCCAAAATCCCTTAACAGCAAATAACCAACATACCATGGCAATGGTTTTTAGAACACACGATTATAAATATTATCACATAAAGCCCAAAATCCATTAACAACAGCAAATATTGACCAACCAACTTTTGTTATTTTGTAGATAGGTATTCCTTTACCAATTTTCTAGTTTTACTATTCAAAAGCCTCAAGTTCTTTAAAAGAGACATTAGATCTACATGTTTAATACACGCTCATATGAAGCAGTGCGAGACAGAAAAGGCAATTTGGGTTCTAAGTATGTAAGAGCAGGGCCCTATTCCCATTTTCACTCTAACTCCTTTCTTTTGAAGCTGAAAAGTTATAATGCGACTGTATACAAGAGCCATGTCAAATCCCTTTTCTTCCTCTGCTTCAACACAATCTCACAACTATTACAGGCTTTTGCAGATAGGCGGAGGTCGGGTGTATAGACAGAAGTGTCTTTTGGGCGGTGTGAGGAATAGGAGGGACCCAGGAACTCATCTTCATTAGAACCAGCTAAATAGCCACAGCCAACCACGGCATCATGCCACTAGCGCTGCAATAGACTTGCATTGGAGTACAGTACTTACTCTGGGAGTACGGCTAACTATACACGCAGATGTTCTGTGGGAAATTGCGCTTCGATGAAGTATCACTTTATTCATATACAGTGCTTGGTGAGCCATCCTGAAAATTGGTATAAATAGGAATGGGATCTAGTTATTTTGTTTTTGTTTTAGTCGCTGTACTAAAGGTTCTCTGTAGATGTGCATTAATTAATGCATAATGGGGAAGTCGTGTTCTGTAAAACGGTCGGGTTTGACACAGGTTTTAGGCATTTATATCAAAATTTGTTGGAGGTAATTTGATTTTGTTTTATGTCGATTCGGAGTTTTCTTCTTGTGAAACTCAACAAAAAAGTTATTCCATCAAAAATAGCTAATTGTACAGAAAGTCGATATATCACCTAAAACATAGATATGATTAAAATCTATAAATTTTCCTTTTAATATTTTTCAGTGTGATGTTAAATGACGTTAAATTATATGCTCGTCAAAACTGACACAACATTTTCGTCAAAAGAGGTCATGGTTCTCTGCATGGCATTATTAGTGTACATAGTGACCACGGAGCAAGGTTTTTTCCCCAAAGTATTGTTTTCCACCGCTAAACATCATTCCACGAATAATCCATAATAATCTGTTATTATATTTAGTATAAAGAGCTCGTAAAATACGTTTATCTGAGGCCGCAATGAAGCTAAGTTTCATCAAACTTCTATTAACAAATTAACAATATCCCTCCACAAGGATGCAATACAAAGTGAAGAAGAGAAAGAAGATATTTTAATTTTTTACATGTTAATGAAACTCAGATTAAAATCATATATCTATTAGGTTCTTTGGAATATTTTTGTATATCGCTTAACGTCAGTGATAATTAATTTCTAGTCTGGTAGAAGATAACCATCTTAAAATATCTGTATTCTGTATTCTGATACCGCTGGGCATGTAAAATTTAAATAGTGCATTTCTGTTGAGTTTATTTCATGTAAAATATTAAATGAAATGCGATAATAAATAAAACATTCATCTGTACATGTCCCTCTGCAAATAATGGCCGTACACGTCATGAATTCGTTATCAATAACTCGAACACTGCCTGATCGTATGTTTGAATTCCACACAGGGCATGAAGGCATTTCTCTACGTTGTCTTGTGCGGGTAAAGGCGATGTAATGAAACGGTCCGCCTACCTGTGAAATCCGACCCAACGTCTCATTTAAATTATTAATTATCTTGGTAATAATTTTTAACGGTGCATGGACCGATCCTTAAAATCCGATATAAAAGTATTTATTAGGATTTGAGTTTTTCACAGCGGTGAGTCCTTAGATGGCTGTCATCTCGGATGTAGCGCTGAGTAGTCTGGTAGAAGTTTGCCAATGTTTCACAGGTCCTTGTTATCATCGCTCTGATGAAGGAGGCAGCTACTACCCAGAAGACAGTCATCACCATGTTTCTATTAGTTTACAAAATTAATAATCAGTTGACAGTCCTAATTAGGCATTACAGTATTCGTGATATATATAAGAAATTAGGAAAAATACTCCATAAAATGTATCTTTACAGAACAGAAAATCGTTAAAAATATGAGATCTGAGGTTTCCATGGCAGTGAAGTAGTTGTTCTTCGGGGTTATGATGCCGTCTAGACTTTTAAGTAGATACCAACGTTTTAGAGGAACATACTGTATCCATCTTCAGAGCTGAAGTGTCTCACCGAAGCATTAGTATCCACTTACAAGTCCACACGAGTCACAGAACATCAACATCGTTTCAGGATAGTTCATAAGGTGCTATGGCTAATGATGCTTGACTCATTCTGAACACTTCAATTAAAATTTAAATTCATACGATAAACTTTGGTCAACGTCATGTCAGGCTCCCGTTTAGCATATTACATGTTACCGTCGAACCACAAGAAAGCAGCTTCAACGGTGACACCTCTCTGAACTACGGAAAGACTAGAAGTGCAAAGAAAAGGCTGTGTTATAAATTTACAGCTCATGAACAGACGCTACTATAAAATTAACGAAACGTAGAAAGGCAGTGTATGACGATGGGATATCTTGCTGTATACACTAACGTGATCCTCTTAGTGGGAGGGGCATCGTGTTTTATCGGTGTACTATTTTGTTGCCAGAATCGAGATTACGACCCGCGTCTTCATTTAAGCTTAAGTGAGGTGTTGACGGCACGAAATTCTTCATAGAAAAAGTGTAGTAAAACTTTTTTCAAATATTATCAAACTTCATTTAAGGCAAGTTTGATGGGGAACTCGTCACAACACTAAAACCTTCGACATACATTCCGGGAAATGGTAATAAATACTTACGAAATAGATTTTTGTTTGCATTCATGCTTGAAGCAAACACTGGATTTATTTTAAGACCGATAATAAACTCAGTATGATGAAACTGTAGTAAAATACCCAGAGTGGAACCAAATCATAGACCACATATTTTTCTTGAATTTTGCGGCACTTTCACTTGGGTTACTGTGTATCCAGTAATGTTCTTGACGTGAATGTCTACAATCAATAAAGTAATACCACCAGTATGGACCGGCTGTTAAATGCGAGTATCTTAGTTTATTATTATTTATTTACAGCAATTGGGTTTTGCACCCGGTGGCAGTGGTCCTTACACTAAACAATTATAACAAAATACATATAATATAAACAAGTACACTCCATAGAACACCCCACACACATAACTAGACATCCACTCCTACAAAAACATTCCACCTTACACACAATACAAAAATATACACACAATACATAAACACACATCCATTAATTAATCACAGTACTTTAGAGTAAAATATAAAGTCAGATCTCAGTACATGAAACTTTTATCCCAAAGAACTAAAACACTTCATCACTTCGAGACACTTCACTTCCCTTATCACCATCTAATCCCCACTTAATAACCCTTTGCTTGCAACTACTTCCTTGACCCGCTTTCTAAAGGTACTTAATTTACAGGGGAAAGACTCTAGCACGCCTGGAGGTAATTGGTTCCACCTTTTTATGGTCCTATTTACAAAGGAATATTTGCCAACATCCGTTCTTTGTCTCCTAGTCCTAATTTTCCGACTGTGATCGTTCCTGCCTAGGTAGCATGGCTTTAGTAATCTATCCTCTATCGTTTTACAAGCCCGGCCCCCCGTGTGAGTTTTGAAAAAGGCGCACATTCGGGCTATCATTCTACGCTGTGCCAATGTTTCCCAACCAGATTCATTTGCGTAATTTGCAAATTTTGAAGCTCTCTTCTACACCCGATTTAGGGCTCTTACCTGTCCTTCCCTGTATGGGTCCCAACACACAGCTCCATATTCAAATATCGGTCTCACTAGTGACGTACAAGCCAAACGTTTCGTATTGTTATTTCCCCTTTTTAGTATACGCATTAGTTTAATCGTCATCATTTTCCAAGACTCAAGTTTAGTTACATTGCTATTTATGTAGCGAGCTACCGCTCTGCAAGAGTGTCAATAAGCCACGATGGTCCGCAGTGCGGAGTGCTTTGTAATACGACCATTTTACTCCTCCTGTCCCGAGGGGGGCGGTAAAATTGTAGCGCCTCTAGCAGTATAAGCCAAAACGATGTCTTGCGGCTGTAGGTCTGGCCCATGTAACCTCCCTCACACCACCATTTTCACTATGAGGTTGTCTCCTACTGACTTGAGGGGTTACCCAAGATGAGAAGAGTCATCTCCTTTCCCAAAGGAATTGGTCCTTCAGCTCCTATTTTTATTGACTCCTCTCCTTGATCTGTGTCCAGTCATCATTTACTACTTCCATTGCTTGGTTTCACCCTTAATTCGAGGGCTGTCCTGGTGGGCATGAATCAGCAAAGACAGCTAAGTTCACAGGCGCTGCAAACAAGAACAAGTGAATATTGAAACTGTTTTCGGGCTCCGGACACGTACTAAAATGTAGAATTTATTTAGATGGGGGGGGGGGGGGGGTTTGAACATATAAATGAGAATATTGTTTTTCTCTAAATTAGTAGACATTCCTTAATACACACTTTCACTTCTGGCCAGTAGAATTATTATTGGTTATTAATAATTTAATTTTGTAAAATAGTTTACTTTGTATGTAAAACTATATCACAGCTATTAACCAGATTCGCTGTCCATCCTTTAAATGTCTTGGTCTCGTTTTATTTTGCATAGCTAATATCGAGTATCAACGGGAAACGTATTCCTTCGTGTCTTACTCCCTCCCCTACTTCTTCCTTTACTCTTATCATTTCGTTCTTCCCTATTTTCTTCCGTATTTCTTTTCCACCTCTTCCTCATCCCAGTCTACTCACCCCTTCTTACTACCGTGTTGAGTCAAGTTGTTTATCTAAATTCTTAAAGTTCAAAGGAAACCTCAATCAAAAGTTCCAATTTAAATATATGACACAAATATACGTATTAGAAATTACTGTAGTGGATTTTACTCTGTAATAAAAATCTAAAATAGTTTATAGGTACAAGGTACCTCTCAGAACATGTCCTTGTGGTAGAACAGCGGTGAAATACATAAATAGCCATATGTAATTATGAAGTTCCGCCCGACTTTGCACCCGTATAAATATCACTTCTGTAAAGCAAGCGAAACTACTGGTCTTCAATCAATGCTGAGATTGTTCACAGATTCAAAGAATATATAGCATGTTCCTAATTTAACCTTTAAAATTTAAATATTTCAAATTATCTGATTCGATTAATTCTTTTATTTTGGTGACTCTATACTCCTATCGGAACTTCATGTCGTCGACAATTCGAAAACGCCTCCACATCTCTCGATGTTTGTCAGATTCTAAATTGAATAATGAATAAATTTTTATTTTGTTAATGTTGTCCGATATTGTAGTGAGATTTACAAGAATTTCTTTTTACTGAGACAGTGTGGCCAGCTTTACAGCAATACCACAGCAAGGTTTTACATACGATACCTGAAAAGGTTTATCAGAATGATGTCCAGAGAATCATAAAAAATGTAAAATGTATTTGAGACTCCACTACAGTAGGTCTTTGCATAAATGTATTTCCAAACAAAAATTGTAAGTTTGGTGGCAAAAAAGATTTTATAATACGATTTGTAAAAGAAATGTATTTAAAGCTACCATTTTAAGTTCTGATTAAAATTTTCCCTAGGAGAGTGTTTTTCATCTCTTTACTCCTGACATTTATCTTTTCTTCTAAACAAATTTCGTAGAATATCTTGCACTTGTGGGCTGGAATTCGATTACATCTAATCGAGAGTGACAACACTGAGTTCCAATTACAACAAAGTACACAATGGATGAGAGGGAGTTAATTGAAGAGGAAATTTGCCGAAGCAGCAGTATGAAAAAAAAATCCGTGCGAGATTTCAGGTTCTCAAGGCGACGAGAATGAAGATGTCTGCCTTCTAGGATGTTGAGCAGCGTAGTCTGGTAGATACTGCCCGACGTTTGAGAAGTGTTTACTGAGTCCATTATCAGGGTAATCGCTTCTGAAACTACGGTAAACGTCTACCATACTACACGGCCCAACATTCCAGAAGACAATTATCTTCATCTGTATTTATAATCATTTATTAACTAACGTAGTCAGTTTTATGACCCACATGTTTATTAATTACCTTAAAACATTTTCCGAAATCGAAAAATAACTAATTAGCGATAATAAGATGGTTGTCTTCTGGGTTCCGGGAATTTTTTTTCAAAGTTCTATAGGTGCTTGATACCTCCATCATCACCGGAGGCACAGGGTACTTCAGAAACGCTGGTAAATGTCTACCAGACTACACGGCGTTACAACCCAGAAGACACCCATCTTAATACTCACCGCCATGAAAATCTCAATTCCTCCATAAATAGCGACAATATTTTGCATTTGCATTATAAATGCAGAATGTTTAACGTGCGAGACAGGACGAGTGAGACGTGTAACGCCATGCAGTATATTGAGACACTGTGGTAACCATGTGGCTTGCATCACGCCATAAAGTCATGTTGGATGTATGATAGTAAAGCTACGCGCGTTTTTGATCTCTGTTCCAGAGGAGAGCGTTCAGCTTCAAGTTGCTGCTACTTTACCTCTGATACCCAATGGATGAGAAAATCGATGTACACTTAAACCGGTCTGGACGCGATGCCAGAATGAAATACCGTTGCTGCTGTCATGAAATAGAACCGTGGCATCCAATCCGATGTCTTTACTAACAGAGATATTCCGGATTTTTCTTTAGTACAGGTCAGTTATTCGACGTATTTTAATAGGCATAAATGTTATTCGATTTTTCTTAATCGTATTATTGCTGTCAGGTCGAAACTTATCCTAACCTCCGATTCTCTGCAGTGTCGCACTTGTTACACGCTAAAACTTAAAAATGCAATATTTTGCATTGATGGGAAAGTGTTAAGAAGTTGGTTTAGATGCAAATCAGCTTTAAAAGATTAGGAAATCTCGCAGCCGCGTCATGCCTCCCCTCCGAACCCTTCTCTTGTAATTGCAACAGACGCCGCGGGAGGGAAGCGGGTTGTGATGCTCATTTGTCAATCTCGTTAACGATCCTAACATGACATGAACTTGTCATCGGGTTCAGACTAAATAATTGAGTCTAGAATTTGCGGTGATGAAAAGCCGGAAATTTCATATTGTTATGTAAAGTTAAGCTACCAACATTATTTACAAGGAAATTCCACCACGACCTCCCTCCTACCATCGCCAAAACCAAAACAAAATGACAAAGTAAGAAGATGTAATTATAATTTGTTGCCCTCCCTAGTTCCCTCAAGTGCGTTGACAATTGGTTTTGGTATAAAAATTACAGCGGTTTCCGTCCGGCATGGATGGCACATTCTACATTAGTGATATAAACACACACACAGCAAGCTTGTCCGAGTGAGCAAATTCACTTCAATTACAAAATGGTGTTGGCTCAACTAGTAACGCTTTTAATTTTTTTTTTGTTAAAGTGCGACGTTGTGATATCATTAATTATATTTTTCATGAAAACATAATTTACACTTTATATGTCATTAAAGAGAGAACAAATACAATGATATTACGCCCATTTGCATATTTCAAACAGTCACTTATATTTGAATTGCATGAAGTTGAAATCTGTTCTTTTTTAACGTGTATTAAACATGCGATCATAAAAAATCCATGGAATTGTAGGTCATGCTATCTTTTTATCAGCTGTCAGTCTTTTTTGGCTGAAAAATTTTCCTACACCATTTCGCATGTAGTATGAAAATTTTTTCATTTGAAGATAACTGTCTTATGGGTTTTTGCGCCGTGTAGTCTTGTAGAAATATACCGACGTTTCAAAGTACATGTTGCGTCCATAATCAGGGAGATGGATGAGTAGCCTGATAATGGAGATTCTACCAGAATGCGCGGTCGTTCTGAGAACCTCAGACATCAACTTTTTATTGTAGGAACGCAGTCTGCACAGTTCTTAGCATGTAAGACGGAGAATACTATAACCATTATTCGATTTTCGTATTTCTGTGATTAATTCCAGCTACGTACACATAGTTTAGTTGCTATTAAATATTTACTTTAAATGTTATTTGGCTTTAATTGTACCAGAATATGTACATATTAACCAGTAGTGGTTTCTTATGAACAACTCAATAAAACGTCGGGCTGCATAAAAGGCGCAGAATTTTATAAACATCTGATTAACTATTACACGCACAGTACACAAGTTTCTTTGGAAAATTCTCGTCTTGTATGTCCTGCCTCACAAAGAACAATTTCATGTAAAAATACGAATAACTAATCATCAACTCAAATTTTTCTTTGCACAGAAATGTACCGTGAACTTGGTATTAAAATCTTAAGTAGCTTGAATATAAAATAAAAATGTTTAGTACTTTGAATATATAAGCTTTCGGAAAGCTTTAAAATAAATCGGTGTTTGAAAGCATTGGCCTATAGATATTTTATAGGATAAAGTGTCAACACAGAATTCAGGAACGGCTTGTAGAAATGGTTGGCTTTAAGTAGTTTTATTGCAGTATTTTTATACAAGGCGCCAGTATATTTGAAGTTGCAGACATCTTATGGGTCGTATTAGGTAATTGCAAGGCTGTTAATTGTGCAATAACTAACACAAATTCTGTCACTCAGGCCAGTGAACCATTAGTGAACCAAGGTTTATATACAGACATTCGAATGTGCTCAGCTCTGAAAAGGGCAAGTGAGATGGAAGCTCTCCCATAAACCTTCTTTCTGTTCGGTTACTTTACGCTAAAAGGTTGTGTTATTATTAATGGCTTGGATTATAGCAAAGTAAATAATATTTCTTCTTCGAGGAATAATGTATAGGAACAATATTTAATTACAGCTTCTGTACTAAGACACGTTTTTTGTGTCAAGCAAATGACTATAATAATAAGTCAGATAATTAAAAACAGGATTTTTAATGTTATTATAATTAAGGGCCAGACTGTTATTGACAAAAATACGTTAAATATATTCTTCTTGTTCTTTATGCATCGCACAGATTAGCCTTTCTGATCTGATCCGATTCAGCATTCATCCTGAAACAGAATTCCTTAGATATTTTCCAGGTCTGGACCACATTAATTATTTCTTACCGATCGTGGCCCCAAGGTTATAAATGAGAGTTATTTATCAAAAAGCTATGGCAATTAATTAGAAGCGCTACTAAATTAGGCTTACTATCGCAAACATGTTCACAAATTACTTAATAAATTTTTGTTACAAAATCAGGCATTTGTGAACAATCTGGCACTGCACTAACTTGAGAAATCTTTCAGTACCAGCTTCAGTTTCTATAGTTGCTTTTCTCGTCCCTCCCAGCTTTCATCAGTTTTCATTCAACATTCTTCAATTAAGGTGTACAGTTTATCACAGCGACAGGTAGTTCCAAATAATCATGAAAATAACAAGATGTGTTTTATTATTTAAAGTATCATACAAGCTGAAAAAAATATTATCAAACATATACGTGTACGTACTTGTTCGTACGTAAGCCGGTCGCGGTTGATAACCCCAGTTTGCGAACTATAATTTCTTTATAATTACATTAAGCAAATTTCTCTGGGAAACGGATCAACCTATCGCAAAACCAACCAGTACACAGGCCACCACAGTACTGAAAGACGCTGGCTTATATCAGTGCTTCGAGTGAAATTCAAGAGATGCAAACCCCAACAGCCCATGTTCTTATACGAATCGTTAAAAAAAATTAAGTCGTGTCGAACGAAAACGTACAACGTAGAATAAATAAAATGTTTATGTTGGGTTTGAAGCTCTAACGGCGAATTAGTCCACTACAATTCCCTCAGGCTCTAAGTAATTTAAAAGTTCTTAAAATCTGCTTGGTTCACTATCAGGTCGTTACCTCAACTTTGACGAGGCTAATTCATCTAGAGGATTTTAGTACAATAAAATCTTCAATTGGTTGGACAGCCCTCTTCAATTTAGTAGCTTCTATACGTTAACATTCTTAGAATTATGGCTAATATTTTCTCTAAAACTGTACTTTTTACTACACCATGGAGTCTAATTGTCTACCAGCTGTCAGGCATTACGAGTCTGAAGTATTTAGTTCCCTGACTTATTTAATTTGTTTAATAATGTTTATTTTATTTTTCAAGATATTATTTTTTCTGCGTCTTCGCGAAGGTAATGCTTTGGTTTTCTGAGTACATATAATCAGATTGTAAAATTAAATAACTTTATTTAATTGCAAGATTGCTTTTTTATAATTAACTTTTTGATCCTGACATTAAGAACTCTTAGTCGGGAAGTAAAAGTGTTATTAATTTTCCAATTTAATTTTGTATTTCCACGTTCTTACTCCATCCTCTAAATATACATTAAATGAAGCTTATAATAATCCGCAAAATTGTCGGACTGCATGAATATTAAAATGTCCGGAGAATCGAGAATAATTCATATACAACTTTTAGAGCCAACGTAATACAGACGAAACTTGTAATTACATTGATCACGTGCAATGTAATTTATCTTCACGTGATACATTATTATCACAATCGCACGACATTCATTCACATCCTGCGGCCTATGGACCGCATACGTTGCACAATGCTTTTTAAATAAGCATTTTAATGATTTAAACATACAAATACGAAATTAGATAAAAACGTGATAATTGATAACAAGAACTCTTTCCAAGGTATCAGAACAGCCGATATTCTGTACTCGTTAGGGCGTTCACGAGAAGTAAGCATTAATCATCGGTGGGAGTGGGACCGTGTGTTGAATCTGTGTGCTCACAGCATTAAAATGAGACTCAAATGAAGTTGATAGGGGTAACTAATTTCAAGGGCCAGGCGATGTTTCGGTAAGCCGAAAGTCGTTTAAAAAGTAAAGAAACCCCTAAAATTCATTACAATTTTCATAAAAACCCAATATGTTACTAAATTATCAGCTATTTAAATTCAGCCATTTTCGTAATCGCCGCCGTGAGAACCTAAAATCCTACCAAGTTAAATCCATTCCGCACTCGATATCGTTAATATTTATTTTAATACGCTTTTATTCCATCAGGTTTTCCGACAACATTTTGTATGCATTTATCGTATCCCTCATTTGCGTGTACCACCCAATTTAAATTTCTTGATTTGATCGCCCAAATAATATTCAGTGAAGCACAAACATCACACATGCCTTCATTATTCACTTCTCTCAACCAACGAATAAATGACTTTCTCTTATTTCCAAATATTCTCTAGGCATCCTGTTTTCAAACACATCAACATGTGCTCTTTCCATAAAGAAAGACATCAAATCTCACACTCGTACAAAACACAATATGTTTTTGTTTGTTTGTCATCAGTCTTTCGACTTGTTTGATGTGGACATCCATTTTAGTCTATCTTGCGCCAATCTCTTCATTTCTAGATACTTTTTGCAGACCACATCCTCAAAAATCTGTGTCACATATTCCAATCTTTGTCTCCCCCTACAATTCTTCCCTTCAACTGTTCCTTCCATTAACAAATTAACCAATCCTGGGTGCCTCAGAATGTGTCCCACCAGCCTATCTCTTCTTCTGGTAAGATTTTTCCATAGACTTCTTCCTTCGCCTATCCTGTCTAAGATCAGCTCATTTCGCACTTTATCAGTCCACTTAATTTTCAACACCCTTCTATAGCACCACATTTCAAACAAAATATATATTTATTTAAATTCCATATATTTTAATTTTTAAGTTTTTTTATAGAACAAATATGAAATATTCTGAATATATTGGCAGCATTTATTCCCCAGATTTAATCTAATTGTACTTTCTTAGCGATTGCAACTTTAAATTGTTGAGCTTGTTTCTAAATTTTCACTATAATTTCAAATAACTTGCTCGCGTAAATCGAGGATGCTAACTTTACGAATGATTATTCTGTGAACTGCGAGCTTATTTGGCTCACAGAATGACTGACTCACATAGGTAGGTACCACTTACTGAAGAGTCCGCATAGTTCAATGATCGATTGTTCCATCCAGACTGTCTTTACCTACATCGAGAGTGAAGTGATGTAGTGGCGTCAGTCAACATGACGCATGACGTTGAGTGTCACAGCAGCTGCTGGACAGCCACTGGACAAAGACTGACGTCTTCATCCTCGTTGTCTAGCTGATTCTGCCTTCCCATATATTTGTAATCAAAAGCTAAAATACTCAACTTTGCCCTTTGATGCCTTTGCCACAGAACATCACTGATAGTTCAAATAGGTTATGGTAGACTTTTATTCGGGAGGCACTAGAATCGAGTCTTGATCGCGATAATGTCTATTCTGAAAGGTATGCCTTGATTTTCCTCAGGTGACTGGCCAGATAGCACCTTGACGTAAGACACCAGCGTCTTCTTCTAAATCATTTTTGCTAACCATCCATAAACATTTTTCTACCTTACTCGACTCTGCAGCTGATACAACGTTATATACCTACGAATGAATGAATTAATCAAAATTATCTAAAAAATTGTGACATTTGTTGATTACTGAAAGAAACATTATGTCGGACATTAGTGATGTTCTGGAATATATTTGGGGAAAAAATAAACGACGTTTCAAGAACGAGACAATATCGCATATAACAAACATGTCTGACAATGGAAAATGTTCAACATAACGTTTCTGTAATCAATCACATCACACCGGTGATTAACTTTCTCGAAAAAACTGTTTTTAATAACAAGATATAGTGTTGTTTGCCAAATACAACACTTTTATATTTTTTAAATATATATTATAATAGTTGTGTTTTAATATCATATTGTTACACATTTCAGCGTAACTGCGCCATGGTCAGATCTTTTTTCTACACAACATATACCGAGATCTGTATGTATTGTAAAACATGTATTACATTAACATATGTTACTCAGTTTTAATATATTTATATGTGTCGTGTAGAACAAAGGTCACATCTACGCTGGAATATTAACTTTATTATATTTAAATGCTATATATATCAAAACACAAAAGTGTTATGTAAGACTTGAGGTTCTCACAGCGGTGAATATGAAGATTTCTGTCTTCTGGGTTATTGCGCTGTGTAGTCTGGTCGATGTTAACCAACGTTTCAGAGGTCATACTGCCTCCGAATTCATCGCCCTGATGACGGAGGCAGTATGACCTCTGAAACGTTGGTTAACATCGACCAGACTACACAGCGCAATAACCCAGAAGACAGAAATCTTCACAAAAGTGTTATGTTTGACGGTCAACATTATAACCCAAAAAACAATAACACAACGGTATGTCACAAATAATGGTAACCGTTCTGAGTGCCCTTCTCTGGCGCCTTCGTTCTCTCACTGCCATCTCAGTCCATAATTTTCCGGTGCCAGTGTTCAGATGTGCAATACGAAAAATTACAACCGTAAAATATTTCAGCCTTTTATGTAACCCGAGTGTTTATGACCATGTTCACAAGAGTCCACCACTGGTTCCAATCCTATGACAGATGAATCCAGTCCACATATATACCTGCCCTATTTTTATACAAGTTTCGATTCCATTCCATCTACGACTGGGTCTTCCAAGTGGACTCTTTCTTTCCCTCGACTTCTTCGTTCCTATGTTATCTCGTCATGCGTGCTCCTAACCTACATCCTTGTAGTTTTTGGTATTATGTGTAAATATTACAGCAATGGAACGACTAAGTAAGACTTCGGGTAGAAATAAGCAGTTAATAATGTCAGTGTTATGAGATGTGGGATCCATCACATATTCTGCTCATCTGTCATAGAAAAGACCCACAACTTATAACAGTTATGAAAGTAATGTATATGGACTGACGCCTTTTACATATTTAAAACAGAAATGTAGACGTTATTAAATATTCTTTTTCGGAAGCAGAACCTTGAAATAAGTGATATTTGGTAAGTGAGTTATGAAAAATGCTTTTCACGTGTAAATAACTACATAAATACGCCACAGAACACAACTAAATTAGAATTTAATTTTTGCCAATTCTATAAATTAAAGAAGTTGTAGTTTTCTATGAAGGTACCTAATGATAAAATTAACTTCCTCTCCGACAATTCTGTCAGAAGAGAAAGTACGAGGAAAATGTTTGGAGCTGTGTGATTACAAATTCTCGTAGCTACACTGTACACTCGGAAACATTAAAGGCATGTAGTTCATCCACTGAAGTCTTCAGGTAATTGTGCAGTAAATACGATTTAGAGTCTGTTAATTGAGGAACGACTTGACGCTTAGCGATTGGCTAATTGGCTCTTAGACACAGTACTAAACACTTTGAAATGTAAACACATACACTTTAGCTAGAAAATGATTGTCTCTTTCACAAGTCACGTCTGTATTAGAATTAAAATGGTATTATTTATCTATTTGATAAATACAGCGATCATAATTTGTCGTTAGAAAGACGAGGTGTTTGCTGTTTCTATGGTCCTCAGCCGTACAGCTATTACGTTTAGTGCAATTCTTGGTGTTATAAAGAAATATTTTAGAAACCACTGAATAGCAAACTTCGTCATTTTTACAAAGGCGTGAAAAATTCATCTACAATTTGTCGGGAGTGCATGCTAATGAAATTCCTTAACTAAAGAACGAATTAAATGTGTGATGATGATGATCTGCGTTTGAAGAAACTGTCTCAGTCTTCAGGGTTGAATATACAGATGCTATTAATACAATTTTTTCAAGCTATCTGCAGTTTCAAATGGTCATCAGACACACTGATGATAGAGATAGAGATTGTCCCTAAAACGTCGGCGAGTTTTGAACATTTACGTCTGGTAGCCCGACAGGATTTCATTAATTCGGTTCGCCCTGAAAGTTTTATATCATACAATATGTTTCTCCGACGAGTACACACGGTTTCAAAACCACGAAAAACATTATCATCCTCACCGCCATTAAAACCTCAAATATCACATAAATATATAGCCCCAGTGTTGTATATTTCGTTCTGAAATAGATTTTTACCATTCCAGATCTCCATCGTATATTTTTATAAATCCCTTATGGCTTGCCTGTCCCTGTTTAAATCTTGTACTTTAAAGTAATAATTCCCTCCCGAAATGTAATTTATCCACTCTATCATTTGCTACTGTACAAATAAAGAGCTACGCATCCTTTGTAATAATTTATGGCAAAATGTTTAAAATATCACAAGGTAACTGAAATTGTTTCGTGACCACCAACCCGTAAGAAAGGAAGAAGCAGGGGAAAGATATAAACCTGCAACAGTTTCATCTCCCTTTGTACTTCTCTCGTAATCGAGCGCGTGCTAAGAATCCGCAGTTGACTTTGAGAGAAATGAAGGAAGCAATTTACTTGCCCCCTTTCGGAATATATTACGCTAGTGCCTTTGCAGTGAATGATTGATAAAGAATTCAGTGACGACAAATTTTAGATGGGGTTTAATAACTTTGCACATTAAAATGTTTATCACGATTGATATTAGGTTTACATGTATATAGACCGAGGAGAGCAAAATAAAATGACGATTTTGGTTTCTCTCTAAAGTGACGCTGTGATAACTCAAAATTTTGGTGGGTAAAAACAATGTGGGCATTCCCTCATTTGTAACTATTTCGGATTAATTTTCTTTTGAAAATTAATAATTATGTGACACATTTATGCTGCCCATTCCATTCTTAGAATTATCGAAAAAAAACAATATGTGACTAGATTTTTATAGTCAGCTATCCGGGGAACTATATCGAAAAATGAGGGGTCAGTATGGTAACAAATGTAGATGTATCAATCAGAGGAAAATAAAATAATGAGTGGAAAGATTCAAAGCAAGATAGACGAATGTCGAGGTTAAAGATGAAGTCTCTTAGCGTATTATTAGGCAATCGAAGTCTAAGAACTGATGATACTATATCTGATATGAGAATGTAGTATCAATGGAATAATATCTTAAGGCTAACCAAAATTATGTCATTTTCAAATTTCAAATTGCCTCTAAAAAGCAGGCTACAATCCTTTATAATCGCAATTCACATTCAACAAACAGCTTAATACATTTGAAGTCCTGATCATTCGCATTTTAGATTACATTCTTCTTTCGTTTAGCAGCATATGTTACTCCTAATTGCTCAGCTAACTCCCAGTTTGACGCGCTGGGTAGTCACGAAATACGTCTTGTAAAAACAAATTGTGATCATTTGTGAAGAAGTATAAGTTCAGTTTCTTGACGTTTAAGATATAGAGATCTTATCCCTTTTCAGGATTTTTCTGTGCGAGATAACAAGTAATCCTATAATAAACGTTTACCTAATGTATAAATAATACACTCACACATTGGCAATCTGAAAAACTTGTTTATGACGTGTCTAAATTACAAGAACTATTGAATAAGAAAAGTTATAGTACAGATATTCTGACGTTATGTATAAGTCCTTAATTTAACACTTTATAACTTGATTAAGCATAGTGGCTCAGCTTAGATCGGTGCTAGGAACAAACCACTACCAATTACATCGCAAACCTCATGTTAGATAAATAGCAGTCTTAATTCCGTTCAAAATTTAAAATTGTCAGTGTTTGATGTCGTATTAACAGTCTGACCGCCTGTTTGAAACATATATGTGTCTATTACTCAAAAGAAACTTCTTTTACTCTCTGATATAACAGCTAGTCCTACAGAAAACCAACAATTGGATCATCACGATCATATATAATAAATGAAGATACAAATTTTATATGAATATATGTTAAATTTCTTTTTTTCAATATGCCTGACATATTCCAGATTGTGTAAATAATGCTTACAAATAAATTAATAAAATAACCTCCCATCTACACTAGTTTTCCACAGCGATTTATTTTCTTTGTGTTTTCAACTTATTTTAAACTTCATTTATAGACCTTTTTCCTTAAAACGCAACGTTTAAAAAATTAGTTTCTTCTCTCCCCCCCCCCCCCCCCCGGTCTGCAAGGAAGATCATAATCCGAAGGATCCATTTGTAAGAACCATTCTTAGGAACGTGACTGAGAGTGGCTGATGCAGCTCACATAACACTTCGGGGTAAAATAATTTGTATAAACTCTGACATCTCAAATGTAAAAGTTTGAGCTTTCAGAAGGTTTTATTTCCGTTCTTCTCGGAGGGGCAGGCTAAAACTCTTTTTGTGCTCTGTGTTAAGTCACATATGTGAGTTCCAACTGCTGTACTCCAATCAGAAGACCCTTTAATCACTCAGCTATATACAGAAGTGATGTTATTCATGTCCAGGAGAATTCGTTTAGGTCAATCAATATTCATGTTCTTTATCATTCTTCAGAAAGACAGCACATCTGGGGGTTTAGAAACTTCTACCACTAAAACCAACTCCTGGATCAGACAAGCCAGTTCCATCCATTTTCTAGTGTCACAACCGATCTTTCTCTATCCAGAAGCAGCTTGTTTACTTCGTCCGTGGCTCTGCAATCCTTGAAGGACCTTGGCCGCCTCACACCTGATATTGTTCTGAAACTATTTAGACATTTGGTAGGAGTCCTTAGACGAGTGATCAGCACATCGCAAGGACCGTGTCTATACAGGACAACACAACACAGAAAGAAGCGGACAAACATCCATGCTTTGAGAGGAATTTAAACCCACGATACCAGTGTCCGATTGACCAATGCCCACTCCCCAAACTACGTGGCCACTGAGACCGCCATCCGTATTATCTACTCGTAATATTGTCATACAATCTTCTCAGTATTCCAAGTGGTCAGGTTCCGAGGGATTTTGAAATCAAAATTTTATACGAATTTCTTGTTACCGTAGTCCATGACAGAAGAGATCTATTCCATTTCTTAGTTAAGTAAAGACTTCATCGATAAGAAAAGTGCAAGGAGGTAAATAAGAAATTCCCATTACTTATATAACATGTTTTATTTTCTATGTTTGTTTCCTTTCAATAAGAGCTCTAACTTTATGTGAGGACTGTATTTTACTTGGCGGTGCTCATGAAGAGAATCTCATTTTATTTACCATTTCCTTCCCTTAACTTCCACCAGGCAATCTCTTCTGTTCTTTCTGCTGTACTCCGAGGAGCTTAAATCGGCGAAGTCAGCCTTGCGGATCCAACGTTGTAACTTTTTCTTTTAGTGGTTAGAAACCAAAAGCAAAAATGAATGAGTTAGTGTGTATGTTTAAACTGAAGCCATATTTATAGTACTGCACAGCAGAGCGTCAAGAAGAGCAGTGGCGGCTCTGCGCGAAAACTTAAAATATGGAAGGTATTGTCCTACATTGGGAAGCTTCAGAAGAAGTAACAGCTGTGACTGTAGGAGACGGCCGGACAACACGGTGATGGGCTCCCAGGAGGACGATCTATTGTTCCTCTGCGGAAGACTATCCAACACTAAAGTTGTCAAAACTGCTATTTTGAGTCTGGTATTTTAAGCGGGGTCAATGCTGCTATGTCACTGGTGACAACAGTAATGTACCTTGGGTCTTTGCCAACCTCACCACGACAGACACTGCTATGGTGTAGACACGAAGGGGCTTCGATCCCACCGCTACCATCGGAGTGATATTTTGCGGTAACTAAAGCTGAGTGTTTTAGATCGTCGCTGGAAACGTTTTATCAACATTAATTGCAAGAATAACTTTTAAATTACAACTAACAATTAATTCATTATTAAAATTTAACAAAGTCACCGTATATTTTCAAACACAATACACTATGTAGTTACATCAGTTCATATGTTTAAAGTTATGCAATATTAAGTTGAAGAAAAGTTATGAAAGTTAAATGTCTAATGGGAATGAGGAGAAAGGACGACTTGTTTAAACCCCAAACGCACAAACCGCCTCTGAGTGCGGGATTAGCTGCCAAATTCTGCCGCCAAGAAGCGAAAGTTCGAATGTTACCAGCCCCTGAATTACTGCAGTCCAAAGTGGTTTTGTACTTTCAGAAGCTGTACTAAGCTCAGTCTGGGAAATAAATTCGTGAGATACATGAGTGCATTTGTGCTTGAAAAGTGTTCTAGATTACACGGTACATCAAAAGTTTTTGTTGAACTAACTTACAAAAAGGCTTCTCATATATTAATCTACTCCGAATTTTATTCCGCATGTGATTTCAAAGACGTTCTATTGGAACATGCATTTCTTAAGCATCTCTTGCGCTTTTCACAGACGTTAGAACACTAAATAAATAAATAATGGAAAATTACTCGAGGAGCTGACATGAGCGCCATAATAGGCATAGTCTTTCGGGAAAAGAATCTGAATGGATGGCATATTTTAAAGTTTGTGAGAAGTGATTTTACCACTTAAACACAAGATCCGGGAAGCTACTTTGAAGTACTAATCGAAACCTTCTTTAGTTAATTAAAGTTACACATCTTTATTAAAGTGTCAATTAGAAACTTTCGAAAATTATAATAAAATCTATTTAATTATAATAAAATTGCAGTAGGGTTTTCATGCTTGAAACTGTATCCAAAACCAATTATGGAGACCCATTACTTAAGCAGCATATAACTGAAATAAAGGCTCTATTAAATCGTTAACACGTTTAGGGATTCAATGATTAACGTAAGACTTTGCGCTTCATAAAACAGCAAATATTATAGTACTAAATGGGTTTACAGAATCAACGGATATGTGAAAATATTGTTAAACATTTATAATCATCCTTTTATAAATCCATTAACGTACATATTGTAATAAATAGCTGTTTGAAACCGATATGCGGTATGTGGCCAGCCAGTTATGGTTCCTGTCTGCCCCACAAAATGTTGCCTATAGTGTAAAAACAACCTTAACACAAGACTTACTTAATCACAGCAAAATACGTATTGTCAGAGATTTTAAGTTCTCGCGGCGGTAAAGATGTTGCTTGTAGTTTTCCTAACCGTAACAACGCGTACCTACGTTTCGGAAGAAATTATCGCGTCCGCCATCAATGCTAATATCAAACATGAAGATTGAGGCCGAAACTGTGGAAATCACCTACCAGACTACAACGGCGTTACAACCCAGAAGACCGCAACCGACAAAATTATGTTACTTTGTTGTTGTTTCTATCCAGCGAATTCTGAACAATTCATGCACAGTTCAGTCACCTTCTGACAACAGAGCTTTCTTTGAGTGAAAAAGCACGTTCAGACTTTCAGAAAGCATCCCTCAACATGTCAAGGCTCCCCTGCATTGTTCAGTGATAATAAAATTGCAATTTATTGATGCTTATGTCCATGTCCGTGAAACACGATGTATAAAGTGTATAAAGTGCACACTGACGTTATGGATCCTTTGCTTTCGCCCTTATCTTCTTCCAGTTTTGCTACTATCATCGTTAGTCCCTTTATTACGAAGCGTCTCTTGTATCATACGTCATCCTAGCTCAGTGGGAGAGTGGTAAAACACAACCGAAAACATGACAGTGACATGTTAAGGGAAGGATTGTGAATTCATGATGAGGGGTTGAAAGTAGTAGGGACGGATTATTATTGAAACGACATTTCTCTTCCCCGCTTGCCCGAGGCCCCTTATAAGGTTGTCTAAGAGAAACGTGAATGGGTTTCCTGCCCCATTCTCTCGCCCTCACAATGATGACGAGCCAGTTTATATGAAACTTCAGGAGACACACAGGCCGACTGTAATATGAATGATGCAATTTATGATTCATTACTTTCTGTATGTCCTTACATTGGTAACTCAATGGTTATTGTTTTCCATTGTTCTGCGAAGCAGCGGTAATGAAGTGCGGCCACAGTGGCAAGAGACGCTGTCAGAAATTAGGAAAAATAGAAGAAAATGTTTACTGTGTCGGTTTGTCGGCTCAGGGATAATTTTCTCGTTTGTCTTGAAGAAGTTCAAACTACTGTGTATATTCCAAAAAGAATATATATATATATATATATATAATGCATAAATTGCCTTTGCATTATTAATTAGTCAATCAATCAATTTTACTGGTACTAGATCTTTAGCTACACCTTATATTTCCTGCCCTCTAATTGTGTCTATTTTCTTTCAGATTATAATTTATTATTATTTTGTTGTATCCCATTTATGTCAACAAGTTATTGTTTTCTCTTTTAATAAATGTGTTTAGCACTCTTCTTAAATGTTTGTCTTTAAGCGTGTCTGCCCTTCTAAATCTGTATTATTTGTAAAACTTTTCCCTTATCATTATGGGCTCTTCAGGTATATACCAAATTTCTGTGTCTTATTGATTAGGCTATAATCTATCTGAATCAAAGGACCGCTAACATTAGTGTAAATATGAATATTAATGTATTAACTAAAACCAATACATGTTTTAAACTGTAGGGCATTGCCAGGCGGATATAAAATTACTGATGTATACATATACAGAGTGAATATTCAGTACCTTCTGTTTAATTTTATTTATTCTCACGTAACCATTTTTGTACACTACTATTTTAAAACATGTCTTTATTTCGTACTATTTCATGTTTGAATTCTTCCTTTCTTTCTTGTTTCCTCCGTCCTATGCCTTTCATTCCTGAACGTAACTGTAGTCCATTACTGTTTACACAATCAAACCAGCAACTGTCTCTTACTCGGTTTATGCACAGCACATACTGCGGTAGCGCTATACTGCCATGCCAAACGCATAAAGGAAGACCGGCACAAGAGACTATTAAGATGCTTGTATTCTGAGTTGTAGTGCCACGTAGTCTGGTAGGTGCCATGATGGAGGCAGCAAGGACCTTTGAAACGTCAGTAAACTTCTACCAGACTACTCGGCGCTACAAACCAGGAGATAGCCATCTTCAGACTCACCGCCGTGTAAACCTCAAATCCTACGAGATATTTTGTCTGGTGTTTTAGGACTGAGGAACAAAGCGAAATCGAAGACACTGAACATTCACTTTGTGTAACATGATTATATTTTTTAAAGTCTTCAAGCCGTAATAAGTAGTTATATAAAGTGTGTATGTGTCCATGTCGAATAACTAAGATATTAAAATATGAGGAGTGGAATATATACATATAATTAAAAGTGAATAAAATGCTGCATTGGAAGTTATATCGTAAAATTGTTCGAGAAGGGATAGACGTGGATATAGTTATGTCCGGTATTAAAACACGAAAATCGATTAAATTTAATGTCGCGTATGCTCTTAAGGCTGTGTAAGAATACAACAGGACTACCATATCAATTGAATGCCTGGATTGGCTTGTTACCATTTTTGTAAAACTTCGTCACCAAATATACAATACTTTTCCTAGAACACTCTCAAAACGCGCACAGCATTTTTCACTCACCACAAAAATTCGTACAAATTATTACTGTTATTATAATTTTTGTCGCATTATAAAGAATCTAATCGGCACTTATTAATTCTGGCTTGAAATGTATCAGCCATTCTTCTCCTGTCATTGCTACAAGTCAAATGAAATATGATTTAAATTCCATTTTAAATTACAAATTTTCTTCATCCCTCATTGATTCTGCTTTTCAGGTAGATACAGACCTACACTTGAACGTATGACTTTATATTCGTGTGTGTAAAATTGTTCTCTTCGACTTTGTCCATCATTATAAAATTACAGAACTGTGACGTTTCGGAAGCTAGATTCTGCTTCCGTCTTCAAGCAAAAAATGGTTTGAGTACAGAAAGCCAATCTGTTGGGCCTCCTGGTTGAGCTAGTCTCAGACTTAGTCCATGTTTGACGCTAGATCGATCAGGGTATCCAAAGGATAGCCTCTCTGTTTTCCATCTCTCTACCTTAAGAGATAAGCATAATTCAGCTTAAACGTTATAGTTTGATAACTTGGACAATGGGCAGTGTTCAAAATAACAATATTATGATTCATAAAGCATCATCGTCAGAAACCTTCAGACTTTGCTTACATCCGCAGTTTAACTCTTACTTTGCCCAATCGTGCTCAGTAGCTTGATCCCTTCCTTGCTTAGTCGTTGGCCGTATATTCTACAACACGAAATGAGTAACAAGCAACACCTGTCTTTTCTTTTCGCATAACTTCCACACTTTCCTGCTATACCACGGAGCGTGCAAATCCCTCGTATCAGATTATTTTACACCCACCCAGCGCCCGCTTCATAACCCACAGCTAGTTCGCGAAGGAATAGATTCATGAAGGCAGTGAAGCGGTAAGAGCTGACCTTAGTACAGAATAAAATTTCAGTGTAACAAAAATATTATTTTTTTAGGAATTGCATGGATGGTATAGTGAAATAAAACTGAATTGTAAAGGGGTGTAGGAAAGTGTAAAGAGAGGGAACATAGTGTGTGTGGGGGGCGTTACGCTCAGGAGAAATGCAACGCTACATTAAGTACAGGGAGAATGTGTAATTCATGGGACCTTCACGACATGCTGGAGATTTAAAGGGATGGTTTATGTTAGGGGAGAATCTCTTCTTGTTTCCACCCCAAATAAACTGAAATTCTCTACTATCTACGTCAGAATACTATGTAAGGAGCTTAGGTTTTGCAGCCTACCAGTAATATTGCATGTGTCGTACACATCTCTGCTGGCCTAATTATTACGCTTATTGGAAATGTAATTAACTAATTCATGTGGGTGCAAAGAAGGTAGAGAGGTGTAGAAGTAAATTGATTTCTTTACAATGTGTATTATGTTTGAAGATATCTGTTTTAATTAACTCAATTATCAGGAAGATGAGTCGACGCCTTGATGATGGAAGCAACGAGGACCTCTGAAACGTTAGTAAACTTCTACCAGACTACACGGCGCTACAACCCAGAAGACAGCCATCTTCTGACTCACCGCCGTGAAAATCTCAAATCCTACTGCTTTAAATTTAATTTCCTTATACGCAGTCCTGTAAATAGCACAAAATTATCGCGGTTCACACCTGCTTTAGATTATATCCATTGTACTACTGTTTTATTGTACGTTACTGTACGTTGCATATTTCTGAATTTAAATTTTAATCCCACGTAACCTCTATTTATATATCGATTATTTCGATTATGGCTTAACTAATTTAATTCTCCCACTTACATCTGTTTTAAATAGATATGATATTTTCCAGAAATTGATTTACAGTAACTTGGAAACTCTGTGAAGACAAGGAAGAAATATATATGTAGTTTATGTAAATATGTCAATATAAAGCATTCACTAAAATTATTTTACCAAAAGGTATGAAGAATTTGGTGCAAATTATTATACGTGTCGGCCATTCTGTTAGGTTAACGGCATGAAGGAGGGGTGCTGGGTCGGCCTTGCAGCTCGGATGTGAGAAACAATATCATATTTTACAGAGATGATGACGATTGGGAAGCAAAATGGAAGCACGTGGAATGAAAGCGCTCGATGACGAAATAAAGCAGAAAGAATTCTTCAAGTCTAAGGGGGTTCTGACGATGGTGAATTACACTTAAAATTATATTTTCCATCGTCCTTGTTTGTAAGAAGTGATGGAGACTAGCTCTAACTGACGGACCCAACTGAATAGGTACCTCTCGCCTGAAGACGAAAACAGAGAAAGTTTTCGAAACGTCGTGGTTTCTTTTTTTTTTAAATAAGGACAATGGAAAAAGTCCAGACAATGAATAATTTTAAGGAAGAAATCTATTAGAAAAATTTCTGTATGTTTCATCCTCATATTTAACATTTGCCAGTTCTATCACAGAGTGCTGATAATGATGCCTTATTGGAGAATTTTAAATATAAATATTCTTAAGCTATAAATAGCTTTCTCAACATAAATGTGCTAAAGGTTCCAGCATTCTCGGGTCCTTCTGCTCTATGAAATTATTAATTATAGGTCCTGCGTTCGATTGATCTCCTTTTAAAGCCTAAGATACTCCTTATTTCAAATTAAATTCTGGTTGGGAGCAGTCTAAAAGGCTACATTCTTGTAAGTAGAGAAACTGTTATTGAAATTATTATGTTTATTTAGGCCTAATTACACAAGAATCCTTGCTTGTAAATGGTTCATGATATAGCTGTCCTGAACGTAGCCGTTTGGAATTTATTGTCCCTTAATTATATTTTCACAACCCCTGCATCGTGACCAGTAGCCTATACTATTTCCAGACACAGAACTTACGATACGAAATTGGATTCATATTTACTATATCACATAATAACTAGTGTAAAAATACCATTACATTTCCTACGTATCTCAACCCCTTTACTGTTTTTCTAGTTTTCGTGCCTTCGTATAATTTATCCTGCATTCCTTTCCCATTCCTTTCGTTTTTCCATATTCTATTTGTCCTTCTTTCCCCAATTCTGTCTTTCCTCTATCCCTTTCTACCTTCATATCCTTCTCTTGCTTCTCCCATTCTATATATTTCTCATCTCCTCCACATCTCAGTAAATATTTAAACATACAGTAAAAGCACATGTAATTAAAACTAACTTAGTGATCTGTAATACAAACCTAAAGCAGCTTACATGTAAAAGGTATAAAACAAGCCGTTACATAGGAACAAAATTAAAAATAACAGTCGCGACTGCGTAATTTCAATGTTTTCCCCGAGGTACGGCCAATTTAAATATCCCATTTGTGAGACCAAGCAAACATACCCAGTTGCAGACATCAAAGGTTTATTTAACGACTCAGTCAGTAGCTCGTGGTATGTAGCTTCTAATGGCGGGCTGAATAACGAATAGGAAAACCATACGAAAGGAAGCTGTTATGGCCTAATATACAGTCGACTTACTGTCCTAGTTTTTCAGAGAGGCTGAGGCAAATCATAAAGGATCAGTGCTCCCCACTTGTTTTTATCATCTTTGTATTCCCTTCTTTTACCCTGTGGCACTACATTCTTCGAAGTACGCAAAAACATTTAGCACTAGCAAGCATAGGACCTTACAATTCTGATCGGGAAAATTCCTATAGGTGACCACTTGGAAGACCTAGACACAGATGGATGGTAATATAATGATATTGGAAAAGGGAAATTCGCTGAGTTTCCAAATGCGTTCTTTGCATCTTGACATTCTGTATGATCCTAGTTCTGCATTTTAATTAAGTGAGCTGAGAATTTAAAGACTTTTAAAAACTTCGTGTTAAGAAATTTTGAGTAGAGAATCCAACAGAACAAGACACAAACTTTCATTGACTGCAATAACTACTGTTGTCCACTGCGTCCTACAATACTATTAGCTGATGAGTCTGAGTTCTGGCTCCCCAGCAGATGGTCATACGATCGAATTCCGGTCGATCGTGGCATAGTTTAAGATAGGATACTATCCATAACACGAAGAGATGAAGGAAAATAACGGAAAATCATTAATCTCCGGGCCGAGATTTGAACCCGTGACCTACCGAATATGACGTAAGAGTTTTGCTGTGACGTTAAGCATATAATATCATGTTTTATTATTTAGTGTTCTGTCTGACGACAGGTCCACATGAACAGGATCCTTCCATCCTTTTCTCGGACTGGGACCTGTTCATATACGTTCTTGGCAGATGATCCAGAAGTGGTTTGCCATTGCCTTATTCTGTGTGTGAATGGAGTAATTGTTGGGATGCCACAGAGAAACCGGGAAAGAACCCGGAGGAAAACTCCGTGTTGCCTAGACCACGGCCTTGCCCAACACAAGTTATAAATTCGGGCACCGCCGGGAATCGAACCCGAGACCCCCAGGATTACAAGGCCGGCGTTCTAACCGCTAGACTTAGTACAATATATTTTAATATAACGTTATTTTTCACCTAATATTCTTGTCTGTGCCGTAAATGTTTCTAAGTGTTTCTTTGTCATTGTGCGTTGTAACTCAGCGGATAAAGAAGCCATTAAAGTCCATACGTTCTCTGCACCGTGGGAGAAAACAGAAGAAGAGTGACTATAAATTGGCCTTGAAATGACAAAGATATACGTGTGTATAATTGACAGACTAAGTTTTTACCAGACAGACATCTCAGACAAAGGCTGCCTTGTGTTTTGTGTTGGCTGTACTCCGGAATGTTCCTCGTCTGCAGGGAGATACGAGGTTCTCTGCAATATATACGTCTTACACTGAAAATGAGGACAAGAGAGAGAGACGAGGGAAGAGGAAAGGCTAGAAACACAGAAGGTGCAATTCAGTAGCGGAGATGTAATTTACAAGCTGTGGGTCATTTTTGATGAAGTTAAACTTGCCCCAGGTTTGCTATGTATACTCCATTCCAAATGTTTCAGAGTTTCTGATAAAAACTACAAGCCTGTTGACGTAGTATACTTGTGTGTGTTATACGTTTTAGACCGCGGATATTTAAAACATACGTGATTTTCATGTTTGTTTAAGGATCATAGCAATGAAAATATTTCATCAAAGTCGATGGATGTTGAGCTGTATAAAATTAAAATGTTTTTACTAAACCAGAAATTCTATATTTTGTGCAGAAAATACATTCTATGCGTATTAAATATAATTTCTGGACATGTTTAAACATTTTTATAAACTATATAGGTAAATACGTATTCATCGTGAAATACATAATAAATGTTTGTTCATAATATTGCATGAAATTATGTATATTCTTTAGAGGAAAAAGACGAATTTGTTCTTCTGGGTTGTGACGTGTGGACTCGTAGGTACATTCCACCGATTTCGAGAAATATACCGTTTACATTATCAGGGCTGAAGTGTTGGAAGTAATAGCAACTAAAGAAATCAGCTCTTAAATTTCGTTCGATTTATCAGTAACTAAAAAGAGAACTTAATAACTTTTAATTAATTAAATATGTCGAGTATTGTATCCGGTAGTTTTCATTGATTGGCCCCCGGTGTTACATCACCGAGTGTCGGTCAAGATTAGTCACCTTGGTACATACGAGGTGCGATCGGAAAGTTTCCAGACTGCGCGTATAAAAACCCGTACACTTATCTCAGGTATTAAATTCATCCATCACCTTCGACGTAGTTCCCCTGGGAGTGAACACAACGATCCCAGCGCCGCTGCCAAGCCTGGAAGCATCCCTGGAAATCTTTCTTTGTCAGCCTGTCAAGCACCATCTGCGATTCTGCCTGAATCTCTTCTATCGTCTCAAATCTCCTTCCCTTTAGCTGAATTTTCATCTTTGGGAAGAGGAAGAAGTCACACGGCGAATAAGGAGGGGGCGGGATGACGGCCATTGTGTTTGAGGCCAAAAACTGCCGAACTTTGAGGGCGGTGTGCGCTGGTGCGTTGTCATGATGCGTCGCATGTGGAGTTCTTCCTTTAGAATCAGCTGACAGGTCCCAACAATGTCGCACAAGTCGTTGATGGTACGACGTCGATCGTCGTGAATGGATTGCCGAATCTTCGTAACATTTTCGGGCGTTGTGCTCGAAGATGGTCGTCCAGAATGCTCGTCATCATCGACAGGGGTTCGGCCATTTTTAAAACGTGAATGCCCCACAAAAGTTTGTGCACGACCCATTGCGGACTCCCCAAATGCTTGCTTTAGCATTTCATAGGTTTCCGTAGCCGTTTTGGCGAGTCTTTGGCAAGAGATTCAGGCAGAATCGCAGATGGTGCTTGACAGGCTGACAAAGAAAGATTTCCAGGGATGCTTCCAGGCTTGGCAGCGGCGCTGGGATCGTTGTGTTCACTCCCAGGGGAACTACTTCGAGGGTGATGGATGAATTTAATACCTGAGATAAGTGTACGGGTTTTTATATGCGCAGTCTGGAAACCTTCCGATCGCACCTCGTATATTCGCAGGACATCAGACTGACAGAGTACCGAACAGACTGATATATGTCTAACTGTGTGCCAGAAATTAAAAAACTATAATATCGACAGATATTTTGATATATTATGAATTAACGCAAAACTGCCTGCATTGATAAGTAATTACAATGCTATTTATCCATATAATAATAAGTTTGTATTGGTTGATGATGATTTGCTGTTGAGGAATTTTTGGTCTTACAGGATAATATTTATGAAAATTGTGTGTTGTTATAACCGTTACCATGGTAATGCTGTTAAGAGATACTGGGTCTTGTATGATAATACTTAAGACTGCGTATTTACTACTACAGATTCTCCAGTCATATTGACGCTCTATTTAATAGTGTGATAAAAATTTGTGTTATTGTAAATTCTTGCTACTATTCGGATTTTAATTCGTTCAGGGCAGGTATTGAAATTTTAATTTCGTGGACTTCTTGTGCGAAGTAGTAAGTGCTTGAAATAATAAAATGGTAACTACAATGAGACTTTAGGACAATGTCCGTCTCCATTAGTAACTACGACATTTTGTAATAGCTACTTGAATCCGTAATACAAGAATATAGAATCATGGGAAAACTATAAATGCTTTTAATACATTTTCGTTTTCGTTGGGAATAAATAAAGAATGTTTTGTGAAATACGTTCCATTTAAGGTTATCTACAGAAAACGAAAAGAATTTAAAGCCATTGACAGAAAATGGGGAGTTTAATATGAATTCAAGTAAGGAAGCATTCGGATACGAATGAAAAAGAGAGAAAAATATGAAATGGCACTGTTTTGTCATTTTATATACTAAGAGGAGTTTTCTTAGGGATGACGATACCAAGCTCGAATGAAGAGACATCTAGCGAGAGACGGTGCAGCACAAAGATGCCGGGACGACTATTAGCTGGGAACCGAGGAACTGTGGAACGACATTAAGGAAGAATACTGCGAACTGACAGCCCACATTCAACGGAGTTAGGAAACTTCTCTGTAAGCAAACACTTTCTTCTTAACTTTCGGTGGTTTATTAAAATGCAACAAAAGGGAATAATTACACACCAATAATACCGTCTATATAATACGTGTATGTGCCTGCATTCACAAAGGAATTTCTTTATATTCTTTTGATTTTAACGTAGAAATTCGATTTGAAGCGACATTTGCATTCAGATCGATTTTGAAATATATTATTCAAATGTTGCGATAATTATGATTTTATCTCTTGATAGAACAGTGTTTGCAACGTCTTGGGTTACAAGAGGCGAAGTTCATTCGCTAATGGTGTACACGTACTTTCCGAATGCATTTGCTGCGAATTTATGTACAGTTAGTAAAGAATTTCCTGAATTTTATGGAAGATTCATTACCGTGTCCACAAGATCATGGCAATAGGCCATGTTATGAGCCAGATAAACTCAACCTGCAACAACAAAACATTTCTATAACTTGAGTCGTAATATTATACTACCATATTTGTCTGTCTCCCAAGTACAGTCTTCTCGCTTCAAGACTTCTGAGTAAAACGTTGTATGCATTTATTATTTGTAACATACCATATTTCTCACCTATTCTCTTTCCTCCGTTTAGCTATTATTCCACATATTCATGATGCTCGATCGTGTATTTTATTATCAATTCATTAAAACGTATCTATTAACCAGCGTATTTATTATAAGAACATAAATACCTAATTAATTAGTCAGATTAACAATAAATCAGATTGAGTGCTGTCTGGATGTGGGTAACCTAATTCCTGTGTTCTACGCAGGATATTGTCAGACCAATGGCTGGAATAAATATTATATAAGGAAAAGAAACAGGGTTTCCGTATATGTACGGAAAACATATCTAACAATATATAGGTATATGTATGACCTTGATACTGCACAGAAATCCTTTTCAAGAGACAGTCACATGGATTATGTAGTGGATAAACTTATTCATCGCTCTCGGGAGAGAGTGCACAGCCCCACAGAAAAATGGCACGGCTTACTGCCACCTGCAAGAAAAAACATGGGCAAGAGTCACTATTTTAAGATACGATAAGTTCTTCTTTCTTCATCCACTTCTTATTTCTAGGGTGGCTTTAAGCAAGAAACAAGAAAGTTGAGAGTAATAAACATGGCTTTAAGGAAATGAGTATGTGTTGCTAGGTTTTTTCTGTATATATAAATTTATGTCGAGAAGTAAATTACTTTCTTACAATACACCCCCAAAATGACCCTATTCTGAAATATGTGATTTATCCCACGCCCTTACACCCAATTTGTGATTCATTTAATATTATCTTACATTGACTGCTCAAGTATCCCTTTAGTTTTTAAAATATATTTTCGCAACTTATCGTATGTATTACATACCCAGTCCATCACACTCCCGAATTTTCACCCCAATTACATATTAATTACAGATGTAGACCCAATTAATCATTATTGTGCTATGATATGAAACTTACACGGCGGCTAAGTATAATAAATTCTTCTCGGTGGCTTAATGAAGAAAATATCAACGGTTCGAGGACCATCTTCGTCCTCGTCCTCAGGTTACTGTAGTTGTAGTTTCTTTATTAAGCCACCTTACAATGTTGGTAGCCCGAGAAGAATTTATTATTATTTTGCTAATTCAACTATGTAATCAAAATATAACGAGGGACTTTCTCCGTGCTAAAGAGAAAACCAGCAAAAACTAAATCGATACACAGCATGAAAATAACTCTTCTGGTTTGGAGATAATCTCAGTAAACGGTGCTGAGATTCAGGGTTTTTATTATGTTTCTTGCTACAGGCCGGGACCTCCTTGTCATAATGCATGCAGCGCGACTACAGAAGCTTTATTACTCTAGAAACGTTAAATCAACTTAGGCCATCAGAAGTTTTGGTAATCTGAAACAGCGGTAGTCAACATTTTGCATGGCAAATGTAAATGTGACCAAGAATCCAGTATTAAAAGTTTTATACTTTTCTCTATAAGTGTCTTCATAAAAAATGTCCAAACGAACAATATGAAGCACGTTTCAAATGTCTGGTTAACTCATGAAACCCTAAATTATTTTAAAATCTACTTAGTTACATACCAAATTTTAATTTTTCACTTTTATGAACTATCAACATAAATATTTGTATGTTCAAGTATTGACCGCTATTCTTAACAGCTTTCTTTTAAATTGCAAATTATGTAAAGTAAGAAAGTATTTCGACTCTTATAAATTAAGTAAGCATAGAATTAATGATATTGCGTAAAAAGACATTGAAAATGTATCCACTTAACGCAATATTAAAAAAATCATAATTAATGACGTCATAATGGGGGTGGTTGGAGAAATAAGAAATCATGCAGAAATCTGTGAGGAAAACTTTTGGAAAGCGGCCACTATAAAATCACGTAGCTCAAGCTGGTCGTATCAAGAAACTGTACAGAGCAGAGACCTTGGCTTACAGGGCAGGGCGAGGTTAACATGTGAGAACTAATATACGTACAAAAACAGTCCCTTGCTGCCACGAAAACAACATAAATTAGATAACGAACAGTAAAGAAGTATTTCTCAGCATCTTAGCAGGGCGCATTTACTTCGTTGCCTAATGCAAATTAAGAAAACAAAGAAACACTGCCGTCCTCGGCTTCTCCCCATTGTGTGGCATTTTGTCATTTAACTACCGCACCTTCTCTTCCATAAGAATGTTGGAAAACAGGGAAAGGCAGCAAGCAGAAAGCGGAGCCATTATCATTTACGTCACGTCAATATTGCTCGAATATTCATGAGGTTTTTAAAATTATGGAGACTCACTTTGACTCAGAAACGTGGATGCCAGGCGATATTTTCTCCTGATTTATTCACAACCAGTTTTTCGCCGTACATAAAAATTCTGAATGCTTTGGATGTTGCATTTCTTTCAAGAATACAGAGGCGCTGCGGGTATTTCTACTTCTTAAACTTGCCAATGATTAAACAAACACAGACACATAATAACTTTGCAGTTCAGATTTTACGTATGACTTATTCTGTCTATTAATGACTAATTAAATGAGACAGCGTTCTTCTTCAGAGCCTTTTAGTCGTTCACGTTGTCAATAAATTCCCCACATTCTCGGAAACCCGAAAACGAAATACCTTTTTCAACAAAATCCCGCCACTGGGGCCCCTAATTTGTTTGAAACAAGTCCACACTGTTATAAATTAATACATCGAAGATCAATTTTAATCCTTTAAAGCACAAACTGACTTTATGTATAGCTTGCTTTAACTTTCAGTAACTCTACACTGGCCCACTAAATATAGGTATAATTAACGGTTTGGTAAAATTCCCGGAATAAACTTTTAATTTCCTATCACCATTAAACAATTGAAGTTTTGTAAAGGAAATGTTTAATGCTTGTCTTTGAATCCTAAGAACAAGAATCAAAGTTCAGTATATCGAGTCTAAATTAATTATTAATATCGTTTTGTTCATGTTTTTGTGTGGTGCACGTAAGTCTTAGCTCAGTCGATTCAGTGACTGACTGCAGACGAGATGACAAACGTTCGATTCTTAGCACGGACAGGAACCAATCACAACAGCGTCCGTACCAACCTTGGGGCAACCAGCAACCTATCCATTGGGTACTGGGAGTGTAGCGGCCGGAGGGTAAAGCTGATTACTAATCTCCATGAAACATCGAGGTTAAAATGGTTAAAACGGTTAAAACTTTATAAACACATACCCATAACTCTATCCTTCTTTTTACAGAATGTCACATAATTATTTGTTTGTTCCAAATATTTTTTACACCCAAACCACAGACCGATGAAGAGCAACGAATCAGGTCTCTTGACTTTAATACTTTTGTGTGCTGCTATTGGCAGCAGTGCAGAAACTAAGATGGCGCCGACTAATCCCCAGAAAGCGAAGTGTGTTCTGTTGTTTGTAAAACTAAACAGTGCTGTGCGTGTTCAACGTGAACTCAAGTGGCTTTGTAACACGAGACTTCCGCCAATATAACAGAGCATTTTTACTTTGGTGTAGGCAAGTAAAAGAAAGAGGCGTTTTGTTGACGAACGGGAGGCGTCACATGTGCAGGCAGTGTCAGCATTCTGCAGGCGGCAACAGCCAGAAGTCCAGGTAAATAAATATTTAACCCCATGTGCAATTCATTCTTGAGAAGCTAATAGTAGCTCAGTTAGTCAAGAAATACGCCTCTTATAGAACTAAAAGTTGTATTACCGAACTCCTTCCCCAATAGCATACTGGTATAATATTACAATAATTTCAGCTGTTTACGCACAGTTCGTTGGCAGGTGGCGAGACGTACATGTAGTTCGTGATATAATCGTAGCAATTTTTTATTGGAATACCTGAAGAGAAGATACCACATTTAAAACATTCGAGTAAGTGGAAGGATATTATTAAAATTGATCTCAGGGATGGGAGGTTGTGGTCTCGATTCATGTGACTCTCATGACAGAGACTAGTGGTGGATTTTTACCAAGTCATGTGTAGCATACCACATTCAGTATGTATAACAAAATGGAGACGGAAAGTTTCTGAAGAGTTGGATCTTCAGTGATGAGGCAGTTTTTCATGAGAATGGCAAAGGGAGTGCGCACAATGCGACTGCATGGGATACAGGAAACCCACCTGCCACATACGAACTGTAACTTGAGTCGTCTAAAGTGACAGGATCGTCTTACTGAGGGCATGGTTCGTTGGGGACTGAACTTCCATATAACAGTGTGCTATGCCGCAAATATAAGACACCGCATGCTGGGCAGTTCAGTACTTTCTTAAAAAAATCACTGCCCCTTCCCGTTGGGCACCGTAAGTACGCAATTGTTGCCGGTAACTGGTTGGCTGGAGGAGCTTCAGTACCGTGCTCAGTGCCCTGGATCTAGCACCAAATGACTTGTTCGTGTGTGGAATGTTGGAAGAACCCTCGTCCTTACATTTTCGCTGTTGGAGTTTGATGTACTCTCTGCTACTCAGGAGAAAAAAATTTGTTCTTGGCAGTGCGGGCGGAAGTTGTGGGTTTGAAGTGGAGGTTATATGGACCTTTTCAAAATCATTAGCCTTTCACTCTGCATAATTTCTCTCTGCTCTTCCGTCTAATCTGTTCGCTGTTGCAACTGACACTTCGTGATGATAGCCAACGGCCAAGCTCGCTGCGCGAACTCGAAACATTTGCTGCATTTGTCACAACAAAACCAAATATGTTTACAAAATCCTGATTGCCAATTATCACTCTATTATGATCTCTGCCAAGACTCCAGAGGATTAAACACAATTCTTTGTTTGTGTCACTGTGTAACTGTTTTTTCTGAATATACAATCTCATAGGCTACTTGTAACAGCAGATGTTTAGTTTTGCGTGATTGATGACGTGGGTGTAGAACAGTTCAGAAATACATATAAGACTTTAGCTAAAATATCTGGAGGGAAGAGCCCATTGAGAGATGGCAGGATGATATTAAAATATATCTTAAAGACATTATGTGTGAGAGTGTGGACTAGAAAATTACTTTCATAAGGACGCCATTGGCGAGCTCTTGTGAAAAGAATATTCAGGTTTGATAAAAAGCGAGGAATTTCTTACTAGTTGAGTGATTACTTGCTTCCCAAGGCCAACGCCCCACTGAGTGAGGTGCTCTTCATTTTGATATATAATGTGTGAGCCAGTGCTAATAATTGGCTGGTATTTAACAAATTTGTCAGTACAGAACTTTTGTCGCTAGGTCCTGAGCCCCGTTGCCACTTGAAATAGCTTTATCAGATCTCCGAGTAAAATGAATTGCCACTCCACGTCTGTTTTTATCTCTCTGTGCGCTGCCTTGTGCACTTGTCGGCCAGAGGCTCTGTGGTTACGGTATCGAACTCACAGCCACCATAAGCCGATGTCACACTGTCTGCCGGATTGCGTCCCACAGATCGGTTTTGTGTAAGCTCTAAATGGAATCCCTAGTTGCACAATGGTGTAGGAGACAACAGTTAAGATTAATTACTGCAATATAGAGTAACTCAGCTCTTTACTTTGTTCGAAGTTACTCCACGATTTTCTGTAAATTTTAACAGCTTACGAAGAGGAAACATGTGAGTTATTTATATCACATACACTTCAAGTGTGAGGTGTAAGAAAGTTGCTTGTTTAATTAAGATTTGCAGAAGTCTGAATACGCTTGTAGGGGAGACAGCCTTATTTCAGTAGCCTACTTGGGAATAGAAACAGAATCTTGAAGTTGTGGAGTGGTTAACACTCATATTTCGTACTTCAGAGATTCTGGGTTTCAATCTCGCCGGAGACCAGTTGTCCTGAATGTGACTTTTTGTGCCTGCGGAACAATGTAAAGAAATTATCTTAAAATTAGTCACAGCAGATTTGCGATGTCAAATGCATTGTTCACTGAACCATCCAACTAATCGATGGTATTTAAAGAATGTTCTAAATTGAATGAAGGTAAATCCTACTGATATTGTCATTGCAGGATTGGTTAGGAATGGTGGGGATCAGTTTCGTACTGGGCAAGATTTATTCTGCTCACCGGCTTTCGGTCTCGAATTCGGGTTTACAATAGGCAGATGTTAATATTTCTTCCCGCTTACTGCAGGGCGTACCATTTAAAAACACGACCTATCACTTATCACTTACTATGGAATAGCGATGAAATCAGTTCCACCCCCTAGCCTCCTTAACACGACTCAAAGCCACCTTTGTTGCTAGGCCGCTGCTCACACCATTTCTGCAAAAGGTGTTCAGCTGTGGATGTGGTAATCCACGAGTAGAACATGTGTTCGTTCTTCAACTTTACTTAGCATGGAAGTTGTTTGCTGCTGTTAGTGAAGCATTTAGCAATGCTTGTCCTAATGAATAATTACCGAATAAGACGATAACTACATCGATTCGGAACAACATTTCTGGACATGGAAAGCGTTTTTGTGTCGAGAAGGTGGTAGACATCGGTTGTTATCGTCTCTTTTTAAGTTCTTAATTGATTAAAACTTTAAAACACCTCGTCTGTCTTGTTATATTAATGACAAAATAATAATAAATACTATTCTACTTACAATAGAGTTTTAAATGGAACATCCTGTGTAAGAGAAATTTAAGATTCGTGTTTAATGGATCTGCCAGCAGGGATTCCCTTCAGGATATTCAAACATGTATCTCTGTACTTTAATTTTGAAGCAATATCTCCTTATTGAAGTAGACTATGAGCATACTGGAATTCTTATTTCCATATCTTTGTTATGTTTCATTTTATTAAGACGAAAATAACCGTTTTTAGCATACTCTCCTGACTTTTTAAGAATACATGGTTTCATTAGGCCTTCATTAACATATTTATGTATATCTGTGCTGTATAGGCGTGCATGGATTCACTTAGGAAAAGTCAAGGTATTGTGGAAATTGAAAGTCGATAAAGAAGTTCCAGAAATAAGTGATTAAATGAAAATGTTCGCAACAAGACACTGACACGCACATTCATCGAATAAAATTCAAATACCGGCATTTAAAAAAAAAATTAAACGTAAACATTTTATTGCTTCATTACTTAAACTGAATTTAATGCGTCTGTGTTCGCAGTGCGACGTCATAAAGCATGATGAATAACAAGTCAGCATTTCGAGGGTTTATTCTTTTAAGTTTCGTATATGAATTCACTGTGCTTTAAACGACGCTACCTTACACGAAATATTAGATAATTGCTAGCAGAGCAGTTTATAACAATTATAAGGAAAGAGAGATTCTGTTGAAAGAAGAAAGTAAAAATGTAAAATAAAATCTTCTGTGCAGAATACTTCTGACTTCTTAATACTAGAGGAGCCTGGATGTTGTTTCGAGGAGGGTTGGAATAAGACAACGATTCGTGTGCAATTAAAACTTTAATTTGAGAGAAAGGGAGACGGTGGGAATGGAAGAGGGAGTTACGATGTTATCTCGCGCATAGCGAGTGAGGGTGTTGGTGTATGCACGGGGTGTGGAGTGAAGAGGGTTTTTCTCAGCCACCCAACTAACGTACTGCGAGGCAGGAAACCGGGTAGACCAACACTGACTCTGATACAATGCTAATTTCACCCCAAGCTCTGTAACTCTGTTTTGTCTGTACCACCATATTGTGTAGTTCGTTGGAGCGTCCCTTTCACAGCTTTGCCTTGTGCACACAACGCACAGGAATGGAACACTTGCTGATTCATGCTTCAGTAACCATACACCAAGTCACAGAGCCATCTGATTCAAATCGTTTTATTGCATGGAATCCCTTTCATATAACAAAAGCACAGATTTGGTTAGGTTCTTTCTCAAAGTAAGTTACGAAATTTATAAACGAATTTGGAAAATAAAGTGGTCAGAAAAATATTTGGATTTAAAGGATGAAGTGAATAGAGCTAACTAGACGGCTTGCGGAATCTGAAGGTTCATCACCGAATTAACCAAAGCCCTTCACTGGTCCCTGTCCTCGGCCTACAAAATCCAGTCGCCTTCAACTCCTATCTCCTTTAGCTCGCGCTTGATATTATCCTCCCATCTACGTTTAGGTCTCTCCAGCTCTCTCTTCCCTTCAGGCTTTCCGACCAATTCCTGATACACACCTCTTGCCCTATCATTACTTAATCATAGCCCTCATGATGGATGTTGCAAACACCTCTGAAACGCCGGCAAACGTCTACAACGGAACATACCAGAAGTTATCTTCATATTCGCTGCCGTGACAACCTAAAATCTAACGTCGTGTTTTTTACGCACGTGGCGATCGAGTGGTTAGCACTCCTGCTTTGTATTGGGGAATTCTTGGATTCAGACCTTGGCCCAGAGATAGGCTATACTGACTGAGGGTTTTCGTGGATTTTTTCGGTTCCTTCAGGCTAATGACAGGACAGCAACCTTGCATTGATCGTAAGCTATCACCTTCCCAATTACCTTACCTACATGACGTATTTCATGCTATAGACCTACAGAATCAGGGTCATAAAATGGACTAAGAATAGTTTGTTACTGGAGTCTGAAGAAGTAGCTTTCATACTACAGAATACATTAGATTACTACAGCGTGATAACAAATCTATTCGAAAATCAATTATCACATTTTTAGCATTAAAAGTAGACAAAATATTAAGCATTAGTCTTCAAGTTTATCTTAGGAAAACAAAATACAAATCTCTTAACCTAAATCGATATTTTACAGGGGGCGGGGAGATTGTTAAATAATGCTGTATCAGTTGGCTGGCTCTTGTGAGCTGTATAGATTTAAGTAGTGGCATGTTAAATGCGTTTGATCTGAGAATGGCAGGGTTATGTATTTCTGTATTGGCAATACTGTTCTCGTGGGTCACATAATGAATCTTCTGCGAAATCACACTAACCAGTTAGTTTGAGCGGTGTTCGGGTGGGAGGGGTGGGGGCAGTGTGACGTGATTTATGTGTACGTCGGTGCAACAGATAATCTGCATCGCCACTGTCACTGTTCAACCACTTCAGTAATAAAGCATTCGAACTGAATGTTTTGGGCTACGAAATTAACGTAATACACGCCATGTTATATAATCAGGGCAGATCCAGCTATAAAGTGAGTTGGTTACTAAGGGTTTCCAGCGTCTAAAACCGGAGAGAGGCAATAACAACAACAACAACACTATTGGAAAAACAAATGTAGTAATAATAGCAAAAATAAACTAGTGGCCGACTGTTAGCATTGCTTCATATTCAGAAGGTACCGGGTTCAAGTTTCGGTTTGCAGACCGGCTATCATGCCTTAGGATTTTGTGGTTTTTTATGTTCTTCCATTAAATTTTCACATTATTACCGAAATTAGACCACAACCGCTTCGTATCATATCCTTTAAAATTTATTAATCATCATATATAGGATACGCTATAAATTAAATAAATACAAAAATAATTTAACATATTAGGAATATGTACTAGTGGAAGTTGTGCACAGAAATGGGTCACTAAATTGTTAATTATTAACCTGAAATTTTTAAAAATATCACCATGTTAGACTGAAGTATCTGAAGAAAAGTAGACATAAGTTCTTCCGATAAATGTGTATTTGTATTTGTATAAAATGTGAGTTCTGTCATTCACAGGAAATAAGAAATATTGTCTGGAAACAAAGTTCTAAGGACGCTGATTTCTTTCCCTTTCTGCGATCCAATTAACCCTCGGGAGTTCCCGAAATCTACTGAAAAGACCAGAACGTAAAGGGCCAAGTGGAGTGGGTAAAATGGATATTATAGAAAATTTTGCTGTATCCACAGATTAACTTCCTGACTAATTCTTTGGAGCATAATCCGAAACGAGAAGCTAATAAACGCTCAGGTAGCCAAATTCCCCGTCTTTTATAGAATGCGGTCAGTCACTGGATCCTGCCCTGAGTCACATAAATCCGGTGCGCATTCTTTCGTACTGTTGCTATCGAACCTCGTGATCGAGTAGTTAGTAGTATTACTCGAGACCCAGTCATTACGAAGTAATTGAATAGAATATATATCGATAGATATACTGGCTGCTACTAGACGCGCGTGTTTGTGTGTACAGTCTCACTGATTTCAGGAACGTTCAACATGTTAACGAAATATTTATCAAGAGAAACAAATATTGATCAGCTCTGCACAAATGCAAGGTAGTTTGTACTCAAGGTTACTGTTTAAAACGATGCAGTACTTATGTGGTTTAATTTTCTTTCCTAATTGAAACTTATCTTATTGGAAAATGTTGCAGGGTAAGACAAAGTTTTATCAGCTATAAGCAAAGTTTTCTGAAAACTATTTTCATTTCAATAAAACCTATTGTATTGATGTTTAAATTAATTCAGACTGCTGTAATCTTTAAAATAGATCGAACGTGTTTTTCATGACTCTAGGTTGAGTCCGTTTTTAGAATAAATTTGTAAATCTTTAGTTCTTTCTGGGAAGATTACTTCCAAACGACGAAAATGGGAAATCACTGTTTCCTTGGCCAAATTTATTGCTGAATACGGCCTAATATCGAATAGCAATGGTCACATGAAATTTATTCCCCTATAAATAAATGGCGTTTTATATGATTATGTGTTTTAACAACTTCGTATTTTCCCGTAATTCTAAACGGGCAATTATTTGTATAAATATACATGTGTAGATAGACACATAATCAGACATCTGATGTTTACAAAATTTATAACACACGTCACTATTAAATCTTTTCATGCTGAGATTTTTAGCAGTGATATTTTTGTTGATGAAATACCGAACACATGTCTCTGCAGGCATGACAGACGGGGTTCAAGTCGATGTAGGTTATCCCATTCTTGGCGCTAAAATATATATCATATTTGCTGTCGAATGAACTTATTCATAAGGCGGATCATCATACTTTGTGCAGTGTTGCATTTCCCAGTCCAAAATCTCTTCAGTCTTGTGAATGCACGTCATTGCTTCAACACCAGTTACTGCCAACGGAGTTAGAAACTCAATTTTCTTCCAGAAATACACGATCTTGCAGTGTTTTATTTTGTCACGTATTTTCACTTCTTTTTCAACTTCGGCGACGTTTTGAAGCAATATTTTACAAAGTTAAAATGATATTGTACTAAGTATATATATATATAAAAACTCGGTTCGTACTCTGGGGATTTGTTGTTATCTTATGAAACACTGCGTTTAAATGTTCTCTTTATTGCTTTATATATGTCATTCTTTATTAAGTTTGGTGTTCATAAACGGGTCGTTATTTTTTCATCTATTAAATAGATGAGTATTGGATTTCTAGCTAACAGGATTTTTGAGACGAAGTTCTGTGAGTAATCGAGCAGTCTCGTTCGATGATTGCCGTTGGCGGTGAGTCCAATTAAAACATATCAATTCAGAAAAGGGCAGAAAAATGAAAGACGCCATAACTCGCCCCTCATGCTGAATTCGTGGGGTTCACAGTGATTACGCCTTGCAGGTTTGAACACCACCGGCGTCAGTAATGGATTAATTTAATAAATGTCAGCATTTGCATGGAGGGACTGAGAATATACACGACAATATCTACCAGTAAAACCTGCATTTAGGACGAGACTCGAACGTACTGACTTCTCGAAAACAATGTACGAATTGTAACCAAAACCCCGCGACACTGGAGAAATTTATATGTGGATGAATAAAATAATTGTATATATGTTACATTCTCTAAACTTACATGTATAATGTACCCTATAGTCTACATTTCCGCGTGCCATGATTCCTAAGTATTTGCCTGTTTGCTGTGTACTATAATTTTTCTTTAGTCCTATATCCTACGCATTTGCCTGTGCAATATATCTGTGTATTTTCTGTACTTTGCACATTTTCGTATGTTCTGTATCCTATGATTTTTTGTGTACCCTGTATTATATACATGTGCGTGTGTCTTTTATCTAATACGTTCAGAAGTGTCTTGTATTCCATTCTGTAATGCGACGATGCTTGGATTTGCAAAATGAACGATTAAAATTTTAATTTCGTTCGTTCAAAATCGATCCGAGAGCTTGAACGTTTGTCAGCTTCTAGAAATAAACCGTCGATTCTTCTAAAGTCTGGTACTTAGAATAATATTTCTTGTCACATCATTAAAGACAAATGGAATATCAGGCTGAAAAATAAATCAGTATTCATAAATGGAACCGTCAAACTAATGCAATATAAAGCATCGAACCGTAGAATATTCTATAATACTGCTTTCATACAGAACAATAAGTCAGATTGTGAATAATATAAATAGGCATTTAAAATAATTTGTAATAACTTAAAGAATGGTAATACGCTTATTTAGAGTTTCGGATTAAGAGCGTAACGAAGACAATTAAGTAACGAGACTCTTCTTAATCATTGTGCCAGATAAATGTGTTTATTCACGTTTGTTTGTAAACGCCCAAAATATTATCTTAACAGTAACACCTATTGTCTGTTAATATGGAGATGGCTGCTGCACAATAGTCTCCTCTTTCTTTTCATCTCTGTCCTATTCACTTCATCTCTGTTTCTTCGTCTTCCGTTCTCTTGTTACACACTGTCCTGTCTTTGTGTTCTCAAAATACCATCCTCCTGTGTCCCGCTGGGCCGGCGCTACGTTTCATTTGTTTCTTCGCTGTATTGCCTGTCCTCATCAAATTCTTCTCACTCCAATATGGATCTTATTTTCGTATAGGGACCTAACCACCACGCCATTCTTCAAATAAATTTTGTGTCTGGCATTAATTTAGATAATTCAGCTTTCATTTCCTCTCTTGGGAAGTTATATTTATGATAATATGACAGCTTATTAGTTGCAGGTTTTCGACAGAATTAACAATTTATTTCATGCCTTGATTTGTGCGTTTCGGAGTTCATATTTATCCTCCAAAAATTAACGTAGGCTAAAAGTGAAACTGACGTCGGTAGAAGGAACTTTGTGTAGCTGACAGTACGCTCATCTAGACAATAAATTAGCCACTTTTATAGAACCTGCAGGTTTATTACAATGTTTACAAGATCCCGCCATCTGTCCTGCCCTGAACCATATGAATACAGTGATCAGCTTCTCCCTTCTACATTGAGGTCTTCAGAGTTATCTCTTACCCTCTGGCTTCCCATTAAAATTTTGTACGCAGTTTCTCATCAACCTCATGCGCGCTACATTCCCTGCTCATCTAATCCTCCTCGACTTTTCACTTTAATAGAATTTACTTCATCTCTCTTAGGTCCAAATATTCTCCTCACTACCTTGCTGTCAAACACCCTCAGTCTTTCATTAATGTAAGAGGCTAAATTTCGCATCCATGCAAAACAACAGGTGAAATTATAATTCTGTTTATTTTAATCTTTATGTTTTAGGACATCAATAAATAATATACTCACACACGTCTTTGTTTAGTATAGTATCAACATCGATCGATACTAAACTAAAGATTAGACAAGTTTCCGGGTAATAGTTGCTCCTAATTGCCGCATGACAAAAGCTGAACAAATAATTATTTTAGATTAATGAATAGGCCTTCCGAAAGCTTGTTGGTTGTAGAGAATGAATAAATATAAAGTAATAAACATTGTTATAACAGTATTAAATGTGCTTATTTATAGTTAATAATAAATTTACATGATGTTTGAGAGTTTTACGTTTTTAAATGTAAGACTGGAGACGTACCACTTTCATGTTCAAGACTAGTTCATTCTTACATTTTGAGATCGGTCGGTTATGCAGCCGCGAACACAACATTCGCTTAATACACTCTCGGGAGCAGTGAAACTTAATATAAAAGGTATCTCACAAATAAATAGTAATTTCCGAAGGAACATGACGTACGAGTTGTTCCATGGTCATATAACTCGGCGATAACAGTGTTTCGGGTATTCAACATTTACAAACAACTATTGAACCGCACGTTTTCTCAGGCAATATCAATACGTCTGCTGCCTTCACACACATATTAGCTGCTAGAAACATTCGCCGACGAACTACGCAGTCGCTGTGAGCATATAAACGATTCACGTTCTGAAAACGCGAAAAATGAGAACCCCAACTATAAGCCTGTAATTATGTCAATTTTAATCGGACCATAGTACAACTTGAAACTAAGAATTAAGTTTTTTATGGGACGAGAAGACCCTATAGAGTTTTATATATTTGATAATTAATTTTGTTTGTTTTGTTTTGTTTTTTATTGTTTTTTATTTTGTTCGTGTATGTGCGCACAGCGAATTCGTAGTTCGTCGGAGATTCTTCATAGCAGCTCAAATATGCGTTTAGGCAGCAGACGTATTCATATTGACCGACAGACGTACGGTTCGATGGTTGTTTAAAGACGTCATATCATGTAACTGTTGAATAATCGAAACACTGTTATCGCCGAGTTATATGACCGTGGAAAAACTCGTACGTTATGATCGTTCAGAAATTACTTTTTAATGGTGAAATACATTTGGTATTAAGTTTCACTGCTCCCGAGAACGTATTAAGCGAATGTGTTCGTGGCTGCATTACCGTCCTATCGCAAAATGTAAGAATTAACTAGGCTTAAACATGAGGTAGTACGTCTCCAGTCATTATAAAAACGTTCTTTATAGTCGGATAGGAACATACCATGTACCCTGAAATAATATTTGGCTTGTTATTTTCGTATGTTCTCACTAAAGAAACTAGTATTGCACGTAAAAGTACATTTATTAAGACCACTTGATTCCATCCATTACTGACGGACCTCTAATGATACATCCAAGAGCAGAATTTTAAATGTATAGTGGCAAATTATGCCCTTGTTGTGGAGCACAGTCAAATAAATTTGTACCTATAACAATTTTGCTACACGTTGTATGCATACACATTGCTATTAATGTAGCGTATATTTTAAATCTTTAAAATTAAATTACATTTTAATGAATAACAGACATTAAAAATCTATGAATACTTCTGTGTAGATCAGTTATAAACAAGATCTTTTATCATATATTGGTATATATATAAACATATATTTAATTCTGTTGTCAAAGATCATTTCACGACCCTAAATTAAATTACCGTTAGTTCGCTCACACTTAACAACATGTGCGTTCGCCATATTGGTAATACGATTATAGAAATTCTAAAGTTACGGGTTTAAGGAGTCTCGAATTCCATAACGTTCATGGAAATTTAATGAAAATTCGTCCAGCGTTCTCAATTTGAATTCTTCGGACACGCAGACTGAGGAAAAGACATGAGTATACTAAAATGCCTTGCGTTCATTTCAAAGACATCATGCAGAGAACGCGCAATAAAAGAAAAATCTTGAGAATAGAAGAATTGTATCCACTTTGTGATAGAAGGCCGGAAAGAATTATGTACCTACCACTACAACGATCCTCACTGCTTAAAGTTTATGACGTATGTATTGCTTCGTCAGGAGATAAAGACGATAAAGATACTTAGACCACTCTTTGCCTCAGCGTCCTCAACAGCCGTCCCATTTTCTTTTTCTCATCCCTTCGTCTTCCCTAGTGCTCTTCATTGCGTTAATTAACCAAGTGCCCATCAACAGTTGTATAGATGTCAGTTCACCGGGACACCCGAGAAAAAAATTGTACAGCCTCTTTAATTTTAAACAAAGGAGACTCGAGAGTCTGTGAGTGGCATACAAAATGAGAAGCGACGGTCGTGAAGAGTGGACCAATGGTTTCGGTCTAAAAGTGTCTCCCAGTTTGAGGGATGCCTAAGGAAACGATAAAGTCAATGATATGGTATTTAACAACCCTAGAAATATCTACCAATGAGCATTGGTCTAATTTCACGTGATTTGTCTTTATTTCTCCAAGAAAATTCCGACATTTCCTGTAATTTCCCATGAACCTGATTTCCCCAATAGCACTGAAAATCTAAAGCGTTTGTGTAGCTGCGTTTGTTTCAGGCTGTATATAATAAGTCCAGTGTTAATTTGATTCGTGTCTGCTTTACATCTGTACTTGATGTGCATTTGTAGGAAAATTCTCATTGGGCTTAGTTATTTCCAAAAACAAAACAAACTGCTTAAGTTACAATAAGATTTTTTTTACTTCCCGGGATTCATTCTTGGCCGAAAGGTCTGATATCCTAGGGTAGAACGTACTTTGTCCGAGCCTTTCCTGGCAAATGATGGAAAACAAGCTTTAACATTTTTTTTCTGCAACGTTGTAAATTTATGATACAAACCTTTCCTCCACTTTAACTCTGCCAAAATACACGTGGTTAGGAAAATGTCTTTAAACAATCTAAGAATTCGAGAATAAGCATTTAAATAATAAAACTTGAAGCTATTCATTTTAGGCTTTTATTATTTATGTCTCTTTTTCAATATGCTCTCTTGCAAAATTTGTTAATGATCCTGTATCCATTTTACTGACAAATGGAAGTTGAGTTGGTAAATTTAATTCTTATTGCTTTTAGTTCAAGATTAAAGTCTGTTTCGCACACAAATTTGTTGATAATTGAAGCAGCCAGAATGTTTTTGATTTTCCGGGGTCTTTCAACAGATATTATATGACTGTATGAACAGCGGACTTTGCCAAAATAAGAAGCACGTATAACGCGGTTACGCGTGGTGAATTTCACTTACACCGAGGCTGGAGAATATTTGATCTTAAGAGAAAATACAGACTGGGGAAAATTAGTATTCGTGCGTCTAACAACTTAGTACGCCTAACTGATAGGCCTAATGATTTTTACTTTTGTGAAATTAAACATGAAAACAATTTTATTTCATTTGAATCAAATTAGGCAGTAAATAATATTACCGAAATCTTAGTACGAATTGTCAGAATGGAGAATCAGACAGCAAACATTTTAAATTGAATTAAAGCAGCAGATACCAGTGGGGAGGATGTTTTGAGACGATCAGAATTGAGAATAACCCGAAGTAGAGGATGTAATGGTGGTAATGGCAAGATTATAGAGTAGAAACGAGACCCACGATTCTGTAATAAGAGGCTCGGGGGACTTTCCGAGAGAGAGATACTTGTCCAAACAAAATAGCTGTTTCTTAGAATGAGACGTGAACAGTAGAAACAAAGAATCGCAGAAATAACAAGAAACTGTGCCCACAAAATACTAATAATGTCGAAATAAAACAGTAGTTGATATGAATCTCAACTGGATATTATACATTCTGTTAAAGGCTTGGGAAACTTTTGTTATTTGTCGAAATTATATGGGCTGTCACAAAGCGAAGATGAAATATTGCTAGTCGCCACAGCGTGTACCAGAATACACAAATCAATACGGACAAAATTAAATAAGAACAAAATCTTTTTCTCAAAGTTCGTATTTTATAACTGCCATTTTTGCTACATTACACAGGGCCGCCCTATTGGTGTTGAAAAGTACCTCCTCTTAATCTCGTCCAAGGAGTCCTACCAAATATCTATAGATGAAGCCAACGAAAAGTTGGGACCCGCAGTGCTCAGGCACTTGAAGAACGGGTCGTTCCCAGTATCCCAGTAAAGTAAAGTTTGTCCCACTATACGCCATGTAGGCGTTTGGGGTGAGTGGAGGTATAGCTCCTCTCTTCCTTGGCCTCGGCACTAGATGGGGGTGAGTGGTCAGCATCACGCCCCGGCCGGCTTTACCACCGGGAAAGGACTCCGGTACCCATTGTAGAGGAGGCTGGGTGGGCCCCAGAGCCAGTCTGGACGCAGAGGCTAGAGGAAAAATCCTCTGCCCCCGTCGGGGATCGAACCCCGGTCGTCCAGCCCGTAGCTATAATGACTGAGCTATCCCGGCTCCCAGTATCTCTTAGTAATATCATTACACTTGTGATCTTCTTGATTTAAATGCTGAAAGTTTGTGGAGTATATTTAAAACTTTTTATAAACTCGTTTAGAGGACGGGAGTTACTTTTCATACACCCAACTTTAACATTCGCGGGGGGGGCCCCAGAGCCAGTCTGGACGCAGAGGCTAGAGGAAAAATCCTCTGCCCCCGTCGGGGATCGAACCCCGGTCGTCCAGCCCGTAGCTATAATGACTGAGCTATCCCGGCTCCCAGTATCTCTTAGTAATATCATTACACTTGTGATCTTCTTGATTTAAATGCTGAAAGTTTGTGGAGTATATTTAAAACTTTTTATAAACTCGTTTAGAGGACGGGAGTTACTTTTCATACACCCAACTTTAACATTCAGTAACTTGTCATTTCAATACCACATTGTCTCTGTATATTTAATGTGGATATGGAGTTATAAACCCCCCAGTAGGAGGAATAAGTGTGGAAACCTCAAGAAATATTGTCCATTATCCTTTTTATTGAGTGAAGTTCGAACTGGATACGTCTCAGATAGAAAGCAGGTACAGTATCCTGTATCGTGCAGTGTTCGCTGACAAATTGTTTCAGGATGAACACTAGTTAACATATACGTTGTATAACGAAGGACAATGTTCTGGTTCCATTAAAACCATTATTCGCAACAAGAACAAACATTTTAAAACTTATTCATGAACTATAGACAACAGCTGTATAATGAATAATGATACGTCTGCTTTCTTGTGCAGTGATGTGGACAGTTTAATTTATCAGTAAGTCTATATTATATTCATACACTTAACAAGCCCAAGGGTTTGTGCTTGTATTTCGTAGGGTTACACAGTTTATAGAACTGCGTGCCCTGACCGCAACATATGGAGGACGAGCACTGAGGTTAACCGCGAGGCTACGAGTTATGAACAACAAATAGTCTTAACTTCCAGCGCAAGGTTCTTATTGTGGCTTGGACCGGAGCAGTGTAGACCGCTGCATCGTATAGCGAGGCATGACAAATGATGTAGGAAGTCTGCAAGTCATTTAGAAACGCTCTGCTTGCAGATTTGAGCATGTGTTATTTATTGACTTGCATGTAACGTAGTTCTTTAAAAGGCGGAACATTACTTGACACTGCGTGAATATCAGCTTTATTGAGGTGGAAAATGAAAGAAAAGGTGATTACACAGAAAAATGGTTGACCCAGCGTAGGAGAATGACCAGCGGACTTGTAAAACTTGTTAAGTGTAAAGCAAAATGAACATAGAGAAACAGGAAGACAGCTTAAAAATTTTCCGTTGGTCAGATGTCTGTGAAAACAATTGACAGTCAGAGGAATATTCTAAGTTAGTAACGTACGAAGATGTAAATATGGGGTACAATATTGAAGACATTACTTAAATCAAAATACGCAAAATTATTGTGTTCTTGTGTACTCACAAAAGGCACAATGGTATTAAATAAAGTAAGAGAACTGTCTGAGGTGGAACTGTGTTTGTGGAAGCTAAGTGGTTATAAATAATAATTCAAAAAGTCTTGAAAATTGAAGTAGTTCAGTATCGATACAGATCTGTAGTTGCTGACCATGGTTCTACCAATTTTCTTGAATACTGGAACCGCAACATATTGTTTCCACGAAGACGGAAAGGTCTTATTTGCTACGCCAAGATTAAAAATATACGGAATGTCCCATTAGTCCAGGGTCTTAGGAGATCTAGTTCATTTAAAAAAAGTAAAAGTTGTAAATCATGTTTATTTTTAAATTTAAAATGTCGGCATTTTTACTCAGGACAATCCGTTCGGGCGTTACGCACTTTATGTTGCTACTGTGACATTACAGCGAAATTGGACTGTGTTTCATGTAGCTTTCTATGGTTTCTTGTGTATTATCTTCTTCGGGAATAATTTATTTAAGGAATCAATAACTATAGTGTTAATTTCATAAACAGAAACATAGACTTCGTTTTTGTGAGATATCTAATATTATTGTAGTTGTTTGGCTTGTAAGCGTAACTCACTTACTGCCGCAATTTCTTCAGACGTTCATATCAGAACACGCACAGAAAATAGCGTGAACATTTCAAATAATTTATATATTACAATATCAAAAGTAATACCAGCCCATACATTTTCGTTGCAGATGGTGTAATGTAGAACACGTGCGTTCACCATTTAATACTTAACCCCCATAAAAGACTGGTGGTATGGCAAGAGGGTGGTATCAGCTAGTTAATTACAATATGTCGCTCAGTATTTTATTCGTATTTTAAAGCATTTTTCTATTCATGGAAATCAAATATGTCAAAATCATTATCTTTTTTTTTTTTTGTATAACTATTCTGAGTTTCTAACTTAATTTCCTTAAATAAAATTATAGAGTGAAGGCAAAGGAACTACGCACTGGTAGAATTAATGGAGAATAAATAACGAAATGGAGGGAAATCTACAGTTCTGTTGGAAGAGACTTGGTGTTATTCAGCTGAGAGACTGAAGCAACTAGGGGAAATACAAACAAATGCAAACAGAAAAGGATGGAAGGATCCTGTTCATATGGACCTGTCGTCAGACAGAACATTAAATAAATAAATACCTTACCTTACATTACATTTCATTACATTGCATTACTTTACATTACATTCAGCTACCACAGACCCATCTTAAGCGTAACTAATTCAAGTTAAGCATTCAAGCATTTTTATTATCTAGGAAACGTCATCTGTTTACTCGGCATTGTTGTTACCTATGAAACATTACATTACATTATCTTACCTTACCTTACCTTACCTTACCTTACCTTACCTTACCTTACATTACATTACATTTCATTACATTACATTACATTTCATTACATTACATTACATTTCATTACATTACATTACATTTCATTACATTACATTACATTTCATTACATTATTTTACATTACATTCAGCTACCATAAACCCATTTTAAGAGTAACTAATTCAAGTTGAATAAGCAATGTCTTAACAAACTTATCTCAATTGTAAAGCATGTATAAGGGAAATATTTAGAATAAAGCCAATATATAAACTTCCTTTCCGTATAGACGTATTTACGTCAAATTCTCCGGAACCGTGGTTCCACTGACAACTTTTTTAATACGTGCTACATGCATTAAACAGATTTCGCGTGAGGCATTACATATTTTACATGAGCGTCTTTCGAATGATGTATGATGTTACTAGAATGGCGGTTTTATGAAGTTCCCTAATGTCATGTTCGCCAGGGATGTTGGCTAAATATTTTTGGAGTGACTTAGAGAGAGTTCCAGTTGCTCCTATAATTATTGGAATTATTATTATTTTTACACCTACTGCTACTACTACTACAACTGTTATGGAACACAAGACGTTTTGTGGAAAAATATGAAAAACGCCATTTCTTGTGGGTTATTTAGATATTTATTCAGTCTGTGTGTTTGATAACTGCCACAGTATTGGACCATAGTTTGCTATGTTATGAAAACATTTATAGGAGGGATAGAAGTTCTTCCTTGAGATTTTATCAAATGTAGTTCATGTAGAAACATGTGCCATTCTATACTATTTCTGTTTATTTCAAATTCCCACTTGATTAGTCGTTTCTCGATTACAAAATTTATACGATACATACAATTTCTGTTGACAAATTGCAACAGATTATACATTTTTGTTGACTTTGTGATTTATATCAAATGGAAATACATAAATATTTAGTTCTATGATAAATTGTGAAATAGGTGGCTGTAATTTGAAAATGTAACATTACGAGCTATTGCCCTGCTTCCTGGAGCAATAATACAGCTGTAGTAAATTGGAAATGCCATGTTAAAACCACAAGTGTTAGTCCTGTCCCTACAGGGTCCGTAACTCATATCCTGAAAAACTTTCCAACATTGTAACCAGCAGAACACGTAGTTGAAAACTTAATATGCATGTGATTCAAACTGCAGCCACTAAGTTACAAACATTTAAAAGTGGAAAAAATTTCAGACCGCAATACAAGTACATAATTGAATTAGTAGGCGGATTAATTACGCCATTTAAAATTCTTTTAATAAATAATAAACATTTTCTTTATAATTATGTAGGATTCAATTTCTCACGGCTGGGAGTATGAAGATTGCTGTCTTCTGGGTTGTAGCGATGTGTAGTATGGTCGATGTTTTCAGAAATGCTTGCCGTTTGCTTCATCATCAGGGCCTTAAAACTTCTATCGGACTAATTGGCGGTACAACCCAGAGGACAGTCATTTAAGAATTCACGACAGAAACTAATATAATATTAACATGTTTGTGGATGTCCCAGTAGTGAATTAAAGCTATTTGACGTCAGAAAAAAATTCGATAATAATAGAGTGACATTATGCGAATGGTCCAAAATGGAATACCCCAAACAAATTTATCTTACAGCTAGCATGGTAATTGATTATCTGTGTAACACTTGTGGTTACACCTATCTACCCTGTTCAGTTGCTGTTTCGTGTTTTCTTTTTTCCTTTCAGGAATCTCTCAATCCTGAATATTAACTTACTAGATTTAACAGCCAGAAACTTTATAACTGCATTGTAGTCCAGCTTGCAGAATACCCTCTCCTTCCAGCATTAGTGGAATTACGACGAGACGATTATGTGACACATAAATTTGTATCTTCACAGACTTCAAACCAGCGAGAACCTGTCGAAGTCACAGACTGGAATAACATTTATTTTACGTTGTTTAATGTTAATTCCAACCCAGGATTTTGTTTTATATTCATATGGTTTTCTAAACTAGAAACTGAAATGTCAGAGCTAGTATACTCGGTGACACTGAACTAAATTACATTCTATGTAGATCAATTCAGCTGGGAGAGTGAGACAGCGAGGTAGCAGACATCTTTGCTAATAAATATGCTATCTTTAAAATATAAAATTAGTATGATGACGTCAGTTATGAAGGAGGATTTTAACACGGGACTGTCGCAGCTGTAGTTATAACAGCAAGAGTCTGTGTTATGTTTCGCCAAATTGCTAAAGTTACTCCCAAAAATTGCAACATTACGTCCATCTGTCTGTTTATAAACGTGGGTACAATGAAAATAAAGGGAAGTCTCTCCTCCCTTGCACTAAAAAAGAAGAGGAAGGATTTTTATAGCCTCTGACCCGACGTAAAGTCTACTCTGGATCTTAAAAGAAAAATAAATTACGGAAATATTATTACCGTCCCACGTAGATTAAGGAGTTATCTGAGAAAAAACATGGGCTTGTAGGAACTTTGTATGTGATTTTCGTGGCTTTGGAATAGTTCCAGGAAATATGAACGACAAGAAGGAGGACTATTTTGCGCATCAATTTTCATGTTTACAGATTACTAACTATAAAAATAGTAAAATGTACGCAATTTCATATAAAATTATACTGCAGATTGTAAGTACACTAGCGACATACTACCATTTCATTGCAATATTGTTTTTTTCCTACCATTCTATCCAGTCGTATTCTTTTCAGCTTTCGCGGTGACTCCGATAATATTTAAATCTTGCTACAGAACATTAATATGACTTTCAGACACAAACAGCCAGCTTCCTTTCAGGGAGTGGATCGTATGGAATCAGAATAGCTGTTTACTACGTTTGACCGAGGAAAGATAGGTTTATGGTATAATCTTATCCATGTGTCTATGTGTCTGATCTGCCCCCGTCAGTAAATTTCTAAGCAACTAAAAGCTTTTCACAATATCATCCAGTAACTGGAAACTGCCATCAGCACATTTTATAAATTCGTGCCATCAGTAATACCAACATAGCGATCGTGCAACATTTAATAGCGTCCATTAATATAGAACTACGAAATTTGGTGTGGTAATAAATCTTTAAAAAATAAGTGTGTTGAGGTTATTTATTTAGAATTTAAGTTAACATGGCGGTTACACTAGATCAATATTTAGCTGTTTGTCCTACGCTTATCAACGATAAGAGTTAGACAAATGAAGTTATGTAGCCTGTGTAGGAATGAAATAAATATGATTATAAATTCTTTATAAATTTATGTTTACAGGCATGGCGACTGTGTGAACCTTCGAGTTTAGGTCATAGCTTGCAATTTTAGCTTGTCTGAATCAATGGGTCGTGTAAGGGGCAATATTATCATTAGCCTTACTTTTGAGTAAAAACCAGTAAAACAAAATTACGTTGAAGTTGCTGTTGTGAAATGGAGGAATAACATTAAGATATATTATACAAAAACTGTCAGGATAGAATACTAGTTTAATTTGAAGACTGTCAGTCCTTTTCTTTCATTTGGTCCATCGAATACCAGATTAATTGCATTGTTTCAAGCTATTTTGTGCTGAATTATTGTCGTTCTAGGGTTTTATTGGGCTTGAAGCTGAGAGGGTGAGACATAAAATCCTAATGCACTGTACACTCTTACTCCTTGTTTACATTATTTGTAATTTTTCTTTGGGGATTTGAAGTTTTCACGGCGGTGAGTCTGAAGATTGCTGTCTTCTGGGTTGCGCCATGTAGTCTGGTAAATGTCCACCAACGTTTCAGAGGACCATGCTGCCTCCACAATCAGGGCTCAAAAATCCAGTAGACAGCAATCTTCTGAGTTCCTTTTTCAGATCACATGAAAGATTTTCGATAATATTACTGACAAATATCTATGTTAATAAACAATTCATGTTTGGACAGTAATTTAAATTGTAAAAACGTCTTATAAGTAATCCCTTCATAAAAGATATATTAATACAAATGTGTATTAGACTGCACGGAGCTGATACGGAGGATGATTTGGATGCAGGGTGTGTGATCCTTTGTGCCTTCTTTCAGCATCTCATCTTCTTATCTGTTCCCTCACCTACATTCTCAATTCTAATCACGTGGCCGATTTGTATGGAGTTAGCCAACAGCAGCCGCGCTCCAGATAAGATTCACACGGCCTCCACCTTCGCTGCTATAATATGCGAAGTTTGAGCGGTCCGGCGATCCATAAGGCAGGATCGCACTGTGCTGAAATGCTGAGGAGGAGTCCGGTTCTTTCTTATTAGTTGATCATGGAGTGACAGCGTTTCCAAGACAGATAATCTACAAGTATCAGATTTTTAAATTGAAATAAAACCAGCTGTTTCTAATCTCACTTATTTTGAGTAGTGTTATATATAAACACTATATTCTAAAATGTTTCATTATTAATACGACTCGTTCCGACAGTTAATTATGGTATTCATTTATATAATATTCATTTTCACTAAATTAAAAGCAAACCATTGATTGTTCATGTTTTAATTTCTTATGCGTTGTTTGCATGCGTAGAAACAAAAGTATATTGGGTCCATCGTGTCCGTTTATCCACTGAATAATCTCGAGAAATATTGGAGGATTCTGATTAAATGTGGTATGCTGCCGAAGGATACATTTAAATTTTTTCTGTTAGTAGTAACTACATGGCGGAAGCACGAACTTGTGAGGTGGGACCGATACTAGAGTGACTTAATGAAAAGTAATAAATTAATATGTGGTAATCTGAAAAAGAAACATACAACTTTTGTTTAGTAATTTTTTATACTTTGTGAAACGACACAGCAGGAAAGTTGAATAGTAAAAATATTCCAGATCGACCGGGATACAAATGCTGCCTAGCTGATTCCTTAATCAAAATATACAGAGTTTGCGATATATTTTCCCGCAAAGGGTGTCACTGGAACCGAACGTTGATATCATTTGAAACCCCATCTTTTCATCTTCCTCTGAACTGAAATATAAACTGTTTTTTCCCCGTGTATAATATATCGTAATTATGTATGGACGTTTTAGTTTTCGTTTAATTTTGTCTCTCCAAGTTTTGAGACCTGCAGTTCATAAGAGGCTACAACATTTATAAAGGGGAAGAACTAAGGTCACTTGGGCCCTGAGTCGAGGCCATGTGGGCCCTGGGTCAAGGATCAGATGGCCTCTCATTTAAGACTGCACTGGGAATAAATCTTTAAAATTAATTTAGATTAAGGTGTCATATAATTGGGTTATTAATATTCTTGTAAATTACTTCTTCATATTTTGTCAGGATGGTTTGAGCGTCAAAATTTGTGCTGTTCATTTTATATTTATATGTAATTCAACAGGGGTAATAAAATGGACTATTTTGGTTTTATAGGCGTAGATCGTAGAGTGGAATAATGTATCTGTAAAGGATGTTAAAGAAAGGGTGTTAAAAAACAAAGGTCTACTTCCTGTATTTGAACACACTCGTTTAGGCTAGAACCACGTGACAGATTTTGGGAAGGCAGTAACGAATCTGGGGATGAAAGTAATCGCCGAGCATGCTCATTGCAGATATGGACTAAAAATTTGCATCACGTCACAGTTTGGAGAAAAACAGTAATGAGAAATAAAGATGGCAGTATTCGTATCAGGAAGGGTTATTTTTCTGTGTAGTGAATTTAGTGTCAAAATAGTATGATTTATTCTCTTTTATATTTTTCTGAATGATTTTTGTTATATTTGTCAACCATAGTAACAAATTGTGTTTATTAGTGGTTCAGTTACATTTGCAAACACAATGTAACTTGTAATCTTTTCATTGTGATTACAAGTTTAATATCATTAAAATTATTTTTATATTTTAAACTGCCTAATAGGTGCTTATATAATTTGAAATTCTTTAAATTTAGGAAATAAAAAATCTGCGTGTTACAATTTTTAAAGCATTTTTCACGACCAGCGTAGCCAGTTTAATATATGATAGTTTATTTTGCCCATATTATCAACAAAAAATAAAAATAAATGTAGTTCAGTATAATTGTTTTCTTGCAGACAAAAGCAGTTTTTCACGGGGGCGCATTTTCAAAATACCGCACTGTTCTGCTGTACGCGATTCGGCATCTTCTTGCACAAAGAACGCCGCGGGCCTCCAGCACACGGGGCCTCTACTAGTGAAATTTGCTTTTGCTTTGCGTTCTTCTCTCCCGCTTCACGGTGTACGAGTATCATACATGGAAGATCTTCAGAAGATCTCTGTAATGCATTCCGTTCGCATCATCCACGGACCCTTCTGACACAGCCACGGAACTAAACGTGTGATGATGACATGATCTTGCGCCTTCCCCCGTTCCGATAAGATGATTCATCTCACTGACTGCATGACTCGCTGTAGTCATTCGGGACATGTCATGTTGCGTCTAATTAAGGTGGTTACACTCGTAATAGAACTGCGTCTACAGACTTTATGTTGACATTGTATCAGGAAGGAGTAGGCCTAAACCCCATCTTCCCGCAGAACAGCACAAGCAGGAAGGCGTGCGTTACTATAAAGAAAATTTAAAGAAAGGGGTAAAAATGAATGCAGAGAAATAGGTTACCAATGTTAACGTTGTATTTTAACCCATTGGCAAAATAAATATAAGTCGTCCCAGAAAGAGGTGGAGACATCAATTCTTGGACGTGAATTGGTGGAACAGACTTTATAAGCTTAGCTAAAGGAAAAGAAGATTTTAATGACTGTGTAGCCTCCTGTTTAAAATGTGTTGTGGTCTGGTTCGCTATGCAGCCACTACTTGTGAAATTTATTGGGATACAGTTTGGAACAAGCTTGCCCTGTTTTTTCATCTTGTATCATTCAACAGTTAATGCAGCATCTTTAAATAAAGTAGTAACCACCCTTCATAATATTATTGTCTGTTTCTTTACTAGATTATTTAACGATTCTGTACCAGATACGTTATAATGAACAGTGTTATTTTAATAGTACATCATCGTCATAAACTTCAAATTTAATATGAATGTTTGAAAAATGTGGGAAAGGCAGTAGTCGTGGCCTACTTTAAGATACTCTACCGGAATTTACCAGGATAAACAAAGAAAACCATGAATGTTATTAATGGGGCTAGTGAGTTCTTCGGCTGACATTCGAAGTGGTGGCTTTCGGAGCAGAAACCAGTTCGATGGTTGCTGGTGAGCCCAGGTGTTGTCTTGGTGGTGTGGAAGTATGGCGAGATACATTGGTTGCATTCAGAAAGCTGATCGGCTTAGTCTCGCGGGTTTCATCTTCCCCAGGAAAGCGGATCATGCAAACCGTTACTCTAATACGTAGGTTCAGTTCTGTACCCGTATCTTCCCCCTTACTCCCGCAGCGTTCCCAAGTTTATCGTGGCAGCTATATATCATATTGGAATTTGCCGGAAGGAATGATGGAATTTCCCTGTGGTTGAACAAGCGCCCGGGTGCTTTTCGTTCTATATAAACGTCTCCTCAGGGGACACAAAATTCACTTTGTTCTATCGCTCAGGGTTGGACCCATTGCCGCTGTGTCTTTCAAAAGCACAAAAACATTTTGTATACTGCAGATTCTATTTCTTTTCGCTTTTCTTCTCCACTTTGAGGAACTGAGAGCAGTGCTTTCTCCGAAGCTGTGCACATAAGTTTGGAATTAAATTTAGACAGAAGACATGGAATTGACAGCGGTGGCTGGGGCCAAGTACGTCTACGCAGTATTCTGAGTTTGTGCAACTCAAGTTCTCAGACGGATTATTCTGATTAGAATTGTGGATTTTTTCTTTTTTTACTGGTTATGCATGACAAAATTTAACCTTGTATTGTACCTACGCCATAATTTATAACCTCGTTACAGGCTGCAAAAACAATGTCTTTATCATTTGTAGTACAGAAAATAATGTCTGCAGGAAGTATATTACATATATTCCTTACTGATTTCGTAGTTCTGTACATGTACACTACGCTAGAAAAAATTATTGGCCATTTTATTAACGATTTATTACGTATTTACAAGCGCGTATTAGTTTCATATTTGGCTGCCCTTAATGGAACGACTGCCTGGCAGACGTTTTAAAAAATATTGTCAAAAATTGTACTATTCCATCCTACTAACATTGGGCTTGGACTTCACAAATTTATGCTCATGGGTCATTTATATGTAAATGTTGCAGAGATTTGTACCAATTAAATATGGACCACCTCTGCGAATATTTTTTATCAAGGATTTTACTAAATGTGCATTATAGCTGGTTAAACATCCAAGTTTGCTGAGAAAAGTAAATTAAATATTTGTTATGAGCATTTTTATACTTGTTGGAAAATATAATATTAAAAATAGTCTATTAGTTTTGTCATGCCTGTCTGTAATTTCTCATGTAGCAAATCCAGAACCACTGAACTATAAATTTGACACTAAGAAGTTTTATAACATTTGTAGGCACATTACAATTTAGAGTGAAGTCTGGCGGCAATAATTTACACTTTGCATGGAGACCTACTACGTTTCTTCGTCATAATTTATTTATACTTTATTCAACGCCGCTTTTCCAGTAGCTCAGACTAAATAGCGTCGAGTGAGGGAATGATAGTGAATAATGATTGGAAAGGATGTGGAAGAATTCAGTCGTGGCCTAATTTAAGGTGCAGCCCAGTATTTTCATGGAGGGACTGAGAGAAATTACGAAACATCCGTCAGGATACTCGGTCTAGGGGCCGAGATTTGAACCCAGGACTTCCCGAATATGAAGCAGGAGTTGACATATTGGCACGTATTGTATATCCTGAATAACTCAATATTATGATGACGTAAGTAATTATATTGTGTTCTTCAAAACAATTTCCGCTCTGGTGGTGGTCGTTCCTTGAAACGCAGATTTTTTCAGAACAGTGCAGCAAGGAGGATGAGTTGGGCGGGGAATGTTGCAGGCATAGAACACAAGGTAAATTCATATAAGGTTTCATCCCGGAAGACTTAAAGTTATATACAGCATGGTTGAGTTCGTTGTAGACTGGAGGATAATATTAAAATTGATAGAAATATTATACTTGGGAGTGGACTAGATTTATAGTGTACAGCGTATGATGAGGCGCTGAGCTTTTGTAAACGTTGTTCCATGAAATCGGGAATATCTTTACCAACTGAGCGTCTATTAGCTTTTCAAGAAAGACTCATGTCCGTGGAAGCAGTCACATACAACATAGTCAAACTGTAAATAAAATGTACTACTTTTATTTACGTTTTGTACGCAAATTTCTCTTGTGTTTTATCGTATTATTTCGTTCTTTGCACACTTTAATCAAATATAAGGCGAATACTGTAAGGTGGCTTGGGATGCAAAGGAAAGGAGAATTTGATCCAGACTCCAGTCACGTAATGTCCATCCGTCTTTCTGTAGAAGTAAATACGAGCTTGTTTGATCCATCCAGCTAAACCTACGACAGATCTCTGTATATCACACTCAGCCTGTTCTGGCCACCACAGGAATATCAGCACAGGGACTCAGCCACCAACCAACGCCAATGTCGAATGCCGTCTAACACTCTCCACAATGCTTAAAACTATCAACTTAGATTTTTCCTCTTTGTTTGTAATTTAAGAGTAGCGGGCTCGTCTAAACACGGTATCAAACATGTATTTATAATTTTACCAACGTATTTACGATTAAATGCTTCTCTTGTATTTATAGCATAGCTATGGAATTAATTAAAATACTCTTACCAAAGAATTATCTTCTAAAACCTAAACGTGTAAGCTGGAAAGAATTAAATAAAAACGCTGATTCTTAATGGCATCCACAAGACACTGATAAAAGATTTACATACAACTCGTAAAGTAAATTTAGAGGAACGACTTTTAATTCGTGAGTCGCAAAAATTACGAGAATGGAATTAATTATTTGAGTGTATTGATTTCACAACAAAGCAATTAATATATTGAATTTGTAATTTTATCCACATTTTGTCTACAATTAAGTTTACACTGAACTTATTTTCTGAACCGTGCGGGAGAAACAAAAGGAAACATAAAAAGCAAACATGCCGATGTTTTTAACTGTTTATTAGAAATTATGGAAGATTAGGAATTTAACACACACTAATGCAAGTATTTGTTGATTAAGGTTTTATGTTAATGACTAAATGCGGCACGCAAAATAAAATCAAGCTTAGAATATTTAAATTGTTAATTTAAGCAGTAAGGTTAAGGTACAGGTTTTGCTCTCTAGGAAAATGCCCATATATTATGCCATTGGAAACATATGCTAGTCCTTTCTTTTACATCCACCTGTCTTGAAGCATTGCACAGATAACTCCAGTTTAAAACTAATTTGGACCGACTTCCTCGAATTTTTGAGAGCATTTAGCAGTCAGTCATACGTGAGAATACGTAGGCATTCTTTAGAATGTGTCTACAAGTCTTCTTCATTAAAACCTGTAAACTTGAAAATTAATTATGTCAAGTAGCTTTTTGAAAACTCTGAAGGGACAGGCAAAATGTTTAAGGAATCCAAGTACTTTCAGACAAAAATGTGGAAAAATGTTTAAACTCCAGCACTTACATCGTTGAACACTTCACAAACTTTATCATTCTTCCGACACTAGAGGGAATTGTGTTAATTAGTTTTTAAAAGGCGGTGTTTAACAAAGTTGTTTTAGCTGTAATGTTTTAAATGTTTATGTTCGACATTGCGGTTTTCAATAACATTTTATAGTGATTTAAGACTTAGAACTACATCTGAACCGAATATATAAGTATCAACACTGAGGATGGTTCTGTGAGGATGGAAACGTGTGTATGTTAACAAATGAACCGTGTAGAACGGTAGGAATGAAGGCTTTCATGTTCGAGTATTAGCTGTCTTCTGGGTTGTACAAGAACCCAGAAGACAGCCATCTTATTGTAAAAAGGCAGTTGGCCCAGTTCGTATGAAATAAACTGTTTAATAAACGATTAAGAGATGAAATTTTTAGGACGTAAAATTGTGCTACATAATAAATTGTTATAGATTAAGTAAATTAAAACACCGAGGACATTTAATAAACTCAGCTGGAGAAGGGGGTTTGGATAGTGTACTTTGATGACGTACCACGCTTAGCGAGGAGCACATATTTGATGTTACACAAAATAATGGTAAGACAAGTATTAAAAGACGTGGTGATGAGGTGCAAGAGTCGAAAGATTATAAGCTGCAGAAATTGAAGGGTTCTGTCGTATAGGATAAACTGACGATCAATAATATTTGTATAGATCAAGAGTTTACTATAGGCTTTATAGAAAGAACTGGGAAGGCCGTTAAAGGTAGGCTGGGTGAAACGAAGAAGTGGAAGATAACGTGGGATTATAAATCTTCAGGGTGAAGAGCTACAGAAAAACTTTGGAGACGCTGGAAAGATGCCGGTGTACGCACAAAGCTGCCTAATCCATGAATGAAGAAAATATAATAAATATAAATAATATTTTTTTATATTTTAAAGACTAAAGTTATATATAAATTATATTCTCATCTACAGATCTTAGATACTACCGGGTATACAATTTATGACTTTCGGGGCGTGCTTGCATTGCGTGGTCGGCCGGCGATCTGTTGACGTGGGTGGGACTTGTACGCGTGAGTCACGGGCGAGTCAGTTTTGGTGCCGCTAGTAACAGCGAACTACGAATATTTCTCGTCACTAATACATGTTATTACATTAATTGTTCTTACCTTAAATCACATAAGATGTTCAAAGTGACTTCCTTGTGCTTGCAAGCAAGCTTCACATATCGTTAACATGTTTCGAAATACTCGACAAAGCTCTTCTTGGGAAATTGTCGAATATTTTCTTTAAGTGCTTCTGCAGTGTGCGGATAAATTGTGAACGTTATGTAAATTTAATAGTTAGACCCTTTTTCTAAGAAATGACCGATGAAGAAAAGACTTACGGTTTCTTCATGCAAGGCAATGCTACAATTCACACAGCTGATCGGTCGATGTTAGCATTAAGAGAAGTGTTTGGTGAACAAATTATAGATCAGTGGCCTCCGCGTTCCCCAGGCTTGAACCCGCGCGATTTTTACCTGTGGGGCATGCTGAAGAACAAAGTTTATGTAAACAATCCGCACACTGCAGAAGGACTTAAAGAAAATATTCGACAATTGATTTCGGCAATATCCGAAGAAGAGCTTCGTCGAGTATTTCGAAACATGTCAACGAGATGTGAAGCTTGCCTGCAAGCACAAGGAAGTCACTTTGAACATCTTTTGTGGTTTAAGGCAAGAACAATCAATTCAATAACAAGTATCAGTGACGAGAAACACTCGCAGCTCGCTGTCACTAGCGGCACCGAAACTGATTCGCCCGTGACTCACGCGTACAAGTGCCGCCCACGTCAACAGATCGCCGGCCGACCACGCAATGCAAGCACGCCCCGAAAGTAATAAATTGTAGACCAGGTATTATTAAGCGAAGTTGTAAATCAACATACACGATAGCAAACCATACAAAAAGGTAAGATTTAAATTTCTAATATCAACGAGTAAGAATTTTGTTATTATCTGGAATGTAATGTCGTAGATTTTGAGCTACGTTTCAGAGCTACTTACAGCTTGAGATCGTCTGAAAAGTTGGTAAAAATCTGCTGCATTCGAATGAATCACGCCGCAATACTGGAAAAGAACCTGGAAAAATCTGACTGTCCGGTTTCGCTTGTTCTGTGAACGCCAAAAAGGTCATATTGTAGCGAGTTAATTTCTTTCATTAACTTCAGGGTTTCTCGCACCATTGTCGAATGCTTCAATAAAATACACTCAGTATTTCTAGTATTATAATACTTTACTTTTACGTCATTTAAGACGTTTCATCCTGTATGTTTCTACTCTTGTTCTGTGTAATACCAGAAGTACGTTCTGTTAACCAAAACAGACATCTCTCCTGATTTTCCATTCAGAATTATTATCATCCATCACAGGAGGCTGCCCACATGGCATCAGCATAATTCTGTTAGGACTTTGTGATACCAACTCCTGAGAAACTCCCCCTTATAATAATTCTTGTGGCTGCACGGAATCAACGGACGCAATACGCACATCCATCTTGTTGTACGTGCTGCATATGTGCAACCACTCGCCCTCACAGTGGAGTGAGTGAGGCAGATTGGTTCTCGGAATTTCAAGTAGGTCATCAAGATCAGCTCCGGGTATATGCCATCCAGGCTCGAAAACCAAATCTGTTATCTTAAAAATCACCGTGAAATAGATGTGCCAAATCTGATGGAAGGTATAAATAAAGTTTTGAAATGTTAATATGACTATGAGAAGGTTATATAGCTCGTTGTTAAAAATACATTGGAAAAGCAACAAGACTGGAAAAATGTTATGGTGACCGTCTTCTTCATTCTGTAAAATGAAGCAGCGAATCACAATTGCCATAGCTTCCAAGACAAGGATCACTCTGCACAAAGTTTGGGACAAGTTGGATTACCCTCACGTTATCTACCGTGTGACTCGTGGAGCACAAATCGAGTCTCTGTGACATGTGCACAAAGTTTGAGATTTATTCTATCGACTGGTGTAGGTGTGAAGTCCTAAGTACGCCGCTTCTACCTTCTGTATAGTTTTTAAAGTGTTAAGTTATTTTTTACACATTGTGTATAATAATAATAATAATTCAATTCATTTATTAAAGTGCTTGACAACAGCCGAAAAGGCCAATAACAGCCAAGCACTAACAACAATACAAATCTTACAATACAAATCTTACAATACTAAAGCAAACAAACAATGAACTGAATATATAAAGCACAATATTAATTTATTGCAAAATAATTAATAAGTAAATGAGCTAAATGTTATGGATAAGTAAATTAAAAATTAAATTAAAATCAGTTCAATTTTGGACAAACAACATAGAAAATAAATTATTATACTAAATAAATAATAAAAAATAACAATGATTATTGTTTAAAGAGTTGACTGACATCAGTAAGCAAAACAGGATCTTTGTTAAAGATGTCGATGCTCCTACAGACTGCATTGGCAGCAGAAACGCATCTGGCTGAGGGACTGGCCTTGAAATTACGTTGTACAGTAAAGGTAGAGTAGTCTCTGATAGCCCTAGTGGGTATGCAGAGACTAACTGTATCAAAAACAGACCAGCAACTAATTTTGCCTTTAAAAAACATTAACGAGGAAAAGCGCATCCAAAAGCCTCCTCCTTAAATGTAACGATAAGAAGTTTAACCTGACTAATAGATCATCATAATTATATGCACAAACGCCATTAAAGAATCTAGTGTAACATAGAGCTACAAATTTCCTTTGAATCCTTTCCAGTTTAAAGGAGTCAGTATTAGTAATAGAATTCCAAACAACGGAAGCATACTCAATTTTGGAACGGACTAAGGTACTGTACAAGATCAAAAGGCTATCAACAGTGGAGAAGGAAGAAGTAATGTACCGAATCAAGCCAAGCATTTTTAAGCTTTGTGAAAATATGTAGTTAATGTGCTGATGAAAATAAAGCTTACAGTCCAATAGAACACCGAGATCTTTAACACAATGGGAGCGTGCCACCAGGTTGTTACACAATTTGTAATTAAAGTAAATACTGTTTGTCTTTCGGGTGAATGATATAACAGTCGTTTTACTTAAATTAAGTTGGGTCCTATTAACAAGACACCAATAATAATAATAATAATAATAATACAGCGTAACGCTGAAGCATTACTCAGCCGGATGCAAAAGGCCGTGCTTCTTGGGTCGCTCCGACTACTACGTGCGCACGACCCCAACTCACTGTAGCCGCCTATCTCGTGGTTCGAGCCGTGACTACAGTTTCATCTGGCCTGCAAGCATCCGAGTTATGACGGCAACACGCCTGAAGTTTTTGGCTGCTTGTGGACCAATTAAACAATTCATAATAATAATAATAATAATAATAATTCGTTTTATTCAAGGTATGCGCTTCTGAAAGTAGGTCTTTAAGCGAAAATTTATTAAACGGAACTTATCCTTTCATTAATTTAAAGGCCTTAATTTGAGATATGGATACTTGGGATAATAATCATAATAGAATGGATTGTGTTGGATTCAGCAAGATGGGGCTACCTTTTGTAGGGCCAGGACAACGAGCAATATGACGAAGGGATAAGGTATTTTTCAGAGACAGGTCTATTTCGAAGAAATCCCCGGATATGACATCCCCCGACATCCTTTTGTGAGGTTTTCCAAAAGGAAGAATATATCAAAACAATTCAAGAAGCAAACAACTGAAGAAAATGCCATTGGCAGAAAATGTTACACGCTGTCAGCCGGAATATACTGCTTGAATTTCTACGTATACTCCACACAGACTATTGTTATTATAAGCTTTATGTTTCACCTTATTTTAGTAACATATAATATAACGACATTTCAACTAGATTAAATTTCTTAACACTCCATTTAAAGACGAAGCATCTTGATGCCTGCTTTCTTATTAGCGTTTTTCAAGTTAATTGTTCATCTGTTTTGGATACTGTTAGTCTGCGCATGCTCACTTGGCAGTCAGAGACTACTATACTTTTACTCTGCATCGTAATTTCTGCCAGGTGTTTTTCTGCTGCCGATGTAGTCTGTAGGAGCATTGATATCTTTAATAAAAATTGTATCTTGCTTCGGATATTATTTATCTTTTTCAATCGAAATATTTTTATAGTCTGTCTCTCTTTGTTTTTAATTGCATTTTATAGATTTTCATTTTAATGTTTGCCTACAATTGCATTTTCGTCTGTTACCAAGCACTTTAACAAATTTATTGAATCGAATTATTATTATTATTATTATTACCATTTTGCTGTTGATGTATTTAATGTAGTTAAATAAAATTTAATTATTTTGGGGGATATTTTAATTGCTACAGTAGAGATGTTCTATGTAAAGCATGTCACGTAGACCTAAAAAACCCAAAAGTTTTCACTTTCGCCATGTTTGTATTATTGAACGTTTTACATTTCGGATATAACTTGTTGGTATCATTTCACACAGAAATCTTAATCAAAATCTTCTTACGTCTGCCACGTTCCTCTTCTACAGTCTGCATAATACTTCAAGAAAAGTTGTATAATTTGGAATACCTCTTGTTATAATCTGAGTGGCACAGTGTTTTCCCATGCCGTAAATTTTACATCTGCTAAGTTGTCAGACATGTTAATGAGGTTAGGACAGATTCCAACACTCAGTTCGAACTTTGTGAAAATCTTTCAGCTTGTTCGAAAACTAAAGTTTGACGCATAGGTACGCACAGAACATGGTGATCTCATATGTAAAAAATTTCCATTTACAAATTCAGAGTTAGAATAATACCCAATGTGGTTGTTTCACTGTAGTAAAGACTACATTACATAAATTTTTGCTGATACTAGTACGATAGGCCTAGTTGTGAAAAGCAGAGAGGGACTAATAATATATAGTAAAATTATTGAAAGAATGTCGATTTTGAGCCAGTATTAGAATGTCTTGTAAATTGTGTTTGCTTGTATTTGAATGTCCATTTTCTCTTAGATTTTGTTGCTTGCCTTGATTTTTCGTGCTTTTTAAAGTAATTTTAAACTGCATTTCCTTTTTGGTTTACCATCAGTTTAGGTGTTCTTATCTGTGAACTGATACAGACTGTCCATGCTGTTCTTCTGGGCTCTAATGTTGTATGGACTCATAAGTAAATACCAACTTTCTGGGGAAACATACCGTCTCATAAGACGGGAAACATATAACACGTCCGTGGATTTTCTGAAAAAAATAAACTCCATGAAAGGCCCTGATTTGTAATCCTTGGAGTCAAAATGGTGAGGAGTCACTGAATATGCGCGTGAAACTCAATTGGCCTCCTCGGCAGTTTCTGCCGTGTTCACGGATAGGATATTTATACTTCTCATGATATTGAAATAAAACCGGGGTTGTGTTAAAAAGCGGAAAGAAAAAGCGCGTATAAGAAATCACCTGTATTATTTTCACAAGAATAGTTGTGCCCCATGGAGTTATTATAGTGTTTCCAGAAGCTAGTAGCTTATTGCTGCCACTGCTAATCCAACAGCGCTTCATCAGCGGCGCACATAGTATTTTCAGACATAACGGCGTTATCGGGTAACGAAGCAACATCCCACACACAGCAGAGATAAGTATGAATGGGAAATAAGTTCCCTTTGAAACACTTTGCACCATCATTAGAATATGGTGTGTAACATTACAATAGACTCTTCCGAGCTCAATCTCTGTTGTCTAGCAGCGGTAGTGTTGTTTCATTGCTTGTTTGCTTGTATATTGTGGTATATGTATGCAGAGATGAAGGTGCGAGATTCTTAGGGAAAGGATAAAGTCATTTGGGGGACAACCCTCTTTGATGTTTGTTATATCCCAGTACCTATATTTGGCCCCAAGAAGCTAATTATCCGTCCTTCCTTCTGTAATATTATGCCTGTATGTTTGTCTTTACTGTATGAATTGAGCGTTTCATGGAAAGGTCATGTCTGCCAAAATCACATATTTTTGAGATTTTAAAACAATTTTAGAACGAATACCATTTGGGTTCATTTAAGAAAAATCCCTTTTATGAACGAGATGTTTCTGAGCGCTCTGTGTCTAAATTTAACCTTTTAACGCATTGATGAAAGTGTCTCGTGGTACAAAAATCAATACGTGACGTTATAAGTTGTGTATGTTTACAAATACAGGATGAATGTTTAATACCTTGGAGTTCTTCCAGTTTACGTTTTATATTGAATATTAATTTTTTGTGCTATGACGAATTTTTTGTGAAAAAATTTACCTTCGTTTTGAACATCATTTTGATTAGACGTTTTATTAGACCGATTGTAACCAAAATTAAATTAGAATAACAATGTTTGTTGTAGATGTTCAATAATAAATTTAATCAAAATCTATTCAGAATTTTTGGAGACGAAACATGTGGACGGACAGACACGTCGCCGTCACTATGCGTTCAGTTTATGTACTTTGCATAAAGAACGTAATAAAACAAAAGATTGTCTTGAAATTTAAATGGCTTAGTACCGGTTTAGGATTTTTAGCATATCTTCTTGTTTCTTAATGAAGCCGTTGAGACTAGATTAAACAAGCCCCACAATAAGTGACGGATCATAAGAATAATGTTCGCAATTTATTGAAGGCTGTAATAGCTCGAGAGATTCTTAAAGTTATAAAATATAAACTATGTGATTTAAGAGACGAAGCTTTTAATGACGATCTAGATAAATCAACGTAGGTGTCTTCTAAAGATTCTATTTAAAAAAAGCGTTTGTAGCCTTTTTACTTTGTTCTATTTTTGTCTTGTTGTACTCAGTGAGTAGGACGAAGACAACACAAAAGTAAATGAGAGGGGAGGCTGCAGGAAGGAAGGCTCTTAACACCGACATTATTCGAATTCAGTTGCGACCGACTTAAATTAGGTGCCATGTTTTCCATTCTTCTTCGTCTTCCATGCCAGGCCACACATCCTTCCAATCCACCAGCACTTGTTCCTCTGCCGGCCTGCAAATGGATGAAAAGTTTTAAAACAACAGAAGAAATAAAACACGAAGAACAGCAGTTGAAGTAGCACAGGAACAGGTTCGGTATTTGGTTAAATTTTGAATTAACCTGCAGAAAAGTTACTTGATTAACGTTTGTGGAAGTTCTAGACGAAAACAAATATTAGAATCGTAAACTTGTAGCTTACTGTATACTGACGTGGCTGCACTGTGTAAGAACAGTGAAGCGAAAACTGGTGTTGCGCCCAGCAAAGTGTAGGATTACAGCCGCTGTAGATGGGCCTTCCTGGGTGTAGAGTTTAGCAAACACTACAGTTCATTACTGGAGACATCTTCTGCTCCTGTAAACGAAACCCAATCCTATCTTACGAGAAATACAATACAAAATAATTCTACATTATACAGAATGGCCGAGATGTTATCGTGCCTCTATTTACGCAATTTAGATAAGTTTAGTTTTTTCTTAATCTAGCTGGTTGCTTGGTAGCCCAAAAATTGACTCATTGAACCCTTTATTTAAACAATTATAACAATTTTATAATCTTGACCAATTTTTCTGTAAATTTTAGGGATATGGTGATTTCTCGGCCACCCCGAATATGTAGTGGCTTTGTGAATACATTTTAATGTAGCCGGATTTGAGGTTTTTGCGGCGGTGTGTCTGAAGATGGCTGTCTTCTGGGTTGTAGCGCCGTGTAATCTGGTAGGAGTTTACCAACGTTTCAGGTGTTCTTCCTGCCTGATGATGGAGGCAGCAATTATATCTGAAACGTCGGTAAACGTCATCCAGACTGCACCGCGCTATAACTCAGACGACAGCAATGTTTAAATTTTAACATAGTTTAAATATTTCTTTACATAAATTATCAAATATAAATAATTAGGCCCGTAACAAGTTTAACAAACAATATTATAGGTTTCGGAAGACGTTCTGTTCCTGCAAACGAAACCCAGTCCCATCTTAGGAGAAGTATAATACAAAAGTAATTTGCATTATCTACGTACAGAGGATATTTGGTCGTTTTGTAAATACTTTTTAAAACAGTTGAAATCGTTAATGGCATAAAAACTAAAATAGTTGTGTTTAGGCTTGTAACAAGAAAGATTTTAAAATACAGTTATGGATTTAACACTTTTAATATTAACATCCTTCCTTATGGTTACTGCATTAAACAAGCTTACGTAAGATATGTGCCTCATCATTATTATTGGTACGTCTATTAAATTCTGATACATTACGAAAATTAAATAAGTGTGGTAACAAAATAAGAAATTTGAACACCGTTAATACAAATGTACTCCATCAGACACGACTCTGATCCTAATTCATTCACCTCCCACCATCACAATATATTTCCCTATTCATCCTTATGTTTTCTGTTCATATCCTTCCAGGTATTCTAAGTGATCGCTTTCCTCCTTGCTTCAGAACCAGAATTCCAAAGTGACTTCTTGGTTCCCGTGTCAAATTTATAAATACCGTGTATATTGTACGTTGCAGTATTTCACTGCATCAGCAATACATTGTAATATGTTTATAAATCACAAGGTTCTTTGTGTAGCATCCTAAATTATGCATTTAATCCGTTACTTTTAGAACCAAATATTTTACTGAGTATTTCTTTTTAAAACAATTTATCTTCCCTGAAAATTAAAGCCGGATTTCATAACAGTACAGATCAAATGGTAAAATTATTGTTTCTTTTAGTGTTTGGCGGAAAGCGGACAGGATAATAATATTTTAAATCCAACCACAGAAGAAATTCAGAAGCGCTTATTAGTATCTTAATGTGAAACTGTCTCCTAGACTACTTGTAACATTACCAAAAAGTAGGCCTGCATGATCGATTTCGTTTTAGTTCGGAATGAGAAACCTACCTATATTACATTTTATCTAAACATTTTTATTTTATTTTAGTTTGGGTCATTTTAAGGATAATTTCACTGCAGAATCTAAATTAGCTTTCACGTAAATTAGTCTTAACTTTTCGCGGCTTCAAGTTTTTGGACTTCCTGCTACTTACTAATTATCCCACAATTGCTGCATACTCATCTATCACTGCCGCTGAAGTGTGGGATACCCCTGACCAAGTTTCACATTATCGTACCCTCGGTTCTAAGTTAGGAGCTTCAACTCTGACCTGGCACTTGGCTGGTCTTGGAGTAAAGGGTAGTTTAGTTTTATGAAACACGGCACTTGCATTATACAACTTTAGACCAGACAAACTTTAATCTACTTAAACCCCATTTCACTTTAAAGCACTAATACATATTTGGGCGCATCTTGTTAAGTATTCGCATGACATATAAATGTGTTGAATAGATAATCGTTTTAGTTATACATGCCATGTGTTAAGTATCTTTCATCGTGAGGCATTGATCAAAATCCGGACGGTGTATAGCAGTATAAGAACATTGCTGCAGATTAAAATTTCCTATCAAGTTATTTCTGTATATCATTTTACTAAGACATTGAGAATTAAAGTGTCTGGTTCAGCACACTAAGATTAGGAAAAGATCTGACAATGCTGAC
>NW_019060339.1:189930-200400 GCF_000696155.1 Zootermopsis nevadensis | reverse complement strand
GGAAAATGCGATAGACAGAAAGACACATGGATGGACTCATAAGGTTTCATTCGACATCGAAACCAGGTGTTCGTGCTTGCAACAGGTGACGTTACTCCACGTCCGTGCACCAGCCAGCCTGATCTGGTGCTGGTCGCAGCTTCCGATAGCTTATTTCAGACACAACAGAAGACTGGCAAAAAAATATATTGTATTGTACATCCCTGTGGTACAGGAAGGGAAGTGAAATGCATAAAGAATGTAGAATAGGGAAGAAAAATAAGGACGGAAGAAAAAGTATTGGTAAGAGGAGACGGAACGCTGCTGGCCGGGGACCCCGAAGCTCGCCGTCACGGATGCCGAGAGCTATTCAGCATGCCACGGGCCGTAGCGACACGGGCTTGAATGCTGAACAAATTCGACGGAACATAAACACAATTTTACTTGACAAGACGCCATTTGCCTCTCTTGATACCAAGTGAAACCGCCCAGCACGTGGTTCTTCGGTATGAAGGTGTTTCCATTGTACAGAATGCGACCAAGAAATAAGCGGTAAATATGAAAAATAATTAATCTCTAAAATTGTGAATTAATAATTTAGTTTAGTCTCACTGAATCGTTGATCAGTAGACGAAACGATACGTCAAGCATTCGGAAACATCTTAACAGGTCTCATTCCTACCAGCACTTTAAGAAATGTCCTTGAAGCCTTTCTTCAGTCCGCTTTGATGTAGCTTGTAACTCCTTCTTGTCTTTCCGGATAATGTAACAATTCAAACACTACTTTTCTCAAAACTATTTTCTTAGCGTCTGTTTGGTCTCCCGCTACTATTCGCCCTGTGGGCTCAATTTACTGTCATCTTCTGCCAGCTCTACACGTTCTGTATCTACATAAGCGGCCAAAACAAATTTCCCTCTGGACAAGAGGCCAGAAAACCCTTCCTGGCACTATTTTTTTTACAAATTAATATAAAATTTTTGTTTTCTGTAACAATATTTATTCAAAAACGATAAATAACTATAATATGTTCTTAAATATAAATTTTATTGAAGTGTTCACGCGTTGGAACAGTGCCATACATTGTTTTAAACTTGTTGTCGAAACAGATTGTGTCTGACACAATTTTACCCGGAAAACATATGTTTTATGGTAGGATTATAGAGTTAACTTAATGCGTGGCACTTGTACGTAAAGCAATAGACGATATTTTTCGTATCTTTCAGACTACAGAATATGAGTGGGCTTGTAAGACCTTGAATCAATTTAACAAATAATTTCGATGGCCTACTTACAAGTGGTCTCAGGCCGGAAGTAGCCCGGTGGCTGCCAGTTTCCTACATTATTTCCTTATCTACTTCTCTAAGGTAAATATCTTTAGCTGTGATTTGAACCTTAAGCTTCTCATACAGGTTATTTTAGTATGTACTTAATTTGTTTTGTCTAATCGCGTATGTCCGGCAGGGATTCTCATAGTTCTCATTTCCGCTGATTATGTTTCTTATTTCGTGATAGCGATCAGGAGTAGCAATATCGATGTAAATTGTGCTGTTGTGTTTGTCAAACTGCGAACCACGTAACGAGAGTGGAAATGTGTCTTGTTCGAGAATATGGGGCTTCACTCCGTTGGCCTAAGAATTTCAACTGAAAATCTCTTAGAAATTAAAATAGACCAATTTAAATTTTGGGGGTTACGTAGAAGCAATGTCCATAATATTATCTTCTTCGTATAAGAAAACAAACAAATAAAAGTTACATCGAAATGCACATCGGATAAATGACATTCAGTGCATAGAAATTGCGTAAGAGTCATTATCATGCAACAGTAACAACGTTTACGAAAACATGAACGTGGCTCAGAGGTGTTGTAAATACAATATATACATAAAAATAAATTGTGAAAATTTGAAATGAAATACCTTTGACATAATATATTGTCGACAATGAAGCAAAATATATCATAGGGGAGGGATAATGGGAAAGATGAGAGAATAATTAAATAGAATCTATGTTAATGTTATGGATGAATAATAAATAATTAATGACTGCCCAAAGTCCTTATGGAATCGATACCAGTAGAAACGAAGGCGAGAATATGTAGAAATCGTAACGATAAGCAGAAGTAGGGTTGGACAGAAAAGAATATGAGAACATACTGAGAACCGAAAGACAATTTAAATGCTTATACATCTGACACAGGCAACATCTGTTTCCTGTTATCTGTGTGAATGAGTGAATAGATGGATGAGATGGGAAATTGAATGAAATGAACTGTACATTATAGTCCATGGAGAAGGGTAATTTAAAATGGGAACAGAACGGATCTGCACAGTTCGGAGGCCAGTGAGAAATAATCGCTTCGTAAAAGTACAGCAACAAGAACAACAAAAAAGCAAAAAACAAGAGGAAGACAAAGAATGATGAGAAAGGCAAAATTATATTCAAATTTTCCATGTTCTGGTATATTACTTCTTAACAACGCGGTAAATTATCCACATGAGATTTGGTAAAAAAAAAGCGTAGGCCTGTGTTTTATTGCCGATCAATACATCTATACATAATCATTAATATATATAAGTTATAAAACTTATCTCCCAAGATGTCACTTGTATTTGAAGTTCACTTCGTCATGGGGTAAGAAATCATTTAAATGTAAAGCATTAGTGTTCTTAAAAGTGTGAACAGTTTAGTTTGTATGCATGTTTTATATTCGAATACACTACAGAGTATGCAAGGTTTTAAGATTAAATGTAGGTGTTACAAAATTAGTTTGCATTAATTTTAGAATTTTCTTGCATCAAAACTATTCAATTACATGTACTGTAATAATCAGTGTCATTGTCTAGAAGCCCAGAGTGAGAAGCAACCTGAAACTGCCAGGTCTGTCTTCAACTCACAGTCTTCTTCTGGGTGTAGTTATAAAACTTCCAAGTTTTGATCTGACGACTTCAGAAACGCGATAATAAGCTTCCAGCCCGGGTACATGAAACATCTGACACACACACACGTAAGGAAGTTTCAGTGCGCCTGTTGCTGGTTTACCTCAGAACCAAAGATAGTGAGCGAAACCACCGCTGCTACGACTCTCTGGAATGATAAAATGAGCAACTTCTGGTGAAGGAAGGACATAAATCTTACAGCCTTCTTACAGCTGTGCGAGATAAGGAGGGGAAAATTAATTGTGGCGCAAGAAACCGGAAAATTAAAATGAAGCCACTCTTGTTGCTATAAGATAAAAAAGAGAAAATTTCATAAGAATAAGAGACATGAAAGTAACAAAAGTTTAACAAACACCGGAGTCTTTGGTCTACAAATGTAAAATCAAAACTGAACATAGGACGAAACGAACAGAATACAGGAAGAAGAAACATTATTCTGACCTGAGGTTATAAATAGATCAAAAAGACTCCTCATTGTGTGTGAAGTTCATACACAGCTGCCACGGACGAATGATGAAGTTGACTAAAATTGCATCATTAAAGAAGACAAAAGAATTTTTGTCACATGACATTTTCACAGTGGTAGAGCTCTGAAGATGGGGGAAGTATGTTCCTCCGAAACGTTGGTATCTACCTCTAATTTCACACGTCGTTGCAACTCAGGAAGTCAACATTGACGAATAAGTGTTGTTTCCAGTCTTCGAACTTAATTTGAGTTCGAAGGTTAGGAGATTTGCTTGGGGATGCATAAGTAGAATGTTCCTCAGGGGAATGGTAGCATAAATCTTTAGGATTATTCGTTTTTTTTCATGCAAAACCTGTACAAAGTTTTGTTATTATTGCACACCTGATCGGAGCTAAGTTTTCAAAAATTGAAAACACTCGGTCAAACGTGTCGGCAGTTTCTCATCCTGCGGAAAGTTTTCCACCTACCACAGTGCCTTTTCTCTTAAATTTATGAATCCACGTCTGGGGTGTTTACGAAGCGAAGCTGTAGTTCTGTATAAAAGATGTCTTGTTCAATGAACATACCATACCGAATGTCGTGGTCGATTGGTTTAGCACTTCTATTTCGTATGCTGCAGCTCTCGACTCGGAGAAGGGCTCACAAGACTGAAAATTGCTCCACGCAGCTTCCGGGTTAGAAACCTGTCTTAAAGCTAAGCCATGACTGCTTTTATGCAAGTTCCTTCCAAGTCATTATTCGCGCATATTTCAAATGACGTCTGCATACATTCTGCTACTAAAGAAGTTCAACCAAGGCTAATTTAATCGTTCTTTATCCAACATTTTATATTGGTTGGTTTTTTTGTGATTCTTACTGTAAACCAAGGTCATTTCATTTAACAGTGTTAAGAAATTTATCTTTGTATTGGTGAATATTGGTGTTCTCTTCGCGGTAGGCCTATCTCTTTACCAGCTGCCTGAAGTATCTTCACGATGGCTGTACGATTATACGGGAAGTCCATTGGCACTTTGGCGCTGAGTTAAACAACTGAAATTACTGTAATGATCAGAAATCTTAAATTAACATTGACAAGATTAGGAAGATTATTAAACAAATAACATTTGAATGATTCTGCCGTGTAATGAATCAGGTTGTGATTATAAATTGTATATATCTTTGTAGAATCAAATCAGTAGCTTAGACAAGTTAATTGTTTTTGACATAGAGTCAGTGTTGGCAAATCTATACAGTAAAGAAAATTACCACAGACATAAATACAGTAAAACCCCTCTAGTTGGACACCCCTATATCCTGGACACCCCTTTATATTGGACACTTTTAATTGGAACCGGCGAATATCCTATAATTTTACATGTCCACAATACCCTATATCTTGGACACCCCTTTATCCTGGAACTTGAACACCTCTTTTGTTGTAAGTTGGACAGGTTCATGCACTTAACTTCGATGCTTTTCAGGGAAAGTTTTTCAGTTACATATTTTGTTATTTTGAATTTCTGACTGATGAATGCCTCCTCTCTAGAGGATTGTCTTATGGACATTGAACCCAGCATTGGAATGCATTGCAAGTGTTTAACCATTCTTTTGCTGAACCCTTAACTGGACTACATTATCGCAGAAGACACAGTTTTAACTCCATCAGTACTGTGCTTGCATTTGAGTTCAGACGGTGTTAACAGAAATGGAATTTTTGTTTTTGCTTTTTTGTTTTGTTAGTGGAATTAACTTTAGAAAATGTTATTGAGGCTGGGGTTAATGTGCAATGCATGGGAGTGGGCTTCAAAAGATTATTATTAATACTATTGTCATTAATTCTTAATTGAAGTAAGCCTACAGCAGTTAGTGTATGTAAGTAAATAGACCATATTGTCATTAGACCACAATCGATATTTATCTTTCCCTCTATCTTGGACACCTCTGTAAGTTGGACACATTTTCGTGGAACCACAAGTGTCCAACTTAGAGAGGTTTTACTGTACTTAAATCCCATCTCTCCAACCTGATAGCACTACGAAGAAATGACACAAGCTATCATAATCCAAAGAAAATATTGTTTATTAATTACAAATTTTAAGCAACGGTAATCTCTTTGTGGTTACCTTCCTGTATTTATTATCGTGTTCTTGTGCTGTTTCTGTGATTGGCCTTCTGGCTGTTGAAGCAGCGCACTAGCAATAAATAAGCGAATAACTGTTTCTTTAATCGCAACTAGAAGGAAACTCTAGAGACAATATAAACTGAAATAATGTAAATCAGATTGTAAACTGCAGAAATAATAATGATATAATTTTCAATTGAAAATGTATAAATATACAGTCTACACATAGTACCAGAGTGAAAGGTACACTTTAGGTTGGTGAATAGATTAATTTAAACTTTGAAATTTAGAATGGGCTTCAAAGAATCCTTTTCTTCTGTTGATCAGAAGAAAAAAACGAATATGAAGTATCTCGTATGTAGTGATGAAGACGAAGACTACCGGTGTGTTTAATTTATTTGTAACGTGTAAAGTTTTACAGTTTACTGTATCCTTGGATGACTGAAGTCAGATTTACAGCAGAATCACAAATCTTTCACCTTGCCACCACGTTCATATCTGCTCAGGAACTCGCCTATTAAGTGAGCATCGGTGGCTGTTTCCGGTAGCTTTTTTTTAAAAGGCCTGTAAGCCAATGAGTTAAGTTTATCAGCTCATTACAGAGACAATGAAGAAGGCTGGAAGGGTTTTTTATTCGTAGGTGACTATTGATTCGAATTTGTTGCCTTGTAGGTTAACGGTTTTCAGTCCCTGAGCTGGGGAGTAAGCCCTATATGATGAACTGACAAGACTGCCATGTTGCAGCGACCCGTCTCTCACCCCACCGTAATCTTCTTTTGACGTAACATCCGGGGCTGCTTTAAATTCCTCGAGCTGAATGCAAAGGTCAGTTGAAGTTTTAGAGCTATTGCATTGATCGAAAGGGCAAAAGGGGAAAAAAGAAACGGATTGGATAGATGTGAAAGGGGAAAAATTGTCAAGTTTCACTCTCCATGTCGTCTTTCTTTTTTCTTCCTTTCTTTTTTCTAGACCTGTTGGGTTACTTCTTTGGTTGAACTCAATTTAAGAAACATGGGACTTTGAGTAAGAGCATTGGCAGTGAGAACACGGCCCCCATGCACAATTCCCTGATGCTGGGTAATAATGCAGCCGAAGCTACAGTACTACGAACAACCGCATGGCCTTCAGTAAAAATATTGGCCTCAGCATTTCGTTCCATAACGCTGTTGAATATATTCTTCTCTTAGACTGAGAGTTCAAGTTTTACATCCCTGCAAAACATTGAGGAAATTATATCGTTACTCTTAACCAAATATTATTCGTGTAATAATATCAAATGGATTAGTTGGGCGAGACTTACAGCACGTATAGTAAAGATGACAGATACATAATTTTAGTTGAAAACCTGAAGAGAAGAGAGCACTTGTTAGACGAGTCGTAGATTTGGTTGTAATATTAAAATTTGTCTTAAATAAATAAAGTGTGATGTGTGTAGACCCTACTTCTCAGAATTGGGTACAGTATAGGACTCATGGACACTGTAATAAACCTTTGGATAACTTAAAAGGTAGAGAAATTGCTAACTGGCTGAGCGGCTGTTAGATTCTGAAGAAGAACTGTTTCATGAAATTTGTTTGTTATAAATTTAATGTTTAGGTGTTTAGACTAACGCTGTAAGTTACGGTAACAGTCTGTTATTAAAAAAGGTGAGATTAGCGGAGTTGAAAAACCACATATCTAAAGAACTTTTAATTTCATCCAATTTTGTGTTTATATATTCTTTAAATGGCGTATTGTAGATCATAAGTTTAATCTCTGCCCTAGCAACTTTATGCTATTGCAAAGTACATGTATTGTCACCTATTAGAATCCGAGAAAACTCTGTCTTTCTAATTATTAATATTTATTTTTTTAAAATTATCGTGCTTTTTGCAGACGTTGGTGTTCTTACTAGGCGCAGTAAGCATCAAGAGTCCTAACTTATTGGTCCTGTAGTTCAATTTAAAATTGTTTCAACAAGATAATTAATAACGATGGGCCTCTAGATGAACCGTTGATTTACATTAAGCCAACGGTTTAAACATGAAAATTTATAATAATTAAAAAATAAATAAATTATTGTTTGATTAATTACGAGTAAAACGTGATAAGGGAACTACAGTACCATTCAGCTATATTTGATTATTTTTTAATTCTGGTCTTGCCTTCCGTTTTATGTCTCGTGTGACTAGTGTAGAAAATCCCATACCATAATTTTTAAACTTTAAAATTAACACAATTTTCAGTTATGGTGAGTTCAATCTTCCTCAGACATTTTTTTGTCAGGCTCTAATTTTAACGACATGAAATCCCGAGTCTCGTCAACCGTTTCAACAGCTTCTCTTCAATGAAGCTTCAAGCAGAACCTTGCTTACTCTGTAATTTCTTCTTGAAGTGCGCACCATGCTTCAGTCGTGATTATATGTCGCACGTGTTTGTTGTGCTTCCCCTCAATTCAAAACCGCGATAGAGCACGTCACGTGACGAACTGACGGCTGGCAGACTGTGCTCTTGAGCGAAATTATGCGTAAAGACTTAAGGGCCTTCGAATGCAGGGAGGATAATGCTAGAGTTTTCCAACTGTGACCACTTTAAACTTTACCTTTCCTGTCATATCACATATTGTTACATGTAAATAATCCTTTTGTATACCAACCACTTTTAACCGCTTTAATTGTCTTATTGCATAAACAAAAGCGTTTCTGTCTCCGTAAGACCATCATTAGTGTTTTCTTTTATGTTTTAATTCCGTGTAATATTAAATTTAAATAGTCACAGTGTTGATGGTCTAACAAAGACTGGAAAGTTTGTGTTCAAGTAATAAGACAAGGTGGTTAAAAGTGGCTGCTTTATTTCATCTTCAAAACAGAGCTCTCACTGGTCCCTATCCTGTGTCAGATAAACTCAGTCCATATGTTACCACTTTATTTCATTCACATCCATTTAATATTACCCTCCCATCTACAACTACGTCTTCCAAATTGTCTCTTCTCTTCAGACTCCCGACCAAAACCTCTGTATGCATGTACCATTGGTGAGGTAAGATATTTTCCATAACATTGTCTTGCATGCAATTAATTCTGTTATTTATTAAATTTTTTGGAGATTTAATTTAATTTGTATGTACATATTTCTATGTGTATTTTACTCGAAATACTATATTACTGTTACAGGCATCAAAGGTTATTTCATTAATTGAAATCTGTGTCAAATTTATATTACAACTAGTAAGATTTGAGGTTCTCACGGCGGTGAGTCTGAAGATGACTGTCTTTCTAGTTGTTGCGCCGTGTAGTCTGGTAGAAGTATACCGACGTTTCAGAGGTCTTTGCTGCCTCCATCATCAGGGCGATCAGTTATATTGCAGTTCATTGTGCCAATTTGTAATGACATCGCCAACGTGTGGTATATTAAAAATATGCAAAGTAAATAACAGTAGGTCAAAGTATGAAAATAATTCATTTGAATTTAACTCCTGACTTTGCTTAAGAATAAAGAAAGACGTAGTTAAACACATACGATTCTAAATTTAACTGAGTCAGTAGCCTACAGTGTAAGAACGAAAAAGGAGCAAGAGGAAGGTAGATAAATCGATGGAGTTGTAAAAAAAATGAAAAGGGTTATGCTACGTGACATTATAGGAAAGTTGGCTTTGCTGCGCTGCGCCTTCGACAACTTTATTCTTGCTATTGTCTGTATGGATCCTACGAATACAGATTTATTAATGAATGGATTTAACTGAATTGAAGTAATTACACCCGAACGAAATTCTTGCTTTGTTTTCTAGGAGGAGGCTCAAATTTCCTTACATACATTAACTTTGAAATATCATAATTTAATTTAATTACGGAACATTTATTATATTCAAAGACATATATATATAATTTTTATAAAGACTGCCAGTATACTAATTCTCTAACTTTTTCAATATATCTCTGCCTTTTATCTCTCTTACTTCATATTTCTGAGCAGAAATTAAATTTTAGCTGTGTTTAGAATTTCCTGTCATTCAGAAAAAATTGTAGTACTCAAGAAGTTCATTCGCGAATTGTATAGTTCTATGATTTCTTCTTTCTTAGTTACGCTAGTCGAGAGCTGAAGACAGCAGTGTGATTTGCTGAGACATTAAGGTTACTGTCTGTTTTTTACATCTTCCGTCAATCAACGGGCGAAATGACGAAGTTGTTATAATTCTATATCATTTGCATGAAGGAAAGGAAAATATGTCAAGAAGAGATCACAGCCTCTTTTAAAGACACTACACCAAAATTTGGCTGGAGATATTGAGAAAATTACACAAAAGTCAGTATAGCCAACCTCCATAAATAATTTTGTTAATGGAGAAACTAAATTAAATTAAAATGTAAGAAACACAGAGATGATAAAATAAAATAAATAAATAAATGTAAAAGTGCAATGAAAGCTGGTATTACTTCATGGACACACCGATGCAAAATACAAACATTGCTTATACATTCAAAAATGTTTCTTTTGTGCTTTAGCTTATATAAATACAGAGTAAAGCTTTCGTCCTGTACTTTCAGCAAAAAACCAATATTTATTGCGAACAAATGTTGTCTTTACATACCTCAGTCCCTGTGAAACTGCATCCCTCCATGTAAAATGCAGAAAGTGGTTGTCCCTGGCGACAATTTTTATAGCTCAATTAGACGAATTCAATTTCTGTTTTAAAATTAAGTCCATAGCTTTGCAAGACTGTCTTCTATTTTCGGGCGTGTATTAAATAAAGATAGAAAAGCCATTGTTACTAAATACTGAATTATGTATAGTTCAGTTCCTTATTTATACCGGAAATTTGCTCTGCCGTTAAATATCACAGCTATTGTGCGAATGATTATAACAGAAGTATTTTAAAAATCTATTTTTATATGCCTCCAACTTAAGTCAATTATGCTTTTAGGACTTTCTCTGCGTGCAAAACACATAAACAGATTCATAACTTAGCTATGAAAATAACTTCTATTAGAATATACAAAAACCGCAGATT
>NW_019060339.1:173870-187781 GCF_000696155.1 Zootermopsis nevadensis | reverse complement strand
CTCTGATGACGGAGGCAGTATGACCTCTGAAACGTTGGTTAACATCGACCAGACTACACAGCGCAACAACCCAGAAGACAGAAATCTTCATACTCACCGCTTCACCTAAGTTTGTCTCACAAGTTGTCGTGAGTGAGATATCCCTATCAAAATGGTGCGAGTTTATGGGGGGAAAATATTTCTAATAGATCACAGCTGCTATGTCTTTCATTCTCCCAATATTAGCCATAACCATAAATATTCTAGAGTTTTCGTTCCGTGTCTCATAATATTTGTAGTCGGTTGAAAGAGAGACACAAACATATAGGTGAACGAACGTGAACAAAACTTTAAATAACAAACTACGCACATTCCCATCTCATGCGAACATGAGCAGCAACCAATAAGTACTTTAAAACTGATAAAAATTCCATCGAAGAAAAATTCTGTTTCTGTCTGTACCGTATTATGTCTGTATTCCTGAAACCAATATTAATTGAATCTACTGTATGTGTGAAGTTTAGCTCAAGTTTTGATTAAAAATATAGTCACCGTAATGTAACCGGATATTCTTATACCAGAAGCAAAATTAATCCTGTAATTTTAATTATATTACATTCTGCATCTCTTTCACTTTATACCTGCGTATCGGGACACACGTATCGAACTGAAAGCACGCCTCAGTTTCGTAATTAATTTTCAACAAACCTGAATGAATACATAATCAAACTTCAAATACAAATTATTTCAATCCACTGCGATGCCAATTTGAAGAGGATAGTGGACTCTGTTCTTTACTGACCTGAATATGTCCCTTTTCCTTTCTGAGCGTTAAATATGAGCCGGGATATCTCAGTCAATAAAGGACTGGCTAAGGTAAAGACGGCCCGGTTTCAGTTCCCAGCAAAGGCCACCAAGTTCACATCGGTCCTGGCTTCATCACCTGAATAAAAGCTGAATTTGACCGCGCACAACAACTAGCGTCCAGGTTAAGACTGCATGGCTTGCCTCCAAGCACATGATTTGGCATTCATGGTGTGACTGTTAAAGGGCAGATACAGGAATATATGCCCCTTGCCACCAAGATTGTACCATCTCGGGAACATGACCAGTCTGTTACTCATTAGGTCCCGAAGCTCTTACCCGAGGGTAAAAAGCCGGGCTGTTAATCCGGCTCGTAACATCCACACACACACACACACACACACACACACATATATATTATATATATACACGCACGCACACACACACATATATATACACGCACGCACAGGCAGAGTAGTCCTGATATGTCTGACCAAATTTTGGTCTATCAACTATAAGGATGAAGAAAGGTCGTAAAACGTAGGCCCGGAAAAGTTTACCGTCTGAGTTATAGCCCTTCAAATCTGCACACCAGGGAAAGTGTTCGACTTGACCTCCTTAAGCAACGACACAAGCCTCAGAGAGGGTCGACTCATAGACTGTCGAAGATGCAAACACATTCCCGTCAGACGATAGCAGACAGCAATAATATTAATAGTAATAGTGTACGCTTGGTAACGAGATTATGAATCGTCATTATTTGAATGCTGAGACGACAAACATAAAGTCTCTTCCTCTAATGTTCAGGTGTGAATAAATTGAATATGTGATAAAATAGTATTAAAAAGTTATTTTGAATATGTAAGATTTGAGGTTTTCACAGCAGTGAGTATGAAGATTTCTGTCTTCTGGGTTGTTGCGCCGTGTAGTCTGGTCGATGTTAACCAACGTTTCAGAGGTCATACTGCCTCCGTCATCAGGGCGATGAAGATTTCTGTCTTCTGAGTTGTTGCGCTGTATAGTCTGGTCGATGTTTACCAACGTTTCAGAGGTCATACTGCCTCCATCATCAGGGCGATGAAGATTTCTGTCTTCTGGGTTGTTGCGCTGTGTAGTCTGGTCGATGTTTACCAACGTTTCAGAGGTCATACTGCCTCCGTCATTTTCTTATTTTAAATACTTTCTCTGATGTGCTGATTTGAAGGGCTATAACTCGGACGGGAAACATTTCTTGACCTATGTCTATGCGATGTTTATTCATCCTTAGAGTTAGTAGAACACACTCCCAAACTTTGGCCAGACATTTCAGTATAATCTTGTTTATTTGAAGATAAAATTTGTACAATTTTACATTAACTATCCCAGTTCGCTGCCTTGTGTTCAGACAAAGGAAGAAATTTATTTCAAAATTTATCAATATTTATGTTCTTTAAGACAAACTTGTGTTACGTCTTTGGCTTTGCACCATTAACCGAATAGTATAACTCGCCTTTAAAATTTCCAACACTCATTATCCTTATCAAATAACTTTTAAATTACTCCAGTGCCCCAATACACGTTGCAACAGTGAGATGTAAACTTATAAACTGTATTTATTAGCTTGACTGCTTGATGAAGTTAAAATTAAGGACAATAATTAAACTGTATTGTGAACACGGAAATGAAACGTCTGATGCCATAACAGGCAGGAAAATTTCTTGACCAGCCGAGTGTCTTTAAGGATCTGAAGAAGGACTCTGCTCCCGTTGAGTTAAATTTCAATACAAGCAGGCGCAGTTAACACAGCATGAGAGTGGTCATTTCCACGTTAACAGCCGGTAAGAAGAGCGTGGCTGAGTGTAAAATGTGTTTATAAAGGGAGGGACACATTATAAAACGAAGGGAAATTACACAAGAGTGGTGCAGGAAAAGTAGAAGCATAAAAGTAGCACGAAAAAGGAATAAGGTGAAGAAAAAGTAAGGGGGGAGAGAAGAAAGATTGTAGCAAGAACCCGAAACTAAGAAGACGCCACGCTCAAAGCACGTGTCCAGCATCGTATTGAGCTTTTAGAGACTGAATTTTCGGAAGCAAAAAGTTGGGCGCAGCCCTCTAAATCCCTCCAACAATTTCCTAATATGAATCTTTCCTCCCGTCTCTTACGACCAGGCATGAATAGAAATTGTCCATATAAAACAAACCATTCGCATATTTTAGCAGCCATAAATATTGATTATCTTATAGTTAAACAACCTTTTAAATTTCAATTGACTTAAGCAGACTACCCGCATCATCATTGTCTACTTGAACACCTTCGGATTTCCACTTCCAATCTCAAATAAATTTTGAGAGCGAGGGACCGCAGATCCCAATACTGTTTAGTAAGATGCTATCACACAGAAAGAAATTCGAGTATAAAAAGCAACGAGGTTTATATCTAATATAGGCCTATTCCAACTTATTTCTTCGTACCCATTCCGCGTTTTGTATTTGTAAGGCCCCGGGTGTATGTCGTGCCTTGGTGACCGGGTGTCCTAAGGTTTTCGTGGCCTTCACAATCCATTCAGCAAATGATTACCTTGAAACTTTCCGACTTCCTTGATGTTAATTGGTGTTGAGATATAAATGTAAAAACTAGGTTGACGGTAAGTAATTATAAATATTTTTATCAGTATTTGACTGACGTTTGCATTTTGTGAAAGGAAGGATAACGAAGGAATCCTATATTAGTCCTATATCTACAATTTAACAAACTTTTTAAAACGTGGGGTCTGAGACCTGGGCCTTGTGCTCTTGGACACTGGGACCGTGGGTTCGAAATTCACTCAAAGCATGGATGTTTGTCTGTATCTGTCTGTGTTGTGCTGTTCTGTATAGTTAGAGGCCTTACGACGGACTGATCACTCGTCCAGTGAGTCCTACAATATTTCAAAATAGATCAAGTAACCTACCACATGGGAGGAGGCCAAGGGCTGTACAGCCACAGATAATAATTTATTACTGAAAATTTGTTAAAACTTTAAGGTTATAATTTCCACTATTTCATCACAAGCTGCATTGACAGTCTTTTATCAACAAGTTGTATTGACTGTGCCTGTAGATTCGCACTTCTTGCTCTCAGGTAATAGTTGACTTGCAGGTCGTATACCTCCAGTTTTACTATCCGTGGTGGTTCTATGTAGTTTCTGTAAGGAGCGCCGGCTTTCCGCAAAATTACCACGTCATTTTTATCATTCGCAGAGTTGGGTTAGCAGAGTGAGGAGCACATTCATTATTCATGTTGGAAGGCGGAAACGTGCCTCTTTAACTTGGACAAAACTGCGCTACAAACGCAGAGGGCAGCCCCGCCTAATATATTATGAACCTGCACATTTTGATATTTAAAAGTACCTATATTTCATACACAAGAGTCATACAGTGAGAACATAATTTTAAGAAGATACCGTGTTCTGGGATGTTGAACCATGTAGTCTGATAGGAGTTTGTCTCAGTATCAGGGTTCTGATTCCATATTCTCAAAACATAGACCATGTTCCTTCTTTATTACCTCTGAAACGTTCAGCGTTTACTGTCCTTTCTTTGAATGAAGTCTCTTCTGCATACAAAGGCTTATACCATCCCCGGAGAGCAAAACCAATTCACATATTTTAATAAAATATGAACAGTGTTAGCATAGTAAATGAGTATTAACTCATTTCAAATGTAAGGATGCAGATTTGTCCGATAACATCAGACTATAATTTCATCCATAATAAACCAGGACAACTAACGCTGGGATAATCGGATTTGAAATGCATCACTTTCCTTCCTACACATTACTACTTTGGTTCCACAGACGCATATAAAAAGCTTTAGGGTGCTTTATTCCACAAAAAACTGCTATAAATCGTGCTGGATAGAAATAAAATACAGTTAAACCAATACACTAAAATGTTAACGTCTAGCGGTTTACTGTAATACGTTTATCTGACTGTAAGGCACAAGTGGTAGGCCTGTAATAAATGCAGGGAACGTGTATAATGCTAACATTAAGCCAGACAGTATCGTGAGTCTGCATGAATATTCAGGAACTGGGGTACTTGAGTGACAATGACAACAGATTCCACTCAATGGCGACGCCCCATCGACGCCCGCAGCACGCGCCTCCGCGTGTCGACGGCGCCAAACCGCCCCCCCAACAACTAGGTCGCCGAATAAGGTGGTGTCTAGCAAAACCATTAACACGTGCAGCAGCGTAGTTTCATGTGCGGCATGTAATTATATGAGACCGACACAGGACGAATTGATGCAGTTGTAAAGACGACACCGGTTCGAAAACAGGTAAGGTTACCGGCTATCGTAACTGAAGATGTCGTTTCTCCAACAAAATTCCGCTCGATGACCTGGATATGGCATGGTCATGACCTTCAGAATCTTTACTTACTAGTCATTTATAATCTTACCACCTCATTCCAAGTTAAACGAACTCTTAGTTGGAAGAGTTTCTTAAAAAAAACAGTGAAATACTAAAATATCTACCAAGCAGAATGGTGTAGCAATAAATTTATAATATTTTAACTTGAGGTACCATATTCGAGTCTTAGGGTACCTGTCACGTTAGGTTCTTAAAAGAATTAAACTTTGATGTTATGCAAAAATTTTAAGCTCAGATCTGCATTGGCCATGTAATAAATAGTGTAAAAATGAGTTTCCAGTCATATTTATTGGTCTAATTTTATTCGCATTTTGTTTAGTGTACATCACATGTAAATATACATTAAATGAAAGCTATACACTTTAATGAGATCTCTATTTTATATAACGTACTGTGCTTTGCACTCTAATAACAAAAAGTAAAAGTAATAATAACTAATTAATTCCGTATACCGGAGTCCTGCAGAAGAACGTTAAGTTAATCAGGCAGTTTCATGCTTTTATGGAACTCCATTGCCGTGTTCACAAGATCCCGCTGGGACTATTCCCTATTGGGGTCAATTATTTTTTTAAATCATCCTTCCATCAATGCCTAGGTCTCCCAAATGATTTCTTTGTTTCAGGTTTCCTATCGAAATGTTACATGCATTTCTCGTCTCCTTCAATAACGTTTAGCGTGTGCCTCACAATATAAAGTTTTACCAAAATACGTTGATTACTTTTAGAAATGGAACAAACGGACAAAGGAGTGAAAGCGAGATGTAGGAAGGACATCTTCTTTATGCAGTTTGTGCAATGAACGTCAGAAATTTACTGACCAGAAATGTCGAGATGTTATGAAAAACCTGCGTTGTTGAAAACATGGCAGTTGGCCACTCTTGCTTTGCCACGTAGAAACGAACAGGGCAAATGTTTGTAGCTCCTCCCCCCTCTGAACGCCTGTCGCTGTCTGTAAAGTGTCAACACAGCCCTTCTACAACTGTTCAAACATTCACAAACTATTGCCTTAAACTAAATTAAATTAATTACACATTCGTTGCTAACGGTAATGCACATTTCCATGATTTGATACCTAAATAAGGCCTGAGGGTTCTTTGGAAACATCATCCTCCCCTACGCAATGAGTATGTTTGTTTGTCTTCCCACCCCCACTCCCAAAATTGTGACAGTAGCTTCAAATTACGAATAGGTCGTCATCTGAATATCCTCTTTAAAATGAAGCAAAGAATTTCCCGTTCCTGAAATCTGAAGTTTAAACATTCATCCGTCTGTTTGAAAACACTTCGTTAAGTAACTCTTAATAATTCTATTCCCGTCAATTTAAAACAATATTAACGCAAACCATTAAACAAATCTGTATAAAGCGGGAAGCAGAGGGAAGCTAACTCTGTTAGCTGGATTGCTGTTTCACGAATGCTGAGGTACAATCTCAGATGAAGATTAGTTTAAGCCCAGTAAATCACTGTATCAGAATGCAATCAACTTTCTTATGGTATCATGGTGTACCCGTTCCAACTTTTGAACCAGAAGCACAAGATAAACAGAAGAATAAGAAGATATAATAAAAAACTAAACCAAACACATAATAAATCTAAACACTTTCTCGTATCGAGAGAGTCCACAAAGAAGACAATGTTTTTGCCAAAAATCTGCGTATGTCGTTTGCAGCAATGACGCACCTAGTTGAAAGACTATGTCTTAATGCACTACTCACGCTCAAAGTACAAAATTATCGTATTTTCCCTGTTGGCACACGATACCAACAGTGTCCACGATGTCATGCAATTTGTTTCGCCCTTAAAAATATCAATAATAAATTAAGCAAATGACCTGAGTGGCATTCGATCACATAACCGTCTGTGAATGAGATCATAAATCAAATTCTTACCTGAATTGCATTTCATTACTAGATTATAAAAATCTAAATGTATTCAAATACAGCGTTAACAGACAAGAGATTTATAGGGCTAGAAAATCTGTGTAACAGATACGGAGACTTTACGAGTTGCACAAGGAACTTCTTGTTTTAGATTGTAGTCTGGTGTTCTAAAATCCTCTTTGCCTATCTGCAATGTAACTTTTGCCTTTGCAGAACTAGGACCAACTTTTAATACCTGTGTCGTAGAAGTCTGCCGCCTGGGATTGGAACCACTGTGTGACAGCCATCTCCGCCTCTCTGTCATTCTCAAAACGCTGACGCTGACGCTGACCGGACAGGAATTTCTTGAGGTGTAGGAAAAGATGGAAATCACTGGGAGCGAGGTCCGGGCTGTAGGGTGGATGATTAAACACCTCCCAGCTGAACTTCTGCAGGAGACTTGCTGTCCGTCGAGTCGTGTGCGGCCTAGCGTTATCACTGACCGCACTTCACAGTCGGCGGGAGCTGGAATAAGAACCTCCATCTTCAACAGCTGCAACGATGCTACTGTGAGAACGCGGGAAGTACCGTTAGTGCATGCGCCATGCTACGTCATTGCTCTATCACATACGCACAGTCGCTTCGCGCAATATAAGGTTTGCTAGCTGTGGGACGAGTGGGAAACTTACTTTGTGGACACGCCTCGTAATAAGCAGATTTTGAGCTACTAGCAGCTGTGGGCATGAAGATGTCTTCTCGGTTGTAGCTCCGTGCAGTCTGGTAGAAATTTACCAACGTTTCAGAGGTCCTTACTGCCTCCACCATCAGGGCGATCGCCCTGATAATGGAGGACCCACAAGACAGCGACCTTCGTACTCACCATCTTGAGAACCTCAAATCGTACGAAGTGGTTTTCACGGCGGTAAGATCGAAGATGCCTGTCTTCTGGGTTGTGGTGCCACCATCATCAGGTCGATTGTTCTGATGATAAAGGCAGCAAGGACCTCTGAAACGGGGGTAGTCTTCTACCAGACTACACGGACCCACAACCTAGAAGACAGACATTGTCTAAGGTACGAATTTCTGCAATTTCCGTGTTATAGAGTCGCGTGACTTAATTTAGATTCACTGTATATCCTGTTAACAGACGACACGGATTTCAGCCAAGCCTGAAAGTAATTTTAACTTTTTGTTCCAGCTGTTGGAATAGACAATAAACAAGGGCATTGTATACAATTATTTATTAAGGAAAGTTCCGTCTGTGGATTAACACCTAACAGTCTGTACCTAGGATTTAGTTCTTGTCAGTATTATGAAACAGATAGATAATACAGACAGTTATAAGCACGAGACCGAAGATGAATAAAATAAATGGAGTGGGGATAAATGTGGCTGTGGTCCAGTGTATAGTCTGTGTAGGCCTTTATCGGTTATAGTGGGAAAACTGCGGTGTGGAAAATCGGGTATAATTGCTGGCTGGTTTAGGATGCGAAGCACAACTGGTAGAATAATTTGTTCGTCAGAGTGTGATGCAGGGGTATAACAGAATGGCGATTGATGGAGCTGAAAATGAACTGCGGTTGAATGGAGGAAACTAATTTCTACTAAACCGGATGATCGAATTCCATGCAGACTGTAACTTCCTGCATCATTAGTCACTTATTTTATTTTTGTTTTAATAAAAGCAATTTATATTGCATATAGAAGAATTCTCAGTTGTGTGGTGGATGTTAACGTACTGTTAAATCATTGAACGATATTGTGACATGTCTTACTTTCATGGAGTAGTGCTTAGGTAGAGGAGTAAAAAAACAAAGGACGAACATTATCTACTGTGAGATTAAATTTATTATCTCCAAAGTCGTCTAAAATGAATACTATAAGTTAGAGGTTCCTGAACTATTTTCCGCGGACTCTGATGTTCGGTGAGGGACTGTAGTTTCTGAAGGCTAACTTCTGTGATGGTAGAGTTAACTGCTAATGTTGGTGACATTTCAGGTTCTCACGGCAGCGAGTATGAAAATGGCTGTCTTGTAGGATGTTCCTTCATATACTTTGTTAGAATTTTACCCACGTTATGATGTGCGCTCACCGAGACGGCATTTCTGAACCGGAAGTTAAGCGAATAAGACTCGGCTAGCGATTAACGTATAAAAATCTGAACAAACATTAGAATAAACTAATGCCGGAACTGAGTTCAGTTTTCAAACAGAGGCTGAATTTATTGCAAAGCTATTCTCATTGTTCAGGAAAAAAATATTTTGCCATTTATTTTTTTAAACTAAATTACTCGTCTATAATTATGGGAAAATCTAAAGTAATAAACATACGTATTATTATTCCATAACCCTCAAAATCCCATTAACGCCATTACCATGATAAAGGCTATAGCACTATACATTTATTAATATTATCCCATAAGACCCTAAATCCTTCAATAACATTCAACAGCCAACAAACCAAGCAAGGTACTTACACTTGTTTTTATATAAACACATATTTATCCCACTTAAAGTATTTAAAATAGTAGTTATATGTTGCATATTTTAATTTTACCCAATGTACCAATTCTTTGTGCGAGAAGCATTGTTTCAAATCCGCAAGGTTCTATTTAAACTACATATGAAGTGGATGGCTTGTAATTTATTTAACAGAACTATGAGTGGCTCAGACTGTATTTAACAACGTTCGTAATGAATATTGAATTGGAAGGAATATGGAAGGACGTATTCGTGGAATAACTTGTGGATCTATCCCGATATTTGACTGGATGAACTGAAGAAAACACAAAACATCTCAATTATGATTTCCGGGCTACGGCTCCAGGTTTGAATCCCAGACGTCAGGAATATGAAGCAGAAGTCCCTACAGTTTGCTCGCGACTTTCGATTGACGTACAAGCTGAATTGTGGATTGACTTGACAACAATAAAAACTAAGCGAACAACGAAGGAAAGGTTTAGCAGGTCACAAGTTGACGTAGGACTTCCTGCATCCGGCGACTGAGCTAAGGAGTTGTTGTCTCATGCAAGAAAAAGTTTTCACTCAGACAACCCATATCTAAGATCAGTGGCGGCGTACTTGAAGTAAATTAAGAACTTCCTTGCATTATCCTTGACCCATTTTCAGAGGATGGCTGCGATTTATCAGAAACCAAAACAGTAATTTCTGATCTTCTCTCTCGTTAAACCAAGTCTCGCGCAGAAGAACTTTCCTTGACATGACACGAAATAATACCAGGCAGCCCAAAGACTCTTTCCTCTTTCCACCTTCACGTGAAACACTGTGTGACCTAATCTGTTCGACGAGGTCTAAAACAGGGATTCTCAACCCACGGCCCGTCGATGCCACTTGCGCGACTCGCTTATTTTTGTGATATTGTATCAGAGATAACATTAATAATAGTTACCGGGAAAATTAAATGTTTAATTGTAACTGATAAAGTAATAAAATAAACTATTACATCTGTTAAAGAACAGTTTTAAGTAATATGTGAGACTGTAAGCCGTAATTGTGCGTTAGTAGCATTTTTTAAATATGCCCATTAAATTTAAGTTTACCTCATTTATAACTCGACTGTTCTGGAATACAATCAAGAACGTAAACTCCATTTCCATTAAGTTAAGTTATCGATAAGATTTTAGATTCTCACGGCAGCGAAAAGGAAGATGGTTGTCTTCTGGGTTATTGCGCAGTTTAGTCTAGTACAAGTTACTGAATTTTCAGAGGTACTTTCTACGTCTATCATCAGGGAGATAAATGCCCGGCTAGAACCTCAAATCACACATCTTGCCCACGTATTTGGAAAATGAAACAGACAACTATAATGCACACGGAAATACGCATGATTAGTCTCCGTCTTTATTCTCAGCTGCTGTCAACCGGGTAAAACTGTATTCATTAGCAGACCTGACTTAGTAATAGTTTCAATAAATTGCCATGACGTTTTAATAAACTATTCTCATTTATAACTTCGTGACCCTCGATCTGATAAAAAGTAAATGTGACCTCAGGTCTGTAAATGGTTCAGAACGCCTGGATTGAAGGTAAAGGGATTTTAGTACATATTACCCATGTTAAAGGTTCTGAATGTGATAAATTATGTTTACATGCGCCTCAAGAATGCTAAATCTAATTCAGCGCGTCATTGTCAACAAGAAGGATGTATCGTTGGCTGTGTTTCTTCATCTTAGATTCGAAATACGACCACTGGCTTGTTGGGTTGTTACTATCAACGTATTTGTCCATCTCACCCTGAACGGGAATAAAACATGGCGTATACCTGTTTCGCGACGCTTAACAAGTCATGTAATAGGGACGAGATTTCGTTTGGAAAATTACCCAGAGTCCCGTGCGCATTGGACCAGCTGATACGTGGGAAGCATAGTGAGTAGGGAGGATACGGAGATTTTACAGAAGGGGTTAACAAGATGTGTGTGGCCCTTAGTAAGGAGCTGATGCATGAAAATTCTATGCCTCCCATGGCGTGTTCACACGTCGTAATTAATACAACGCGCATCAATTCATAATCACTCTGCTATAATGTATAGATATTTTTCGATCGAAATGAACAAATAAAAGTAAGTCGTGATTTTAAAGGACCTTACAACTCGTGCTGTAGTTAATATTTTCATTTAGTGTAATTACAACTGCGTATGACAAATTCAAGTGCTGTAATTCAAGATATTTAAATTTCGAAAGAAGACAGGCTCAGATGTTCCCAGTCGTGCATAGAATATATTTAAGGTTGTTGTCATTTATATTACAGACTTTTACTTGTCTTGAAAAAATTATTTTTTAAAAAATAAGTATTATTTCCACATGACAAGTAAATTAAATTTTAGAATCTTCTGAGAATTGTTTTTTTGTAAGCGCACTTAAAAGTATTTGTGATTAATAATTTTTTATACATTTTTACCTGTAACATGTGTTCAGTCGCCGCGAAGATGTGACAGGAATTTAACACTTTCTATTTACATAATTTTTCCACGGCACTTCCCAACCCGCTGCCACTTCAAAATACAATCATCCTGTCTCCGAGAAAAAATAACTGCATATTTGTATCTCAGAGAAAGAGAAGTTCATTTCACATATTATTACGCACCTTTGGGTTCATGGTTCCACTCTAGTGTGTCGCTTTGCTTCTATTACCAAGGCCTTTGGACTTATTTCATTGTGCAGTTCTAATGTTTGTAACTTCAATTATCCGTGGGCCTAGGTTTGTTAAATAATGACTTAAATGAGACGCGAAGGTAAAACTCCACACATCCTTAACCAGACCACTAAACTGATCTAAGAGATTGTTTTTATGCTCCGTCCGCTATTCCTCAGGGAATGAGTCTGCCAGTAATCACTGGATCCTTTAAGATCAGATCGTAGTGTTGTTGAGTAAAATCTCAGTGATCTGCCAGGAATAGAACTCCGATAATTTTTCCGCAGCCCAGGAATGAATAGCGCTTGTGTAACATTCACCTCTAAATTGTGGTATAATTTACTATGAAATTAAATGTAATAAGACAGTGCAACTTCAAAGGTCTATATAATATTCAAGAAAATCTGCCAGTTGCCTTTAAATACTACAATAGATGAACAGATTCTTTTTATATGTGGGGTCCCAAAAATTAACTCCATCCCTTAGAAACTTATTCACAGCGTATGTTAAAAACTTTATGGAGTAGAGACCTTTCTATGAAACAAAGAGTCGCCCAGGCAATAAAGAAATTACCTCATCTTATGGACCTTATAGATTCGGTCACAAGAGGCAGCCCGAGTTTGTATTAAAAATTTCGTAATTTTTTACGGTGAGGAGTTGTTAACCCGCACCTATCTCTAGAGCTCTAGGACAACCCATTATCTGCTGTCCGCGACTGTCTGTTCAGTATATTCGCAGCGTACTTCCATATCTGGAGAGTCATGTGTGTAAAAATGTTGTAGCAGTTAAACATTGCGTTTCATTTCCTGGAAATGAAACTTAAAATACATATACTTCCTGTTACAAAGCTGATGCACTGATAAGGCCCATACTGCAATGGATGAGTTGCCATTCCACGCTGGTTTGTTTGTTTCAAAAGGGATGGGTAAATTAAATAATTTCCGTGAGTAAATTCACCGGATATAACGCATCACAAATGTTCGCTTTGTCGGGGTGATAATGTATAGAAGCGCAATTAGATGAACCCACAGATTTAACATTCCTGAGCTTTCAGGTATCTGCCATGTTGGAAACAACTGAATGACATCAAGGGTTGTCCAATCTATAGGATTGGGTGTGAGGTGCACTAAGCTTACTTCTAAATTTATTTGCTGTTTATTTAACGATGCTGTCACTAGCTCAGAATCTACTGCATCCCGTGATGTAATGATTAACGCATAATTAATTTGAAAGGAGATATAAAATTGTGGCCCAACCTACCTTGTTTTCCCGGCGTTGTCCTGGAGCCGGTCTGTGAGCCGAGATTTAAACTGCGGAATCCTAACCACTCGGCCACGGCTTTCGATATTGTGAGGTGAGACCCAGACTTGTCCTTGTACTTAAGGCGTTCCAAGCATTCTGACCTAAACATGAGGTATAGATGAGAGTTCATGTTATTTTCATTTTGGTATGTTTAATAGGGTACTGAAATGTAAATATATAAAGGGTTCGTAGTAATTTTTTTTACCACATTTTCACGACGAAGATTTATGTGAAATGTGTATGGCCGGCCATTCACGATCGCTCCATTCGTCCAAATGGCGCGGTGTCGCTCCAAAATTGTACCGTGAATGCGAAAACTGAAGTCCATTGGCGTGGCGCGGTGGGCTCGTTTGGATATTCTGTCGAGCCATAATCCATCCGATCGCTCCATCACTCCATCGCGCCATCGTATCGTGAGTGGCGGAAA
>NW_019060339.1:138178-153642 GCF_000696155.1 Zootermopsis nevadensis | reverse complement strand
TTTCTTCCCCACTGAAAATAGAAGAAGGCCAACATTCCTCCTATCTGGCACGGGAAGGGTTTTTATCGTAGGAAAGACTGCAGTTGTGGTCTTGTAAGACCTTTAACTCAATTGTCTGGGTCTCACAGAATAGAAGGCTGAAGCAGAATAAGAAGAAGAAAATGGGAAACATCGAATGGAAAGAAACCCAACCCCAAATTCAGGCTAACAGCTGTGGAGTAAGCTTTTATATCATTAGCACAAAGACTCGGGTGATTTCGTATGAGCAGCGTCCCAATTAAACACGGTTAGTAGTTTAACCTTTAAGTGTATCCCGACTTAAAGGACGTTATTGGATTTGCCTTGCTGGGGTTGCCGACCAACGAGAATTCGACATAAAGTACGGAGCAAATTCTTGTGGTGGTAACCCTCTAGACTTTTGTTCGGCATGTGCGCGGTTTGAGCCTCAGCAGGTTACAACTTATCCCGACTACGTTTTATCTGAGTCTCTCCGGACTAATTGCGGCACAGTACATTCAGACGTACCACGACTAACTCTTTCTAAGTCCACTCGTCATTCATGATAATTTTCCCATATAATTCGACATGGAGTCCGCAGTGGCCGCGCGGTTTGAGGCTTGGGCCCTGTGCCGCTTGGTCGCTGGGACCGTGGGTTCGAATCCCACTCAAGCCATGGATGTCTGTCCGCGTTTTTCTGTGTTGTGCTGTCCTGTATATAGGTAGAGGGCTTGCGACGGGCCGATCCCTCGTCCAAGGAGTCCTACCGAATGACCATAGATCAAAGCCAACGTAAAGTTGGGACCCGTAGTGCTCAGGCACTTGAAGAACGGATCGTTCCCAGTATCCAGTATCCCAGTATAATTCGACGTAATTACCTGCAGTTGAATAGTGTAGTTAAATAATCTCCAGGACAATCAACCAAGATCATGATGAAGATGGCTTTCTTTTGGGTTGTTACGCTATGTAGTCTGTTAGAAGTTTGCCGACGTTTCAGAGGTCCTTGCTGCCTCCATAATCAGGGCGATGAGATGATGCGCCGTGTAGTCTGTCGGTAAACTTCTACCAGACTACACGGCGCAACAAACCAGAAGGCAGCCATTTTTATACCCGCCGCCCTGAGAACCTGAATACTTACATAATACTATTTTTTCGTATCTCGGTCTTCCAACTTGTCGCAATCCAAAAGTTCTCCCGATCTGTTCTGATTTTTTTCGCAGTTTTACTCAGTCTGTCTATGTCACTAATATAAAAGATGAAAACAATAAGAATATCTGTCAGTTTGGTAACTGTCACCTGAAGGTGGCAGTAGATCAACATCTTAAACGTCGTATTTAATACACTTCATAAAATAAGTAATGCCTGTCGTAATATAGTGATGCAATGAAGCAGTTATGCGTTCTTTGAGCAAAATTATAGGGCTGGTCGTGTCTGTTCGTCCATTCGTCCGTCTGTCCAGTTGAATCAACTCGAGAACCATTGGATGGATTTTGATGGAATTCGATGTGGAGGTTTTGCTGTTAGTTCTGAATATCCTACGAGTGGGAGGTACAAAATGCGAGTGCTGCAATCTGTTGGCCAAACTGGGCACTATCGAACAAGGAGGATTTGGTACCCCTAAATACACGTTGCAAAGGACGCATGAGGTTATTATGTGTTTTTCGGAACAGAATACACTTTCCGAACTTGTTATAATAAGAGTTTTCTGCCGCTATAGTACTTTTAATTAGGCAACGACCGCTTCCTTCCACATCCTTTTCAATTCATTATTCATTGTCATCCTCTCATTTGACGCTGTGTAGTCTGAGCTACTGAAAAAGCGCTGTTAAATAAACTATAATTACATTTAAATAAATAAATAACGTACAGGAGACACTTCAGTATTCTAACTTAGGGTTGGACAGACTTGAACATGGCAAATGCTACTCCAAATTATTTAAAACTCTTTTATTTACTGATTTATTCAATTTAATATACTCGCGGGCTTCGTATAAAAGTATAAAAACACAGATTTTATAGCTTACGTGGAACTTGAAGCTCAAATGCTAATTTTATGTCATAAATTATAAAAAATTATACTTGATATAAAATTTTGCTAACGTAAATTTTAAGAATGGAAACATATTTTCAAAAACGTTTTCTGTGACCCTACTTTTAAAATGATATGAAACACACGAAAACACTCGTTTAATTTATAAGGCGAATACTTACAAAACATCCGATCCACTTATTTTGTGAATTTTTGTAGTAACTGCGACCCGCTATCCTTAAATTCGAGACCAAGTGGTCGTGTGATCCTGTGGTAGGCTGGAGTAATCTTTTGAGTGATCGTCGAGAAGGCAGAGCTCATAGGCCTATGTGAGTAGAACTTAAAAGGGACGTTAAATGGAAAACCACTAGAACTAAAAAATAACGCGGATGACGAAACATAACATTCGACACTGTTAGCTTATATAATTTCTGAAATAATTTTATTATAAAGGTTTTTGACCCTAATATTCTCCCTTGAATTGGCGGTCGATCTAAAAATGGTTCGCGATCCACTGGAGGACCGAGTCATGCCCAGCCCCGCAAAACTGTTGAAATTGATAGAAGTAATCATGGACTAAACTCATAGGCACAAGTTTAAATCGATAGATCGTTCTTTATATCTGTGGATGCACATCTTTGGACTACACAGATAATCTGAACATTTTACGTTCTGATACTGACGACGTAACAATGAAGCTGTATAAATGTTAAGGGTGCTGGCATGTAAACGCGAATGGTGAGTATCTGAATACAAAAAAGGGGGAGGGAGAACGAAAGCAAAGAAGAATAAGAAGAAAAAGCGAACGAGAGTGTACTGTAACAGTCTTATCAGCTCGAGTTAACGTAGAGGGAAATTTATTGGTGTCATGCGCTGTGGAAAGGAGGAGTATAATCAACTATAACTGAACACTTCTACGCCGCGTGAAGCAGCTTCCCTTCAAAATCTCGCCCGACTCGTGGGGGGTTTGTTTGTGACGAAAAATGCGTAAAACCCCCACCCCCACCCGTTATGTACTACTCTGTACAAAAAGGTGTGCGCTATAGAACCTCTATCTACATAACCCAAACATTAAAGGAAAGTTTGACATTCCTTTTTCAATAGCATCACACCTCCACAACTCCCTTGCCATAGAATTATTCCACAATGCTCTATCTCATTTCTTTACTAAAGTTCACTTCTCTATTGTACCACGTTATAAAAGTCGCCTCTAAAGATAGCGTACTTCATCAGAGACAGATCTCGCATCGTAATTCTTCAACAATAATTTTCGAGGGAGGAAAGGATTTTTTGTAAAAGTTGATTAGGCTAGTTTTAAAATATGCCTTTGTCGAGGAAGAAAATTAAATTTAATAAATTGTTTGTTAGGCTACTTCTATTGGAAGCAGGGGATCAGAAAAATATTCATTTTTATAATCCAAAAGTTAGTTTTCATAATTCAACAGCATGAATTATATTTTAGCTTATACTACGGTAATTTATAATTTATGAATAAATATTGTTAATAATAACGAAAACTTGATATTGGTTTTTAAGATCAGTGCCAGGAGGAATTTCTTGGCCCTTGAGTTAAACTGGTAAAATATTTTTGATGTAAGGTAAGAAGAAAGTCGAATCACCCTCAGATCAACCTCATTAATATCTTCTAATATAGGCCTAGTTTCTATTGTCTTCCTTTATAACACTTTATCATTACTGATCTTATCACAGCCTAATAGGTCGTTATTGTTAGCAGAACTGCTCAGATGTAGAGGTTGGTTCAGTTGTTGGCCGCTGAAAGCGCTAGTGAATGTACTTCCGCTAAACAGCCACAAGAACCCTTTGTTGAATCCGCTCCCGGCATGCAACACAGTGTGACATGGTAGTGTATTAATATAGCAACAGTATGTTACAGTCGGGGTACTTCATGGCAAAATGGCATGTCTGGATGTCAGTACATTATGACGTGAGTCTCAAACCATTTGTACGTACTGCCATGTGAATTCCCCTCATTAATTTCTGTTTTATAGTAGATTTTTATTATATACTGACATTTTCTCAACTACGTAGAAGTATTAGTCAAGTGACTGAATATTACGAATAATGAACTGGAAAACATGTCGAAGAAAGCGGTCATGTTATATTTTAAGAAAGCATCTCAGCATATATATTTTTTTTTTTTTGGAAAGGCTAAGGGATACCATAAAAATCTTGAGTCAGGAGAGCAAGTTTCCAGCCTAGAACCAAAATTTAAATTCAGTGTCCATTGAAGACACGTTTCAAATATTAGACAAATAATCTTTCTCCTGTGCCCACTCCTCTCCAATTCTTTTTTTACCGGGAGCAAACAGGGCGAAGCGTGAAGCTTAACACTCACCTCCATCAGGTGCCGAAGACAAGATGTGTGATGCTTTATCTTATGTCCAGTAGAGCGTCTTATTGTAGTAGTGCTTAGGCACACGGACAGATTTGCATTACATTTATCGTATATTGTGTAATATAAATAAAATAAATACTTTTTCGCATTGGGAACGAGAACTCTGACAATGCGGATGAAATTATACAGGAAGCAATAAAAACTCTAGCGAAATGGAGGTTACAGCGCTCATGTGGTATTAGAGTTCTGTTTGAAACAAGAAGGGGGATGGGGCGACAGGATGGAAGGACAAAGAGAAAGGACGGAAGGAAGAAAGGAAAATTCACCTTTAAAGCTGGAATAAACTTTCGCCGTTTATTTAATTTTCTTCGCTGTTTGATCAGTCCATGTAACTTTATGACATAGACGGGAACTACATTTTCAGTACAGTCATTTCTTTCGATTTCTGTCAGTCCTGTGCTACAGAGTGACTTTCAAAATGTAGGAATGTTACACACAGAACGTCGTGATCGAGTGGTTAGAATTCCTGCTTCGTATTCGACAGGTCCCGGGTTCATTAGATATAAAATCCGTTTCTGTAATTTTTGCTTCGGTAAATATTTAGCGAGTTGAGGTCCAGATTCTCGCAGAAAAGCGTGTACGTCTTCATACAAAGTCGTCGTTATTGTTCTACAAACATAACCAAAATGTAAATGTCGACAATGTTTAGTAAAACTGCCCAGTATCAAATGTAATGACTACCTGTTCAGTGGTTCTTTAGCTGTTACATGCGGGCAGAGGGTGAAGGTTTTGGTGGGAATTTTTCAACATTTCGTTGTAAATGATCCGAGGTCCCTGTTTCGTTATTACTGTATGTCTTTTAAGTTCCTAACGAAACTCAGATGTCACTTTTAATAAACAACCCGTCTTCAGCGGCTACATCGAAATATCTCTTGTCACCTCAGGCATATCTGTTGATGTTGCAGAACGTGTCTTGAAAGCGGAATATTTCCTCTGGTTTATGACGTCAGCCATAATCTTTATATTGACGTTCTTACATTGCTGTAAAGCTGGCGACAACAGAACCCTTCTACACGTCCTTCGTTAGTATTTCCAAGCTCGTCTCCCTCACTCCCCCTCCTTCCCGCTTTTTTTGTCCTTGTTCTCCCAACAGCTACTTTAAGACTCGACAAGTTTTAGAACAGTGAAGTGTAAATTTCAGCGGGTTTGCTCCAGCATCTGAAAGGATCTCTCTGTACTACTGACAATTCCTCCATCTTCTGTCTCCTCCCACATGCTTCCGAGAGCCTTCTCTCTTCCTTGAGCTAACGACGTAGCCGGTTGGCTTTACATCCTCAACACGAAGAGGAAGCCCGGGAATTAGATTTGGTTTCCGGGTTCAGACGTGTGCCTTCAATATACCCTGCCAGTACAGATAGCAGCACTGTACAACTTGGAGTCGGATGGAGCAGAGACAAGATCAAGAACGAGATATAGGAGAAGGACAAAGAAAAAGTTCTTTAAAACAGAGATTGGCAGGCGGAGGAATACGAGCCTGTGTAAATATATATCACGAGCTTAGCGAAACAGAGAAGAAAGAAACAAAGAATGAAGGGTGAAGGGTGAAGTAAAAAAGATCCTAACAACTGAGATTTAAAAAAAAGGTATCGAGGTGCCAGATATGAGGCTTCCTGAGCAGTTCTTGGTTCATGCAACGACAATTGTTAAACTATCCAGGTTATATAGCATAGAATGAAAGGATAATTAAAAGTGGTGCATTGGAAAGGATGTGGAAGGAAGATATCGGGGCTTAGTTTAACGTAATATATTATTCCGGCATTTTCATGGGAAACCACAAAGAATATCAGTCAGGATAGCCATTCTCCGAATCAAGATTTGAACCGGAACCCCTGTATATAATCAAGAGTACCGACCGAGAATAGAGTTGAAGCAGTCACAGTAAAATATAAGAAATTAATTACTAAAAATAGTTCATTTTTAAATGGCTGATGTTCAGAAAAGAGCTTTGTTCCCTCACCTGTTTCGAGGTGGCATTTTACATCATTAACATAATTTTATACAATTTACACTTTAGAAACGAAAAGTGAATTGTACGTCTTCCAGTATCGTGTCGCCTTGATTTGCTAGAAACATCCAAGAAGCGTGATTTTTCTGAGTCTTTAGGTATTCTTCGCGCTCTAGCGTCAGCAAAGAACGCCTTATGGACCCCGTCCATGTTTCTTTGTCTGTCTGTTGCCTCTTCCCGGGGGGGGAGGCAACCCGAATTACAAATGTCACTGTTGGGCAACAGACAACCAACTGATTCAGATTTGACTGACACATTTTTGGACATCTTGTCAAAGTGTAGGAAATAACAGCTTTGTAGGCTGGTCCAGTTGATGAGACTGCTCAAAAGAAATGTGGAATACTTTCGACGCGATGGATCTTTCATTCTATGGTTTCCACGAATGTTACTGGCAGCTTCTTGAATGTGATTAATAAAGTAATAGCTGTTCAGTACAAATGTGCTGTGGTGATATATTTCGTGTAAATTCTGTGAATATTAAAATGCTGAAACTAAGTATGTTTTTATTTAATTAAACTCTAAGCAAGGAATTTCAAACACAAATCATTACAGACTGTTGTTACTTGTGTGCATTGTTATTCATTGTTGATGATTGTCACAGAGGATACAGAAATATGATCATCTTCAGACCAAGAAACACAAAGTTGACTTCATTCTTCAGAGTTCTGCGAATGAAAATAATCTTACGTGTGCTGCTATGGAAGGTACAACTAAATTAAACATGACCTGCCCTTTCACTCCGTTGACTGTTTGTTAGTGCAAGTGAAAACGTGTAACAAAAAATCGGTAATAATACAATCAGTTTTTCCACTCCATAACATATTTAAAGATTAAATTATTGATTACATTTATTCAAAGGAGAAATATTTGATAACATTGCCAATGCTATTCATAGTTCAATTAAAAAATACGGAATCACAGCTAAAGTTGCTGACATTTTTGTGACAACTCTGATACAAAATTCAGGTTTTTTCCAGTCTCCTGTTACTCTCACCCACAAGTGAATATTTTCTTCAGGACCCTGATCTTAAAATACCTTCAATCTGTGTTCCTTCCATAATATGAAACACACTTGCACGAAGCAAAATTATAGTTTAAATTTTTCATTTTATTGTATTGTATTGTATAGTATTGCATGGCTAAAAACAAAGGTAAAAACAAGGAGCACATTATTGGCAATGGAAAATGGTGTTTGGAGGTAGTCAGCAACAAAATCCCAAATTACAGAACACTTGTTACCATCTATCACAGACCAGCTCTTCATTATTGATCATGAATCATTAGTAGCTACCACCTGTTTATGATTACGGCCAAGCGCCATGTGAGTGAGTCATGGATTGGTAATTTGGTGCCATCTGTTGTGATAAAGGTCATAATTTGTTATAGTACATATCCTTGACCTAAAGATGTCCCTACATGTATTAGAATGGAAGTCTACATCGATTCGCCTTGAAATATTCGATGTCATACGTCACGAAATTGTCGATAGTCGAAAGCAGTTTACGATTTAGTTGTGTGGGAACCGGTGCACATAGTGAGCGCAGAAAAGTGTAAGAAATATACTGATTTACATGATTCAGGACGGTAGTAATTAAATGAACAGTGCCTCTTGTATGTCAAAGAAAAATCTGCTTTAGCTTGAACATGTGTTTAATTTTCATTTCATGTTACGTCACTTTTTGTGTCATGTATATAGTCACATTGAGCTACGATATGTGCAGAATTAATACATGTATTTTACTTTAATGCCAGAATGACGATGATTACATGTGACACAGGAAGCAATCAAGCCTTTCGTAGCTGCCAGTAAAGTGATATTATTAGCAGTAGTGCATCAGAAGAAATTATTAATTCCATGAACGGAAATTTTCCGGTTTCCTGTACGTCCTTATGACAAAGTGTATTATGGCTAAACTTTGTTTACCATTACGTAGGCTATATGTGTGCATATTATAACGCTTTCAGAAGTAAATCTGTTTTTGTTTGTTTTTAGGTTAGAGTGCAGGTATTGGTATGTTTTCAGATATAGTTGTGTCCATCATCCTGTTTCTTATGCTGCCTTGCATAGCTTTGCCAGGTCTATATTTACATCACTGACCCATTTTTATGTGCGGTATCTCATTACTCTCTAAATATATGTCAGCACACATTTGACCTTTCTTGAAGTGTTCTGGGTGTTGACTTGGAAAGCAGTAAAGCATCAAAGCTTGCCACAGAAATCATCTCTGTTTTTGACAATTGTCGGTTGTATCTATCAACTTGATAGAGGAAATAAAAAATTATCACAGAAGCTTGTAGAAAAGTATCTTTGAAAGTATGCATTTTGAAAAGTGAGATTTATAATATTAAGCCAGATCTTAATGGAAACATTGTGAGCTTATGAACTGGATAGAAGTCCAACCCATTGAAGGTCTTTGGTATTAGTTGTATTGAATCTTTGGGTTCTTCTTCCAAAGAGCCAACTTCCCTACAAGTCCCGTGTTTTGAAATAAAAATATTTTCAACCCATAACTTCAGTTTCACCATGAAAAATATTACTGATAGGTTGTAAAGACTTTTGTGAAAGACAGGGTTTTGCTGTTGGTGTCTAATGTGCAGATTTCATAATGAAAATGGAATTAATTTGAAATGTTTACCCCCTTATAGCTTCTGTTGTCAAACCATGGTATGTTCATGCAGTGTTTGAAACAATTCATTTTGTGTTCTTTGACACTTAGAAACCGTTGTCGCTTTCCACTCTGTATTTCTAATACCTTTTGTATGATTCATAAAGTCTAGAAGTAGGCAGTAACAATCCATAAACTGTTATCTTTGTATTTCATTTCTTCAGAATTACACTTTTTGCATCAACTAAATGATAAAAAGGGAATCAGAATTAAATTGAATCTGTGATTAGATGGAATCTTCACTGCTTGAAATAATGATGATTTATAAATGGAATTTAGGAAAGAATAGTATTGCTAAGTCATATAAAATTAATTATATTCCTTAATTTTGCCATGTTTTTCCCAGGGCTGCAGAAATTACAGAGCAGGGACCAGGGGTGTCTCCCATAACAGGTCCTGCTCAACCATCTGAAGAGGGTGGGATGGGAGATAAAGACTGGCAACCTTTTGTGTATGGAGGATTGGCTTCATGTACTGCTGAATTTGGTACGTTCATAAGAAGAAGAATACTGTCGTCTTCTTTATATTGATTAATTTAATGAATCAACTAGAATAAGGGATAAAATAATAATATAAAGTCAGGTAATAAATCCTTCAGGACTGTACCAAAGTTTAAGAAGTTTCATATGAATATTTTGTTCACAGGAACATTTCCGATCGATACAACAAAAACCCGACTTCAGATCCAGGGACAGAAAATTGACAGTAAACATGCAGAATTGAAATACCGAGGAATGACCGATGCATTGCTACAGATTTCCAAACAAGAAGGTGTTAGAGCATTGTATTCAGGGTAAGGCTTTCATATCACGTTCTTTTACGTAGTATAATGCACTATAGATACCACATACTGTATATGAGATATAAGTACCTGTGATGTATATGTCCTGGAAAGTCATGTGTTGCATTACTAGCAGACTGAAAGATGTTCTTCTAATCTGACATAAACTGTACTGGTAATACTTTATAACACTGGAACTGTTATGAAATAGTAACAGTAATAACAAAACAGATAAATGAATAAGGATAATATGATTGGTGGAGCTGTGGCTCGCAACAAAGATATTTGAGAAATATCTGTAATAATGGCCGATGTTCTCCACTGAGGAATAGTAGGGTTACGCATGCGCACATCACTTGCCTACTGGCCCACCTACAAGTATTAACTTTCGCGTACAGTAATACAAATTCAGGGAGTTATGAGAACAGGGTGCTTAGGAGAATATTCATCCTAAGAATGGTGAAGTGGCAGGACAGTGGAGAAAACCGCATAATGAGGAACTCCATAATTTGTAGTCCTCATCAGATATTAGGATGATCAAGTCTAGGTGGATGAGATAGATGGGACATGTAGCACACATGGAGGAGATTAGAATTATGAGTAGATTGGATGTATATGGCTCATTATAGGGACCTGTGACAGGCTCTTTTAAACATGGTAATGAATCTTTGGATTCCGTAAGGGGGATGAAATTTCTTGATCAGCTGGGTATACTGTTAGCTTTTCAAGAACAACTTTGCTCCATGGAGTTGCATGTTATAACTTTGGCAACAATGGTGCCCCATTATATTACCATATTGATATTTACCCTTGTCTTTTTCATTATTCTTCTGTATTTTCCACATATTTGATTATCTGACTGGCCTTTGGTCCCGTTTAAATACGTTTTTAAGACTCATTTATATTTATTCATCAAATTAAACATTCGATCCCTGTCACATTTCGAGATCTAAAGTAGTTGATTGAAAGAATAGATTAAAAGAGGTTTTATAGGTTCTAGATGTGGTTTATGTTGTAACTTTAGCAATATTGGGGTCAGTATCAAGAGATTTCATTCTAATCGTGAGTTCTTAATTGTACAGAATTTGCCCGGCTGTTCTGAGGCAAGCAACATATGGGACTATCAAGTTTGGCACTTACTACTCGTTGAAACGTTTGGTGTCCCATGGAAGTGGGGAAGAGGATGTTCGAGTGAATGTATGTTGTGCCGTTGTGGCAGGAATGGTCTCAAGTGCTATTGCCAACCCAACAGATGTGCTCAAAGTGCGTATGCAAGTCCTTGGCAGCCAAGGCCAGAGAGGCATTGTGGGCTGCTTTCAAGATGTGTACCATCAGGAGGGCGTTGCTGGCCTATGGAGGGTGAGCTATTTGCTTATTTATTCTTAAGTTTATTTAATAATTCTTTCATTATCTGAGATGATGTAACATTGATTGATGGGATGAATGAATTATAAAGAATGCAGAAAGAAGAGGTACTATCCAAGAATTTTCCTGGAGGGAATGACAAAAATCACGTAAAAGATCAGATAGGATGGCCAGCCTCTAAGCTGTGATTTGACCGTGAGACGCACTGAATTCAAAGTAGGAGTGCTAACTATTTTGCAATGACATTCAGAATATTTGCTTATTATATTGTGTTAATTAGGTTCAGTACAAATCCGTTGGCAGCTTGCCATAAGGCCTATGTTTACATTTGCATTGTAGAGCTTTTGTGAATTATTGGACACTGATGGAAACCCAAGTTTCTTGAAGTTCAGAAACAAGGGGTCACAGTGGTTGAATAACGCAGTATGTGTCACCTTGATAGTAGATGGTTAACTCTGGAATAATTTAGCTGTGGAGAATAAGGATGCATCTGCTACATATTGTAACTCAAAAGTGGCAACATCATATCACATACCTTTTCTCCATTGAAGAGAGTTGTCATGTATCTTGCGAATAAACTCTCGTATTACATCCATGGCTTTTACAATACTGTCATCCACATCTCTACAGTTTATTAGAGAATCCAGTGTTGGTAATTCTTATGAATGCTTCTATTCCTGTTGGATGTAAATGAACGGTTTCTGTTCTTTGTCTGAATTCTTTCTTTTACTCACTCCACAGGGGTGACCAAATGTTTTTCAGTGGGTCATCTATAGATATTTATGGTATCTTTGCCAAAGTCCACTTAAGCTGTGCTGTTATGGATGACTGTCTCGAGATGGAGTTCAAAGACTTTGAGACACATCTGACTGTATAAATGACAAACCATTTTCTTATGATCACCAACCCACCAAGCTACCAACACTTGCTTATCATATAGATAGGTGCTTAGTTTAATTGATAGCAATTTGTGTACTTATCCCAAAATCTGAGATTAATGATGTTTTAGTTATGTGCATTCTGTCTGTGTTGAATATTGATATTGCCTGTCAAACAGGGTGTGGGCCCAACAGCTCAGCGTGCTGCTGTTATTGCGGCTGTGGAACTACCTGTTTATGACTTCTGTAAACATTACTTCATGGACTCACTGGGCAATCACATCTCCAACCATTTCATGTAAGTAAATATAGTATATTTATGAATGAAAATTTCAGATAGAATGTATTTCTAAAATCTGCTTGTCCGCTTGCTTTCTGTAACACTTTTCCCTATTATATTCTTCATATTTTTTTTAAGTAGAAGAGAAAGTTTAAAAACAAAGCATTTGTGTCATTGAAGTACTTGCAATAATATGCATGTTTGAATCCAAGTTGATGCTGCAGGTCTCTTTCATGTTATGAACAAAATAATTTGTGTGTGAACGTGCTTTCTCATTTATAAAGTGAGCTTCATCATATTATCACTTAAAAGTAATGCCTGTTGTGGATCACAGGAAACATTTCACAAAAGATACTACAGATTATGTGCCGTAAACTGGGCTTAGTTTCTACCAGCTTTGTCATAGTTACATCTTATTTAGATGTGCTCATTATAACATTAATCAGCTGCAGAAAATTTTGAAGCACCATATTATATTATTTTCTAAGAGAGATCATGTTAGTAGACTTGACTCCAAAACATGAGCCACAGACACCAATATGTTGTCAGTGCTCATCCAAAAGAACATTCTTGCTAAATACAGATCATTGACGTGTCACATTGATTTCTATCAATCATTAAACAGTGCATACCACCGTCAGCATGTGGAACAACAGATTCATGAGACTGGTGACTATGTGAATGGCATAAATTACAGCATCTGTTTTTAATGTGGATACCGACACAGATACTAGTAATATTGGAGCATGTGAATGCACGCTAAATCTTAATAAAGTGACACAATTTCAGTGTTTTATGGTGATAAAGTATTTTGTAATATTTATTTACTGAATGTCAATCTCTTGATTTGAGATATTGTTTGGTGGTGAGGTATATCAGAGCATAAAGTTGCCTTAATAATTGGTTTAAATTTCTCATATTATTTCCAGGACTAAAGAAAGACGACCAGTAGTGTGATACCAATAATTTGTTCTCCTAAACTAGAGTTCAGTGTATTTAGCTATTAATGATTGAAGTTATAGGTATGCTTTTTAAGCATCATATTTTATAATAAAGTTATCCTAGTATAAAGAGAATGTTGTGTAGGCATTGAAAATCACAAGGTTACTATTTTCAACTTGCATACTGAAAAAGCAGTATTTAAACATTAGTTGGAAATTCAAAACATGCTCAGCTGATTTCACAGTTCACTTCTTTCAAATTTTATTTATTTTGTCATTAACCCTTAAAGCCCAGAATTAACTTTATGTCTTACCTGCTTTAACAACCAGTAACTCTGCATTTTATATTTGTGAGCTTTTGTGACTCGTTCTAAACAGGGTTTAGTTCTTTGAACAGCATTAACCTGTAGATCTTTGTAATGGCGAAGTGTCATGTTTTCTTTGCAGCACAGACTGAATTCTTAAATAATATTTAGCTGAGCTCTGGCTTCAAAGGTTTAAATTAGTTTTATATATAGAATAAGTCACAGTTAGGTCCCAATTTAAAGAAATAATTTCTTTAAATTACAGTTATTTTAACTGAAATGAATTTGCAGTAGCCATACTGAGTACTTATGAAGAATTGTAAATTGGAAAACAAACTTGAAGTTTGTTCCAATATCATGTGCTTTGTCTCATATCTGCAGCTCTGTTCATTTTACAGTTATTGTTTCTTTAAATCAGGTCATAACTATGTTTCACCTATGTATGTGTATATAAAAATAACATTTTATAAGAAGATTATTGTACAAAGAAGGAGAGGGAATTTACCACACAACAGGATACAATGATTGTTGTTATTATAATCTAAGTTTTAGAATAAGTTACAGTGATGGATAGTAGGACTGTTAAATTAGTCTTGTCTTGTGAATGTGTGAGACGTATTAAGATATGCTGTAGAGCCAGGCAACTCCCCTAAAGTTACACTTATCGGGTGTCTTGTTACAGATTGTGCCAAGCGACCAGCTTGCATTGAGTAGTGCTTGCTCGCCAACACACCCAACCCATGCTTTTGTCAGAAGGTACTTTCTAATACTACTGGCTCAGAAATCACAGTATTATTATGTACATTACGAGACAAAATTCACTGGAAGTTCATTAACACAAATTAATTCTTAAATTTGTGGCAGATATTTTAAGATTGGTAAAACACACATATATTTAGTTTCATCACAGGAAACAATTAGTGCTGTGTAAGAGAGAAATCACTAAATCCAAAACTAACTTTAGGATTTGTTTCAGTTCAAGTTTCATTGCGAGTCTGGGAAGTGCAGTTGCATCTACTCCAATTGATGTAATTAGAGTAAGTTCCATATTATTACCATATTTCCTATTTATGTTAGTGTACAATGAAGAACCCGTTATGTAAATAATGATATTTGCCAGACATGTCAAACTCATGGTCCTTGGGTTTCATGCAGCCCTCTTCATTGTTAAGTGTGAAATATGTACCATTGTGTATTATAGATTTTAATCTTTAGGAAATTGATATTTTTAAAGGAAGTACCACAGAATTTATGTACTGGAAGCAGTACAAGTGGTACAAAAATATGTTTTACACTACCATGTGTTTGCCTTACGTGCCACTGAAGCTATGAATTGAAAGCAGTTAAGAATTACTGTTGAGCTCATGGGAAAGTCCCTGTAGCAGTCGGTTGGCTTGACAAGTCTAGCAAATTGAATTGTTTAATTTGAAAGCAGTATATTTGCTGTGTAAGATTTGAGATTTTCACAGCGGTGAGTCTGAAGATTGCTGTCTTCTGGGTTGTTGCACCGTGTAGTCTGGCAGATGTCCACCAACGTTTCAGAGGCAGCATGACCTCTGAAACGTTGGTGAACATCTGCCACACTACACGGCGCAACAACCCAGAAAACAGCAATCTTCAGCCTATTCACAAATCAGATCTTTTTGATATAATAATTCATTCACCGTCCATACACAAACTTAAAATGTTGTTAAAATTTACTTAAAATTACAACATTTTTTTAGAATTAGATCTTGATACATTTCACATTTGACGACATGTTTCGGTGTATTACACCATCATCAGGTCAATCAATTTAAAA